>JAANYP010007870.1:0-308363 GCA_020465985.1 Centrapalus pauciflorus | reverse complement strand
TTTACGATATGAAGGATTAATTCAACTAAGTACGTAATTAAATTATGATTGGTAACACTAATCATACACTAATACAATTACTTAACATTAATTATGCACGACTAAAACAATTCATTAAAACAATGCATTCAAAAGTATTTATGAATTTACAAGAAAAGGGAAATACAAGAATACATTCTAAATACTTTTATACAAAAAAAATATATAATAACATGAAAATAATCCATAAAAATCTGGTCATAGGGTAGTACTACCCAAGATTTGATTTCAATTTTTTTAATTCCCAACTCCATAACCTTTCATAATCAAAATCTTTCACACCCCATTCTCCTTTTATTTCAACATGATCTTACACTCCACCTCAATTTGAAAGACCAAGACTTTGCCTATAAATAGAGGGCTTCCTTTTCATTATTTTCACACCAAAATATCTCTTTCTCTCCTCTCAAAACCGGATCCAACACACACACACACTACAAACCTTTTCATTCAAGTGTTCTTGGTGAAATTCAAGTGTTCTTGGTGAACTTCTAGTGTTCTTGGTTCAAATCTTGCAAGAGTTCCAACTTCTTCTCAATTTCATACTCCAAATACATCAAAGTAAGTAAATACTAATTTATTTCATCATATATTTAAGTTTATATAAGTCTTGCATAATATATATAATCACCTACAACAACAAGTTTCATAAAAACTCAAGTTTATAAGTTTCTAGTTGTTATTTTTAAGTTGTTTCTTTAAATGTGTTTATGAATATATGAACACATTATAAGAATGTTAATATTATGAAAACATGTGTTATATATGTGGTTTTATAACTATTATGGCTTTTAAACAAGTTGTCTTTAAATAAACAACAAGAATCATAAGTTGTTTTAAATTTATAAACTACGGAATTTCGGCAGAATATTTGTATCGACTTTGAAAAATCATAACTAATTCATAACTCAACGAAATGAGTTGATTCTTGTCTCAAAAGTTAGATCTATGTCTTAACTATAGATCTGCAATTTTTCATAATTTATTTTGAAGTTTAAGACCTCCCGAAATTATTTGAGAAACCGAAAGTTTGACAGCTCAAAAATGGCCAACATAGCGTTTTTAACGAGATTTTTCACCAACCTAAACAACTCAAAAAATGTCCGTTCTTGATTCTAAAAATCCTTTGTATATAGTAGTTTAATGTCCTAGAAAACCAAAGTCTAAAACATTTTGGAGCTTGGTCAAAAACAGCCTCAAAGTAGGCCGAAAAACCTCCGAAAAAGCTGGAAAATTATATATATATAAACTTGACGTTTTAAGCAAATCTTATTTATAAACTTGTAATGTTGGGTGATTTAACACATAAAAATCTATAAATATACATATTATCATATATTAGTGATATTAAGTCCTTATCATCATTTAGGACTCGGTTAAACACCTCCGGTTTCATCACCCATCAAACAACGCACTTTTGCATTTTTGCGCGTCGTTTTGCCATCACAAGTTCGGTGAGTCTTCATAGCCCCTATTTTTTCACTATCTATTGGGGTGGAAATACATGCACTGTTTTTCATATGGACATCAAAACTGTTTATTTCTTATATGTATTACATGTTCGGATTCCATCAGCCCTTATATCATGAACCGTTAATTGCATTTATTTGTAAGCGCGAGTATATTGTGAATAGATCTATTGGGAGTCATGTCCCCCATTCGTGTTAGCTCGGTTCGGCTAACAGCGAGTGCATATATATTCAACACACGGTATTATGTATGGGAATACTGCACAGGGCAAACTCATTCTAATTAAGCTTCGGTTGCATGATGGTTTATGTAATACATACACGGAATTTATGATTTTATAAATTCAACTCATCTGATAATGTCCATACAACTGGTCTTTTCGCTTAAACCTATGAGCTCACCAACAATTTTTGTTGACGTATTTTAGTATGTATTTTCAGGTAATTAAGGCAAGTGTGCCTTCGGATACACCAACTTTCAAGCTTCCGCATTTCATGGAGTCGCATGCATATTTCGAAAACTAACGGAGATTTGACTGCATTATTTTTGGACGCATTAATTTTGTTTCAGAATCTCTGTATTACGCGAACTTCATTCCTTTCATTTTGTAAAACATTAATACATTTTTAAATTTTAATGTCGTAATATTTTGAAAACGTCCATATAGTGGTCGTTCGTTATAATTATGGTTACGCTTCCGCACTCGTCACGTCTCGCTGCCAACCAAGGTAGCAGGGTGTGACAGATTGGTATCAGAGCCATAGTTATAGTGAACTAGGTTGCATTAGTACCTAGACTATAACTGTTACAAAAACTAAACTTTCTTCAAGAACTGTGAACACATATATGGACCCTGATGACAATAACATATCGAAATTCACCCCTAGGGAAAGGGTGTGACTAGCACAACGGGAGTCTATCCCGGTACCTGCCCATTAGCCAAGCCCGCCGCAGTAGTAACGGGCAAGCATAGGACAGTGGGGATGGATGCCTCACACTCTCCAAGAGTGGAGAAACGAAGAGGGGATCCAAATCCAGTTTGAAGTCAGAACATTATCTTCCTCTCAAGTGCCGACACTTACCCAGAAACCTACGTAACAAACAATGTCTCTGTTGGTGGCAAGGGCCGCCAGACCTGACCTCCAATTTCGACAAAATCCACCAAGAGGTCAGTGAGATCTTTGCAAGGATTAAGCAGGAGGCAATGCAAACCACCAATAAACCTTAGGCCAACCAGAATAAACAGGCGATTCAACCAGACGGAATCAACAAATTGTGACAACGCCTAGCGGAGCACAAAACCCGCAATGCAGAACTAACCCAACGACTTAACACTCTGGAGTACGAGGAAACCCCAGAGGCATCTCATACCTAGTACCCTTCTACCATTTTATAGTATTTATCTAGGCTTTACTATCTGATATATCTTAGGGTAAATAAGGCTTAAGAATTTATCAAAAAAAAATTTTGACCATATCACATACAAAGATTAAGTATCAAGAACTTTTATGAGGAATTAAGTTTTAACTACAACTCTGCGTAGGAATAGATAAAGCTGTGACTATCTGCCTAAGAAATTTCAAACCCGTAGACTTATCCTCTTACCCCATTAGATACCACTTATGCATTTCTACTATTTGATACTGGTGCTGATAAGAGCTTTATATCCACTAAGTTCACGAAGCTGATAAATTCCATTAAGTGCTACTTATGCTATTGAGGTTGATGACAGTGAGACGCATAAGACAAATAATATAAGTCGAGGATGCTCCTTAGAATTAGTAGGCCGACTCTTTGAAACAGACATGATACCCATCAAACTGGGAAGTGTTTACGTGGTCATAGGCATGGATTGGCTATCGAAAATCGTGAGGAAATAGTATGCAACAAGAACATAGTTCATATACCTTTAGCCAATAAAAAGGTCCTTACCGTCCAACGCAAAGCAAGAAATACCAAAGTAAGCATCATCTCTAGCATTAGGACCCTTAAGTGTTGATAGAGAGGGAGCCAAAGGGAAAGCGGCTCGAAAATATTCTTATTATTTATGGTTACCCCAAAGTTTTTTTCCAGAACACTTACCTGAACTCCCAACATCGAGGCAAGTCAAATTCAAAAATAGGCCTAGTATCAGGTGCGGTACCAGTGGCTCGAGCACCATGCCGATTAGCCCCATCAATAGTGTAAGAATCGTCCAACCAACTATAGGAGCTCTTAGACAAAGGGCCTATCAAACCGAGTTCCTGGCTTTGGAGGAGCTCCAGTTTTGTTCATAATGGAGAAGGATGGAACTTTCGGGATGTGCATCAATTACCGAGAAATTAAATAAGCTAAAAGAACCAATACCCACTTCCAAGGATCAATGACTTGTTTGACAAAACTCCAAGAATTAAGCTTCTATTCGAAGATCGTCCTTAGGTCTGGTTATCATCAGGTTAGAGTTCACAAGAAAGATATTCCAAAGACAGCTTTCAGATTCCGTTTCGGTCATCATAAATTCCTATTAATGCCGTTTGGATTAACCAGTGTCCCAACGGTACTCATGGACCTCATCGGGTGTGCAAACCTTATTTAGACAAATTCGTGATTGTATTCATGAATGACTTTTAATCTACTCACGAAACGAGAAGGAGCATGAGCAACATTTAAGACTGATTCTGGAATTATCGGAGAAAGAACAACTATATGCTAAGCTTTCTAAATTTGACTTTTGGTTAGGAGAGGTGAAATCCCTCGGTCACGTGAACAATAGTAAAGGAATCCAAGTCGACCCCGCAAAGATCAAGGCTATCAGGAATTGGTCAACTCTTAGAACCCCCATAGAGATACGACAGTCCTTAAGACTTGCCACTTATTATAAGCAATTTTCTCAAAGACCACCAGAACTCTAACAAGACTGACCCGAAAAGACATTAAGTATGATTGGAGCAAGGATCAGGAGACATCATTCCAGTTATTAAAGCACAAACTGTGCAGCACGCCTATTTTGTCCATACTTAAGAGGAACGAGAAATTTATAGATTACTGTGACGCTTCACACAATGGGCTTATATAGAAAAATAGGGACATAGCTTATACTTTATGAAAACTTAAGGTTCACTAGGTGATTTACACAACACATGATCTGGATCTTGAAGCAGTAGTCTTAATCCTTGGAGACAATAGTTGTACGGTATGAAGTGTATTGTATTCACAGACCATAAGAGCCTCCAACACATCTTGAACCAGAAAGAGTCGAATACGAAGTAGTACCGTTGGATGGAACTAATATGTAATGGCAACCGTGAAAATTCGTTATCACCTAAGGAAAACTAAGGAGCTAAGCCGTTAAGAGTACAAGTGGATAAATAGTTTAGAATAAGGGCTAATAAAAATCGATAATTCATGAATAGAATCTGATTACTCTGTTTGGTGGAATAAGAAAGCTGGTTATGGATGAAGGACACAAATTAAGATATGTTGTTCACCCCGGATCCAATAAAATGTATCATGACCTTAAGAAACTATACGGGTGGCCTATCATGAAGAATGACTTGCCAAATCGGTCAGAAAATTCCTAACACGCTCCAAAGTTAAGATAAACCATCAGAAACCATTTGGGTAATAGTCGACAACCTAACAAAATCTGCGCGTTCCTACCAATCAAGAAGAACATCAGGATGAATAAGCTAGTCCAAACGTACCTCAAGGAAGTCGTCTCCGGACACGGAGTGCCTATTATAATCATTTTGATATGGATAGCAGATCTACAGCTAAGCTTTTGGCAATTATTATAGCCAACTGTGGATAAAAACCTGGACCTGAGTACCACATATCACTCTCAGACCAATGGTCAGAATAATAGAACGATCCAAACCCTAGAACGTACATTAAGAGCCTGTGTAATGGATACTTATTTGCCTTAGTGGAATTATCGTACTACAATAGCTATCACTCAAGTACTAAAGCTGCTCCGTTTGAGGCCCTCTACGGGCAAAAGTGTCGATCACCAATTTATTGGGAAGAAGTGGGAAACGGCCAAATCATTGGCGTTAAGATCATTCACAAAATTACCGAAAGGATGTACGATTGCGGAACTGACTAAAAGTTGCCCGCAATTGTCAGAAAGTTATGCAGATGTAGGAAGAAAATCCCTTGAATTCTAATTAGGAGAACGAGTACCAATGAAACTCTCGCCTTGGAAGGGCGTAATCCGTTTTGGGAAACGAGGAAAACTCAATCCTCGTTATATCGGACCATTCAAGATCACCAAAAGAATTGGCCCGGTAGCTTACCGACTCGACCTGCCCCCAGAGCTTAATAACGTTCATAATACCTTCCACGTGTCCAATCTTAAGAAGTGTCTGGCTGATGAATCACTCGTTATACCCATGGACGAGCTGGAGTTAGACGATAAGTTGAACTTCATTGAGCAACCTGTAGAAATAATGGACCGCGAAGTCAAGAAACTAAAGCACAGCCGGATCCCGATAATAAAAGTCAGATGGAACTCTAAGCGAGGTCCTGAGTTCACGTGGGAACGCGAGGATCAGTTCCGAGAAAAATACCCACACCTGTTCTCAAGTACTCAAGAAGTGGAGAACACGAGCTAATTTCGGGACGAAATTCCCTTAACAGGGGGAGACTGTAACATCCGGCACTAAACCATGATAGCAACAATGACCTAATATGTATTTAATAGTCAATTATAACCTAATCAGTGGTCATTAGAAATTAATCAAGTGATTAACAAGGTTTATTAGAAAATTCAACTCAATTAGAATCAAATTCATCGGTGCGATGAATCGGGAAATCAATTAATCCGATCAATTTACGATATGAAGGATTAATTCAACTAAGTACATAATTAAATTATGATTAGTGACACTAATCATACACTAATACAATTACTTAACATTAATTATGCAAGACTAAAACAATTCATTAAAACAATGCATTCAAAAGTATTTATGAATTTACAAGAAAAGGGAAATACAAGAATACATTCTAAATACTTTTATACAAAAAAATATATATATAATAACATGAAAATAATCCATAAAAATCTGGTCATAGGGTAGTACTATCCAAGATTTGATTTCAATTTTTTAATTCCCAACTCCATAACCTTTCATAATCAAATCTTTCACACCCCATTCTCCTTTCATTTCAACATGATCTTACACTCCACCTCAATTTGAAAGACCAATACTTTGCCTATAAATAGAGGGCTTCCTTTTCATTATTTTCACACCAAAATATCTCTTTCTCTCCTCTCAAAACCGGATCCAACACACACACACACTACAAACCTTTTCATTCAAGTGTTCTTGGTGAAATTCAAGTGTTCTTGGTGAACTTCTAGTGTTCTTTGTTCAAATCTTGCAAGAGTTCCAACTTCTTCTCAATTTCATACTCCAAATACATCAAAGTAAGTAAATACTAACTTATTTCATCATATATTTAAGTTTATATAAGTCTTGCATAATATATATAATCACCTACAACAACAATTTTCATAAAAACTCAAGTTTATAAGTTTCTAGTTGTTATTTTTAAGTTGTTTCTTTAAATGTGTTTATGAATATATGAACACATTATAAGCATGTTAATATTATGAAAACATGTGTTATATATGTGGTTTTATAACTATTATGGCTTTTAAACAAGTTGTCTTTAAATAAACAACAAGAATCATAAGTTGTTTTAAATTTATAAACTACGGAATTTCGGCAGAATATTTGTATCGATTTTGAAAAATCATAACTAATTCATAACTCAACGAAATGAGTTGATTCTTGTCTCAAAAGTTAGATCTATGTCTTAACTATAGATCTGTAATTTTTCATAATTTATTTTGAAGTTTAAGACCTCCAGAAATTATTTGGGAAACCGAAAGATTGACAGCTCAAAAATGGCCAACATAGCGTTTTTAACAAGCTTTTTCACCAACCTAAACAACTCGAAAAATGGCCGTTCTTGATTCTAAAAATCCTTTGTATATAGTAGTTTAATGTCCTAGAAAACAAAAGTCTAAAACATTTTGGAGCTTGGTCAAAAACAGCCTCAAAGTAGGCCGAAAAACCTCCGAAAAAGCTGGAAAATTATATATATATATAAACTTGACGTTTTAAGCAAATCTTATTTATAAACTTGTAATATTGGGTGATTTAAGACATAAAAATCTATAAATATACATATTATCATATATTAGTGATATTAAGTCCTTATCATCATTTAGGACTCGGTTAAACACCTCCGGTTTCATCACCCATCAAACAACGCTAATTGCATTTTACGCTCGTTTTTGCCGACGCACTTACGGTGAGTTCTCATAGCCCCTATTTTTCACTATCTATTGGGGTGGAAATACATGCACTGTTTTTATATGGACATCAAAACTGTTTATTTCTTATATGTATTACATGTTCGGATTCCATCAGCCCTTATATCATTAACCGTTAATTGCATTTATTTGTAAGCGCGAGTAGATTGGCTGGATAGATCTATTGGGAGTCATGTCCCCCATTCGTGTTAGCTCAGTTCGGCTAACAGCGAGTGCATATATATTCAACACACGGTATTACGTATGGGAATACTGCACAGGGCAAACTCATTCTAATTAAGCTTCGGTTGCATGATGGTTTATGTAATACATACACGGAATTTATGATTTTATAAATTCAACTCATCTGATAATGTCCATACAACTGGTCTTTTCGCGTAAACCTATGAGCTCACCAACAATTTTTGTTGACGTATTTTAGTATGTATTTTCAGGAAATTAAGGCAAGTGTGCCTTCGGATACACCAACTTTCAAGCTTCCGCATTTCATGGAGTCGCATGCATATTTCGAAAACTAACGGAGATTTGACTGCATTATTTTTGGACGCATTAATTTTGTTTCAGAATCTCTGTATTACGCGAACTTCATTCCTTTCATTTTGTAAAACATTAATACATTTTAAATTTTAATGTCGTAATATTTTGAAAACGTCCATATAGTGGTCGTTCGTTATAATTATGATTACGCTTCCGCACTCGTCACGTCTCGCTGCCAACCAAGGTAGCAGGGTGTGACATGTTGCTTCCATTCCTGCATCTGAGTCATTATCACAAGCAAAGCTGCATCAAGTTAAAAAGGTGTTATTTGAGCAACAACTACAAAAGGCCATGGAGATAGTGAAATTGTTAGACCAGCATGACTTTACAAAGCCTCTTCTCAACTACTGGTATGCCAAGCCACTGGACAATATTGACTTAAGAGTTCAGTTTATAGTGAGAAGGGAATCTGGTCCAGAAGAAGAGTATGACACATTCTGGCACATGGTTCAAAAGTTGACCAGAGATGAGGTCACAAAGATGCACAATATTGGGTCTGTGACACAAGTAAGATCTACTCTAGCACAAGTGAAGCAAGTCATCAAAGATCTGAAGTCCATTGTTGACCCTGAGTCTATAAGAAAAGATATAGAGGATGGCAACAAGAAAGGAATGAAGATCAAGCAAGTTGATCTGTTTGTCAAATCAAGGACTTACAGAATCAAATTTTTAGATGGATCTGGTATGTTCTTCAGTCTTGAATTCTATGATCTACCAAAGGAAATGCTACTCCAGATGAAATCTGTTAGGATATCTTGTGATAGAGACGAGATGAAGAAAGAATTTTTGAAGGATGTAAATCAGAAACTTGCACAGTTGTAAGTTTTTGAAAGCCTTGGTTTGTAAATAACAGTTTACTTATTCGTTTCCATTTTTGTATAGAACTTAAAGTCTTGTGTAAAGAATTTAAGTTAGGGGGAGATTGTTGGGAAATAGTCTAAGTAAGTTCAAGCTGTTAGTTAGACTTCTCAAACTGTTAGTAGAGTTTATATGTAAATACAAAGTTCATGCTGTTAGTTGAAGAAACTCGAGCTGCCAGTGTAAAAGTTCAAGCTGCCAGAGTAAATCAACTCAAGCTGCTTTGTTCAAGCTGTCAAGTGATTCAAGTTGCTCAACAGTTTCATAAACAGAAAGTGCTGATTTTCAGGAAAAGATATCTACATGAAGATTCCAGCATATCTACTATCAGAGAAGTCATAGTCCTTCAAGGAAACAAATCAATAAGCAATATAAAAACATAGAATAGGTCTTTCTATTGTATAGGAGTTTTCTGCATATTCAAGTTTGTAATTGCTTTTTGTTTAAGTTTTCATAAGCCTCTAAGGTTGTAAAACCCTAAGAACAGTTTGTGTTCTTCGTCTAATCAAACAGATTAGAGGTGATTGTAATCATTGAAATCAACAATACAAGCAGTCTTGATTATTTCTTGTGTTTATCTGCTATTGATTCTGAAAGCTTTTGTTAAAATAATTAAGTGTTATTCTGCAAACTTCGTAATTAAACTTTGATTCAAAGCAAGATTATTGATTTATACTCTGATAAATTCAAATCAGTTAGTCTTGGTTAATTATTTTTAGATCCTGACACTTTGGTTTTCTTGGATATTAAACTACTATATAAAAAAAATTTTAAAGTACAAAACGGCCATTTTTCGAGATGTTTAGGTTGGGGAAAAAGCTCGTTAAACACCCTATGTTGGCCATTTTTGAGTTGTCAAACTTTCGGGTTCCCAAATAATATCTGGGGGTTCTAAACCCCATAATAAATTATGAAAACTTCCAGATTTTTAGTTAAGACATATATCTAACTTTTGAGACAAGAATCAACTCATTTTGTTAAGTTATGAATTAGTTATGATTTTTCAAATTCGATACAACTTTTCTGCCGAAAATCCGTAGTTCATAAACTTGAAATAACTAGTGATTCTTGTTGTTTATACAAAGACTACTTATATGAAAGTTATAAAACACATATATATCACTTGTTTTCATAATATTTACACTTATATGGTGTGTATATATATTTATAAACACATTTGATGAAAACAACTTAAAAACAAAACTAGAGATTTATAAACTTGAGTTTTTATGAAACTTGTTGTTGTTGGTGATTATATATATTATGCAAGACATATATAAACATAAATGTAATATGAAATAAGTTAGTATTTACTTACTTTGAAGTGTTGGGAGAATGAAAATGATTAGAAGTTGAGTTCTTGAACTTTGTTGAACCAAAAATGCTTGAAATAATGCAAGAACACAAAGTTGTAAAGTTTTGGTGTTCTTGCAACCTCATGGCCGGTTTTGGGAGAGAAAGAAAGGAGGATTTTTTATCTTGAAAGTGTCGAAATGAAAGATGAAAATGAGGTCTTATTTATAGATGGAAAAAGTGACTTGAAATGATGAAATGTTGGAGGTTGAGTGCACCTTTTAGCAAAATGATTATGTTTAAAGTAGAAATGAGTTTTGTAATAAAATATTAAAATCGAACTCTATAAAAGTACATCATAGGGCCGGATTTATTTATGTATTTTTCATGCATTTCTATTTTTTTTGTATAAAAGTATTTAGAAATGTATTCTTGTATTTCCATTTATTTGTAATTTAAAAAATACTTTTGGATGCATTAGTTTAATGAATTATTTTAGTCTTGCGTAATCAATGTTAAGTACTTGTATTAGTGTATGATTAGTGTCACTAATCATAATTTAATTATGTACTTAGTTGCATTAATCCATCATATCGTAAATCGGTCGGATTAATTGATTTACCGATTCATCGCACCGATGAATTTGATTCTAATTGAGTTGAATTTTTTCATGAACCTTGTTAATCACTTTGATTAATTTCTAATGACCACTGATTAGGATATAACTGGCTATTAAATACTACTTAGGTCGTAGTTGCTAACTTGGTTTAATGTCGGATGTTACAGTTAAACACAATTTCTACTGTACCGTTTGTTTTGTTAAAAACCCTTTTGTTTGGTGAGTTAGGCACATAACCTAGGAAGTATACTTCGTTAGCCTTTTGTTTGGTGAGTTAAAAACCCTTTTATTTTCAGTAAAGTACACGGTACCCCAAACGGTTCAAAGCCTGTTAAATTAGGTGATCTTTTATTCAGAACTTCATAACAGGTTTTGTTCAGTGATTTGACAGTAAGGACCCTGTTTAAGACATGACATGCGATATTTACTGCCTCCCCCCAAAACATGGTAGGAAGCTTCAAATCCGAGAGCATGGTCCTTGCTGCCTCAGTCAAAGTCCTGTTCTTACGTTCTGCCACCCCATTTTGTTGTGGCTCATAAGGTGCACTAAATTGATGCACTATGCCTTTGGATAGGCAATATACTGTTAGTGCATCCTGTGTGACGATATCTATCTAAGTATAGATGATATTTTGTAATAATCAAATTGTACGTAATTGCATATTAATACATGTTTGATATATGTTTGATATATGTTTTGATATTGATTATATATATATGTTTGAACTTGGTTGTAATTGATGTTTTAAAATAAGTTCAAACATAAGTTCAAAGGTAAGTTCAAACATAAGTTCTAGAACAAGTTCAAAGGCAAGTTCTAGAATAAGTTCAAACGCCCTGGTTCGAACATATAGTGGACAAGTTCGTGGGCTTGGGCCTTCTCGAACTTGTCCTTGGCAAGTTTGAAATTGATGCCTATAATTAAGAGTTAATCAGTTTTGATTAACAATCTTTGCAGAATTAAGCATACGAGCGATTACGATCTTGGAGAGTAGTTTCACAGTGTTCTTGGAGAGAATCACGTTTCGGAACGTTTGGGTTTACGTCTATCATTGTGTGTGTCTCTGTGTTTCTTATGTGTGATCGATCCGTTAAACCGCTAACGAGGATTCCACACTCGTTGGACGGCGTCGCGTCAAGATTGGATCCGTAGGTAGGTGACCTTACATATACACCAATTACTGTGTTTTTAAATTCTGTTCCATCATCACTCCTATTACGTTTTACCCTCATCCCGTAGGAGTTTTCTACTTGGTCTAAACACCCAATCAACTTTCCAGCTGTTTCGTCCGTCGTACCTAAAAAGAAAACCCAAAAAACGTGAGTAATCATCAGTGATGACTAAACAATACCAACTACCACCTATACTCCTTTTGTTGACAAGTCCGAACAGATCCACACGCAACAAATCGAAAGTGGAAGCTATCGAGTTTGAGTCTTTGACTTGTGTCACTTCTTGTGTTGTTTGCCTTTCTTACACGGTACACACTTGTCATCGAACTGAAAACTCTTCAGTGGGACACCTTGCACCAGAGCATGTTTAGTGATGTAGTTCATTTTCCTTAGGTGCAAGTGTGCCATGTACCGGTGCCATAAAATGGATTCTGACTCTGAATCTTTGGATAGAAGACATATTGTTCCCATCAACGAATCAGATTTGTTCATGTCCATCATGTATATATCATTCTTCCTTGGGCTCTCATCATTATCCACTATTCAGGTACTTTAAATCCCGGTTTCAACACTAACGCCTCAGTATCAATAAAAATTACTGAGTTTTTCTTATCACAGATTTGAGATATACTAATGAGATTATGATCAAGCTTATCAACATGGTAAACTTGATCAAGTGTGATAGTCCCATTAGTGACCACTACAGTACCAGTGATATGACCTCCTTTGTTCCCAGCGAATGATACAAATCTCTTGTTCCCTCCTTTGAAGTCTGTGAGTAGACTCCTTTCCCCAGTCATGTGACGAGAGCAACCACTTTCGACGAACCACTTGTTGTTTAGACCTGTAGTTAGCTCTTGCACATGAAAGAAAACATGTTAGTTATCACGGGGAACCCAAGCCATGACTGACTTGGTAATACCATTCTCATCCACATACGTGAACTCCTTCAAATACCTATCTCTCCTTTTAGGTGACTTGGGTTTTTGATTGAGAACCTCTTGCTGATTATCAATTTCAGGTTTAGTTTCTCCTAGTTTTTTGTCACCAGAAGACTGCACAAATTTGACCTTCTTAATCTTAGATTTAGTAGTAGTCACCTTAGTTGTTTTGTCCTTATCAGATTCTGTTTTAGTCGTTACCTCTGAGTCGACTATTTCATCAGTTTCATCCTGAGGTTGGGGCACATAGTTATTGTTGAAAGAAGGAGGACACTCTTGATAACCTTATCCTACAGGTTTCTTAGACTGACGTTGAGCATCTAAGACTTTACCTAGATTTGGTGAAGAGTTCCTAAACATTCCAACTTACTATTTACCTCTGCAACTTTAACTCTTGGTTCTGCTAGCTCAACCTCCTTAATGGTAAGTTCTTTGGTTAAAGCTTCAACATGCTCATACATGAGTTCTATCCTGACACATTGTTCACTTAATTTGTCTTTTAGAACTACAGTATCTCGAGCATCTGCTTTCAGCTTATGCCTAAGATCTTCCTTAATATCTAAGAGACTAGTCCAATCGTAAGTTCTATTGAGCTGTCTATCTTATGTCACATTAGTTAGTAGACCAGCGATGTTAGCTTGATTAGCCGAACTACCAGACTGATATCTTCCCTGAGATTGACTCTGATAGTTTTCAACTTTGGGTCGTTGACACTCTCTTGCAAAATGTCCTAATCCTTAGCAATTATAGCACTTAACCTTGGATTTGTCGAACCCAACCTTGTTGTTACCTACGCTCAGGATTCTCCTTGTTCTTTTCATGAACCGCTTGAGTCTCTGAGTCACCATGACCAGTTGCCATTGAAGGTCCATTTCCTCCAAGTCATCAGGATCCACCTGATCGTAGTCTTCCCTTGAACGTAATTATCGTACGCGGCGACAAATGCAGCCAAAAGATTCAGATGATCTTAGCTGATTTTGCGCTCATTGGCATCTTTATGTAACCTTGTGACATGGATGCTGACTTAGTTGGATTTTCTTACGGTTTTGAATACCCTAAGAATGCCCTACTACTCGATTCTTCTACAGCTATTGGAATTGATTCTTCTCCTGAGAAGAAAGTTGTGGCTCCCGACTTTATATCACCACCAATCGATGGTTTTGTCTTTCCAAAATACATTTTAGGATCTTGAACCTGCTCAACCTCCCGTTCTTTATTCTGTATTTTGAAATTATAAGCCCTCAGCGTTCCCACTACTCCTTTAAGAGTGAGAGTCTCGAACTTTTCTTCATCGCGGTTAATTTAGGCATTGTACATTTCCCATCTCGCTGGTAAAGCATCTAGAAGCTTTTCGATCTTCTCAGTCTCTTGATAAACTGTCAAGATCAAAATCACTACCTAAGATTAACTGGTTTGAATTAATCAGAGTATAAACCAATAACCTTGTATTGAATCAAAGTCCAATTAAGAAGTTTGCGGAATAACACTTAATTGTTTTAAGAAAAGCTTTGAAAACAAATAATCACATAAACACAATCAATAATTAAATTCCAAACTCAATGATTACAATCACCTCTAATCTGTTTGATTATATGAAGAACACAAATTGTTCATAGGGTTATACAACCTTAGAGGCTTACGAAAACTTAACCAGAAAAGCAATTACAATTATAGAATAAACTTGTACGTGCAGACCTACAATAGAAAAACCTATTCTATGTATATATAATGCCTTCTGATTTGTTTCCTTGAAAACTCTGATTTCTCTGATAGTAGATATGCTTGAATCTTCGACTATATATCTCTTCCTGAATATCAGCACTTTCTGTTTATTGAGCGGTTGAGCAGCTTGAAGTCTATCTGTTGAGCAGCTTGAGTTTGAACACAGGCAGCTTGAACTTTTGAACTACCAGCTCGAACTTCTTCAACTAACAGCTTGAACTTTGTACTTACACAGAAAAGCTTATAACAGTTTGAGAAATCTAACTAACAGCTTGGCATATTTAGAATATTTCCCAACAATCTCCCCCTAACTTAAATTCTTTAGACAAGACTTTAAGTTTCTATACAAATATGGAAATAAAACAAAGTAAAACTGTTATCTACAAACTAAGGCATCCAAAAACTTACAATTGTGAAAGTTTCTGATTAACTGCCTTTAAAAATTCTCTTTTTAATTCTTCTCTATCACAGTATATCTTCATTGAGCTCATTTGTACCAACCATGCCCTTGGAAGATCAAAGAATACAAAATTGAAAAACTTGCTGGATCCATTTGCAAATCTGAGTCTGTATGTCTTTGATTTTACATACAGATCAACCTGTGCAATTTTCAGCTCCATGGCATGTTCTATATCTTTTATGATTGACTCTGGATCAAAAATGCTTTTTAAATCTTTTATAACCTGCATGACCTGTGGAAGTGAAGACCTGACTTGACTCACAGATCCAATATGATGCATTCTGGTAAGCTCATCCCTGGTCATCCCTTGAACTATGTGCATTTTCTCTCTTATATTCTTCCTGAGGACCAACTTCTCTTCTGACTACAAAATGATATTTTAAGTCAATGTCATCCATTGACTTAGCATACCAGTATGTAATAGGAGGTTTTGAGAAGTCATGCTGGTCGAGGGTCTTTACAATCTCCATCACCCTCTGAAGTTGATGTTCAAACAGCACCCTTTTTACCTGATCAAGCTTTGCTTGAGAGACTGCTTCTGATTGTGGATTAGTACCAACAGCTTGAACAGGTGGAGAAGGATCACTGACACCAGCTTGACTTGGTTCCTGTTGGCTTTGGACTTGATGAGAGACTTTGGCTATTTTTCATTTTTCCATCTCCTTATCATGAATCTCTTGCAGCCTCTCTGTAGTCATAGACTGATCCATCTTCTTTGGAATTCCAACTGAATAGGCAAAACTGATCAAAAACCTTCTATGCTCTGCCTTTGAATGCCCAGTTAGCATTTTCCTTTTCTTCTCATTCTGTTTAACCACAAACCCTCTTAGGTAATCACCAAAGGTTTCATCATCTTGCATTGGAGCATGGGTTTGCTGGTCCAGAAGTTCATCCTGTTCTTCTGCTAATTGTCTCGAAAATTCACCATCATGAGCAACCTGGGCATCTCTAGATGAAAATTTATGCTTTGGAGATTCTATGAAAATGCCCTTGCCCTTATCCTTGGTTGCAGAAGTTGTAGCTTGGACTGTAATGACAGGAGCTTGACTGCCTTCTCGGATAACAACTCCTGATATTCTTATGGGAGCAGCTTGAGTTTCTAGGCTAACAGCTTGAGTAGCTGTTGGGACTGTTAGCCTAGAATCTGGGACTGTTGGCTTGGGAGTTGGAGCTGCTTGGACTGAACTAGGGATCTCCTTATTCTCCCTGCTTTTTGGATGTATTGGTTTGGTCAGGAGGACCTACAACCTTTGCCATAAGGGTTCGAATCATCCTCTCAAGCTGAATTATCTTGTTGCCACAGAGAGTGAACCCCTGATGAAAGTAATCCAATCTCTGATGCTGAACTGCTACTGTTTGCTGAAGAGATAGGATTTGTGCCCCCTGTGCAGCAATAAGAGACTAGTAATATTCAAATACTGCCACAACAGGTTTCAGCTGAGGATCCGTTAATATCATAACTTGCAGACTAGCCTCAAGCTCAGCAAATGAGTGTGGTGTTTGTGATCTATCACTGGCAGGTATTGCAGAAGTAGAAACCTCTGGGCCCCTCTGTTCTTGGTTCTGGGGACTTCCAGAAGGTACTTGCACACCCTTTGTTGCCATAGGTGTGGTCTTAATAATGTTGACATTGTCCTGTGCCTCTTGTGCAGAAACAGCAGTAGTGTCAGCCACCGAACCCATATGGACATCCTCTGTTGGGATGGCCACCTCCAAATTGAGGATAGGAGTGTCCTCAGTGGGTGCCCTTTGGATATTCTGTGCAGAAGTGTCCTCCTGCACAGGGATATTTGGCTCTTGTATTTAGGCTGAGGAGGAAGTTTTTCTTTTATATAATATAAGTGGGGATGTGGGTTTGATAGAAGGAGCAGAGGGAGTATTTGTATCATGAGGAGTGGGTTGGGGTCCTGGGGGTGAAGCATTGATGTTAGGCTGAGCCTGCTCAGGACCCTCTCCTCTGTTTAGTGGATTGACGCCCAACATTGTAGAAGACAATGGGACATCTACACTCAGAAAGTTTACTCTTGATTTTAAAAGACGTTTTATAGTTGGTAAAGAGTGCCTAAGGGAAAACATGAATCCTTTTATGTACATTGAAATTACTGCAAGTTCTTGCAATAATTTCAGCCAAATGTCTAGGATACATCAAAAATTTCCCATGCTTTAGGGCATGATGCCTTAACATACCCTGAAAAATCATATTAGAAAAATTGAACTGTTGGCCTGTTGATAAACACACTGAGGCAGTGGCTATATTAGACGAAAATTCTGACTAGCCAGTTCTTTTAGGGCTTATGCATTGTTCGATAATATGTACAAGATATTTCCACTTAGGGGCAAAATGAGTTTTAAAGAAAGTATAAGAATCAGTAGGGCCCCTATACCCTATAGCAAAAAGGCCTTCATGTAAGGCAGTAAGAGAAAGATCGGTTATACCTGTGGCATCTTGAAGATGCAAGTGTTGGCGTATGAGGTCCTCAGTGATGGTGACAGTGGTTCCATGGATCTTGGATGTCAAAGAAGTGACTCCATTAATCGTTTGGACAGATGCATGTTTTCAAAATTGCTCTATATGAGATATGTATATTGTGGGGTTTATGGTGAGAGCATGATGAATGTGGGAACTTCGAAGGAAGTTCATCATGTCGTTGAACGGTTGAAGGTCAGTGTGTTTGAGAGAATAGGGGAGACATTTATGTTCTTTGACAAACTCCATTGACGATCAATCGGTGATTTTAGGGTTTCAGAGAAGTGTGTGTGAATCGCTCAGAGAGAAAAGAAAGGTCGTGAAAGATATTTTGCATCTGGCAGTTACAATTTAACGAAACTGGGACCTTTAAAGGTTTCGAAAATATCTAATCCCGCGCACACACTTATGGAAGTTACCAAATTACCCTGCACACCTTGATAGATCAAGTGAAACAACTAGCAGTTCGAGAAAATGAACTTGCAGCTTGAGAAAAGACTCAAGCTGTTAGTTGAAAAGTAAGCATATTCGAATGAAACAGTGTCTCCCCCTTAAACAAGCATATGAAATAGATATATTTTTCATAAAATAAGAAAGAGTGATGAAAAACAAATTAATCCATATTAACCATGCCAATATTTGATACTAGGAAGGTGAATCTTCCTACATCAAATGGTTTTGTAAATAGATCAGCTAACTGATCATCAGTATGAATTTTGGTAACTTGGATTAATTTCTTCTCATTACAGTCCCTTATAAAATGAAATCTGATGTCTATATGCTTGGTTTTGGGAAATTTCACTGGATTTTGTACAATGCTTATTGCACTTGAATTGTCAATGTAAATAGGAGTGGATAGGAAATTCATACCATAGTCTCTCAGTTGATTATGAATCCACATCACTTGGGAACAGCAGCCTGCAGCTGCTACATATTCTGCTTCAGTGGATGAGGTGGAGACAGTTGTTTGCTTTTTACACTGCCAAGAGACCAATCTTGCTCCTAGATATTGACATCCACCAGTTGTGGACTTTCTGTCAATGTTGCATCCTCCATAATCACTGTCAGAATAGGCTGTTAGTTCAAGAGGAGAGTCTTCAGGATACTAGAGGCCCAAATGTGGTTAGCCATTGAGATATCTAAAGATTCTCTTAACAGTAAACAAGTGTGAGTCCTTTGGAGCACATTGAAACCTGGCACAAACACAAACAGCAAACATTATATCAGGTCTAGAAGATGTTAGATACATAAGTGAACCTATCAAGGATCTGTATAGGTGAATGTCCATGTCTACACCATCCTTGTCTGCATCAAGCTGCTTTCGAGTGTCCATTGGAGTACTAGCAACTTTGGTATCTTTGTAACCAAACTTTTCCAGTATGTCTTTAACATATTTTGATTGACTTATAAAAAGCCCTGTAGGCTTCTGCTTGACCTGCAATCCTAGAAAGAAGGTGAGTTCCCCCATTGAACTCATTTGAAACTTTTTGTGCATCAATGCCTCAAACTCTTTGCACAGACTGTCATTGGTTGACCCAAAGATAGTATCATCAACATAGATTTGAACAAGCGTAATCTCAGATTTGATGGACTTTGTGAACAATGTTTTCTCCAGAGTACCTCTTTTGAATCCATTCTGTAGAAGGTATGATGACAGAGTGTCATACCATGCTCTAGGGGCTTGGGGGAGTCCATAGAGGGCTTTGTCTAATTTGTAGACTCTGTCTGGATACTTGTAGTCCTCAAATCCAGGAGGTTGACACACATAGACCTCTTCTTCAATTGTGCCATACAGGAAAGCAGACTTCACATCCATTTGATACACTTTAAATCCTTTGAAGCTTGCATAGGCTAGGAACAGTCTGATGGCTTCAATTCTTGCCACTGGAGCAAAGGCATCATCATAATCTATTCCTTCTTCTTGAGTGTATCGTTGTGCTACCAATCTGGCTTTGTTCTTGATGACTATCTGTAAGGTCTACGACTGCAAGATCTATCTAGATGCGGATCGGTGAACGAGTGCGGAATCCTCGTTGACGGTTAGACGGACAACTCTCAACCAACGGAACACGGAGACTATTAGACGCTGAACGAACGACACACGAACGATCCTACGTACTAATTCTCTCCGAAACGGCACTCACCTAGCTGATAAACTCGAGATCGCCCTTTGCTTAATCGCTCACGAATTCTGCAAAAAGTCCCCTAATTATTCGAGTCTATCCCTAATTATAGACCCTGATTCGAGTCTGTTGTGGGCCAACCTCGAATCTGGCCCAAGGCCCATTCGAATCTGTCCATATAGACAGTCTCGAATCTAGCCTATTCGAATCTATGGACTCATTCGAATCTATCTCAGATTCGAATGTATTCCCTTAAGAAATTCGAATCTAGCCAATTACTTAAACTCTTAAGTGATAAAACTTATGATATTACCTTATGATTGATTTTATCTTTGAACTTTATGTTTGAACTTCTTGTAATACGTTACATCAAGTTCAAACATACAAACACTAATAAGCATCAATCATATATAATATATTTATAGCAAACACATGCTAAATCACAATGTAAGACCACTTAGACTGCTATCGCCACACGGGATGTACCAACAGACTCCCCCTTGACGATAGCTTCTAATAATTCACACATTTGATTTAAGAACTTGGTTTATTTATTGATTCAAAACACTACCAGCATACAGACCTTTCTCGATGCATACCTTGACCACATTTTCATACTTACTAGCCTCAGTATCCATATGTGCGTCACTGGAAATCTTACAATTATACAAAATCTGCAGATCTTCTTTAGATAGGTTTACCAGGTGAAGCGGGTCATAGACTCTAAGAATAACATTTTCTTCTAAGTCTTCCATAACCGCTTCCCCAGTTTCCGTGTCAGCATACCACCACTTCAGATTCTTCAGAATATTTTGTGGCATTGGCTTGAGAGGAACCTTCCTAAGACATCTAGCCGGCTTATAGTGAATCCTCATCCAAGGTCGTCCAGTTAGAGGATCAATACGTGACGGATCCTCTACTCTTCTCCCGACCCTTGGATTCAAACGTTCGAACTTCCTTGATCTCCCTTCCTTTCTTATGATTCTTTCGATTACGCTCGCGTAGGGATCATTGCCAATGTTTATAAGATCTTTCCAAGCTAGCGCAGTGATTTCGATTTTTGGCAGGGAGTTGAACGCTTTTAAAGTTCGCCTCATGTACTGAAGCCCGTCTTTTCTCTTTATTATAAATAGCTGCAGATCTCTGTCAAAGAACCAGCTTAAAATTCGCTCAGACAGCTTCCCAGTACCTGGAACTCTCATTGTCTTTTTAATTGCTGCTTCTTTCTCTTCAGCCCTGAACCATAGCTTTCGTTTTTCTTCATTAGTTAGCTCTCTTGCAGGTTCTTCTGTCGATGGCTGAGGATTCAATGCAACATTAACTATATCTGCATCGACAATTTTATTTCCATCAATCATGTAAGTATCAGTGATAGGATTCTGCTGCACAACTATCTCGTCAGCTTCATCATCCTCATCAGCAAGAACTTCATCATCCGACCGCCAGTCTACTATCTCCCCTGGCACAAACTCCCCTTCTTCCAGCTCTTCGTCTTCATTATCAAAACCTACATCCAGTGGATCATCATCGAGATCCATGAGTGCTTCAATCATCTCACTGATCTCAAAGTCTGTAGGCTGTTTAGATGAACTGGCCCCACCTCTTTCTCCTTCGCCTTGACTAGGCTCCCCCTCAACTTGTGTAACTTGAGCTGCAGGAAAATCTACAGACTCAAACTCTTTATTCGCACCGGGATCATCGCCTTCATTATCATCTCTTCTCTGCACCTCCTGATCTCGGCACGATGTCTCCCCCTGAGCCTGTAAATTTTTCATTAACTGCTCAATTAGGGAGCGCATCGACCTTATCTCAGCCGCCTGATCGCAAACAAAAGTTTTGATTTCTACATTCTCTTCCTGGACTTGCTCCACAATCTTCTTCAAATCGGCATTTTCTTTATCAAGATTTGCATTATGAGTCTGAATTTCTCCGATCGCCTTTGTTAGGCTTAAGATTTGGACATTCTGGAAGTCAACGCGAGCTTTAAGCTGCAGAAACCTTTGATTGTCAGTGTATGTGGTCGAGGCAGATGGAATGGACTGTATAGGAGTAGGAATGAACGGTGATGGTATATACGGTTCATCTTGAGGTGGTGGTGGTGGTGGAGTGGTGGTTTGAGGTTCTTGATGTTGTGGAATTTCTGGTTGATCTACAGGAGCTGAAGATGATCCTTGCATGAACCTGTGACGTTTGGCCCGTTGCCTTGTCACTAGTTGAGGAACTTCCTCTTCTTCAAAATCAGACTCTTCCAATTCCCTGTTCACGCGCCTACTCGAACCACCCTCATTTATAATCAATCTCGAACCATAAGTTCCAATTTGAATATCAGGAACTGCAGCTGCCGGAACTTCCGCGGATTCTGAGTCGGAGTCCGAGGATGTTAATCCGTCATCTGCCCCTTCTGGCTCGTATTCCTCGACATCTCTAAATACATCATCTGTATCTACTGGGGGACTAAGCAGCTCATCTACTAATGCTGCTGCAACATCTTCATTGGCATGTGGACCAGATGCCCATATTTCTTCCAAGGTTTGAGCAATCTGCTCAGATTCAGGAATGGCACTTGAAGGCCCTGCTTCCTGTGCTTGGGGCTGTTCGCTCGTAGAAGGCCTGGAAGCCTGGATTTGACTCGCGGCTGGTCTTTGTCGGCGTCTTGGATCACGTGGCCGAGCACGAGGCTGTTGTTGCTGTTGATGTTGTTGCTGTTGTTGTTGTTGTGGAAACTCAACGACCCCTGCCCAGTTGGCAATTTCCGGGGCTTGAAAATCCCTTTCCACAATAGCTCCGAATAGTGGACGAGCAACAGGAACAGCCAATCTTCCTCGGTGTGAGGAACAATCAGCGAAAATCCGTTTGTCCATAACGTTAACACTCAGAGAATCATTTGACGGCGGCAAGTCTGGCAAGAAATGCCTTATCAACATCATAATGAACCTTGGGTACAACAAGAATCGTTCCCTTTCTGGAGCCGTAATTTGATGAACGAACTCCGAGAAGAACATCTGCGAAAAGCTAAACTTCCGATTATATACCAATGCAATAACTCCAGATTGGATCTTTGATACTATGTAATCAAAGCCAGCTTTCTTTGGCGCAAAACAGACCATGAATACGTGCACCAGGAATCTCCATTGCCCAATCAGGCCACTCTTCATGTATGACGACTTTGTCACATCTAAACTGTAGCCCATTCTCAGAAAAGCAGTCTGCCTAATACTTAATGGAAAGTCAATAGGCCCATCTTCTTGTTCTTGAGAACCCAACTGTAGCACTTGGCGCAACATATCTGCTGAGAATACTAGAGGCTGGCCAGCGATTCTGGTTCTGATAACTGTCGGGGTGACAGTACAGTCCACCTGTAAATGATCATAAAACTAGCGTACATACGAAATTACAATTGGAATGTTATGATACAAAGCATAGCTAATCCTAGACTCAGCTAGAAAGTCCAAAACTTCGCGAAAACCCTGCGCCTCAGGGATATTATTATCTGGATTAAGTACCATATTATGCTTTGGGACAAAAGCGCGAACTGCCATATCTGCACAATAAATAAAACTGTTAGACTCATTTAAAAATCAATAAACTTGTTTAAATTCAAAATTTGTTTTATTTTGTACTTGATTAAATACAAAATCTAACACAATTAAATTTCCACAAGTTTAATAAAATTTAAATTAAACAAAGTAAATAAAGTACAGATTCGAAAGTAATAGATTCGAAGTGTCCATATTCGAGTGTAATGGACAGATTCGAAGAGTCCCTTTTCGAGTCTAATGGACAGATTCGAATATCATGGTCATCTTGAATCTAATGACAGATTCGAGAAACCCATGAACAGATTCGAAGGTCCTGGAATAGACTCGAAGCCCCGACGTTTGATTTTTCAACTAAAACCCACGATTTTAACCATTTTGAACTTGGTAAATCACATACATTAGTTCAACTAGGTTCTAATCAATGATTTATGCCTTTAATTTGATCTTTTATAGGTCCAATCTTGGTAATTTAGCAAAAATCCTATTTCGACCTATAAAACTTCAAAATTTGACGATTTAGTCTAAAATTGTGCATAAAACTACACAAATCTTGTACAATCCGGTTGATTATACCTAGAGGTATCTGTAGAATCGAATACACAATCTTCAAAGTCGACAAAATGTCGTTTAGTAGAAATCCGATAGATTCGAAGAAATAGATTCGAAATCGCCTTTAGACTCGAGTGTATAGATTCGAAAACAGTAAGTCTTAAATGACTTCACTGTTGACCTATTTATACAACCAACCTTCGAGTCTAAGTGTAGATTCGAATCTACTGACAGATTCGAAGACTTACTGCTTCGAGTCTGTCTTAGATTCGAAACCACCAATACTTAGAAAAATTTTCGAAAATTTTGAAATAAATTCAACTTTTCCAACTTTTTTCTACGGTATCGTGTAACCAGATAATACTATGCCAATTCTTTTACCCTAAGCAACAGATATTTCACGCAATGTTTATTTTATTCAACTTTGAAAGCACCCTCAGTAACTTTTGACCTTTTACCTAAGTAAAAATTAAACTAAACTAAAATAAAATAAAATAAAATAAACTAAGGTAAAAATAAAATAAAATAAAGTAAAATAAAATTTTGACCAAAAAATTTAATCTAGACTTAAGAAAAATTTACAATCTAAGCTAAATACTTAACAACATATTTTTGATGAGTATAGTCTAAGAAAGGTTCAATCAGATAGCGATGTCTGATACTAACTTTCAGTACTTAAACTTTCACACTTAGGAATTTTTTATTCCTTTGTTTGTTTGTCGTGACATACCTATTTAGCCGATTGTTGGTATTTTACCCCTTTTAAACATTCTACATTTCGGAATATCCCTTGGCCTTTTTATTTATCAGGAAATTATCTTACGTGACGCAGACATAGACATACTTTTATGATCAAGGCACACAGACAAAGATTCTAACTTGTTGGTATTTGCAAACTTTCTTTAAAAGACAAACATCGGACACAGGTCTGTATTCTCATACAACAAAGTGTCTTAGTTCGACTTAAGGTTTATTTTTAAAGTTAGCAGATAGCGGTGACAGGTCTGTACTGACGTACAACAAAGCGACATGTCTGCTAACCCGAATCTAAACAGAGACAACAGGTCTGTACTTACGTACAACAGAGTTGCATGTTTTCGACTCTCAGTTTTACATGATATTTCTATTCTTTCCATTTTCAGATGTATTTGATGTTGCCATACATCCCCAGAAAGTTTGCATACCTCATTTAGACTCAATGTTTGTATGTCTTGTACATAAAAATTAAGACCGATTGGTCATATATCTAAGTTAGTGACACGCTTGACTATTTCTAGAATATTTTATTAGCCTTGAGATTCCCTATATGTATTATGCCTACCAACACATCAAACTAAGTAAAGTATAACACTTAGGATTTAGTTGCATTATGTGTGAAAGCCTAAATACTTAGAGTCTGTAACATCGGACACAGTTGTAGATTTGCGCGTCAAGCTGCATCCTCCGTAGTCAGAATCCGTGAATGCTTCCAACTCTAGATCTCCCTCCGCGTGATACCAAAGTCCCAGCTTCGGTTTCGACTTGAGGTATCGTAGAATCCGCTTCACAGCTTTCATATGCATCTCCTTCGGATTCGCTTGAAACCTAGCACAAATACACACAGCAAACATTATGTCAGGTCTTGAAGCAGTTAAATACATAAGTGACCCAATCATGGCCCGATATAAAGTCGGATCCACATCGGAATCACTTTCAGTACCCGGCCCGAGATTGTGATTCACTTGAATCGGTGTGCTGAAGTGGGCAGTCAACTTAGTTCCCTCCATCCCAAACCGTTCTAATATGTCATAGACATACTTAGTTTGATGGATAAACATCCCTTCCTTCTTTTGGTCAACTTGTAACCCTAAAAAGAAATTCAATTCCCCCATAGCACTCATCTCGAACTTAGACTTCATCACCTTTTCGAAATCTTTGCACATCTGTTCGTCTGATGATCCAAAAATGATATCATCGACGTACACTTGTACCAAGATAAAGTGTTCACCCTTCCTCTTCACAAATAGAGTACTATCAATCCTACCCCTTTCAAAACCGTTTTCTAAAAGATGGTTGGATAAAGTCTCATACCACGCCCTAGGTGCCTGATGTAATCCGTAAAGAGCCTTATCTAAGCGATATACTCTATCAGGGTATTTTGGATCTGTAAATCCGGGCGGTTGTTCTACATACACCAACTCCTTCACTTTCCCATACAGGAAAGCACTCTTAACATCCAGTTGATATACCTTAAAGCCTTTGAAGGAGGCAAACGCTAGAAACAACCTAATGGCTTCCAGCCTTGCTACTGGTGCAAATACTTCGTTGTAATCGATTCCCTCCTCTTGGTTGAAACCCTTTACAACTAATCTCGGCTTGTTGCGCGTGACTATACCCCGATCGTCTCTCTTGCACTTAAAAACCCATTTGGTTCCTATTGCAATCTCCCCTCGAGGTAACGGAACTAACTCCCACACTTCTAGTTTCCTAAATTGTGAAAGTTCTTCCTGCATCGCTTCAACCCAGGAGTTATCCTTAAGTGCCATTTGCACATTTTTGGGCTCTACTTGTGATATGAAACACGAATATAGACATGTGTGATATGCCTCGGAGTCGTTTATCATCGACAACAACACAGTGTTGTTATTTACACTACTCCGAGTCTTCACACCCTCGTTAGGATTTCCTATGATGCTTTCTATTGGATATTTCTTGTTAATCCTAGAGGTCTCTATTTCATCAACCCTTAGATTATCTCCTAAGTTGGATCCTATTTCACCTAAAGGGGGAACAGGCTCAGCTTCTACATTTTCCTCCTCACGGACGTTTTCCTCAGAGTTAGAACTTGAAGCTTGAGTCTGATTCTCAGTGTTAGGTGCCTCTTGATCAGCAACTTCTGGAGATCCATCTACAGTCGCAGTAGGCTCGGACGTAGATTCGAACGTGGTCCTTGGAAAGATTTGGCCATCGTCGTTCAGATGCAACGTCGCCATGTCCTTCTCAATTGTACCTGCATTATCATCCAGAGGAATGTTAAATGACTCAAATAACTTATCATAGTCAAATATCCATTCCGGACAAGTTTGGGGTTCATGTGTATAACTTGTGACTTCAATGTTATACACAATCTCCACAGTACCAGTTGTTTTGTTAAACACCCGTTTGTTTGGTGAGTTTGGCACATAACCTAGGAAGTATCCTTCGTCAGCCTTTTCACCAAACTTCGGTTGATGTTTTGTCCTTAAAAGTGTGCATGGTACTCCAAGCGGTTCGAATCCAGTTAAGTTAGGTGGCCTTTTATTCAAAATTTCATAACATGTTTTGTTCAATGATTTGACTGTAAGGACTCTATTTAAAATGTGGCACGCGGTATTCACTGCCTCCCCCCAAAACATGGTAGGAAGCTTTGAATCCGAAAGCATAGTCCTTGCAGCCTCAATCAAGGTTCTATTTTTACGTTCGGCCACCCCATTCTGTTGAGGTTCATATGGTGCACTGAATTGATGCACTATGCCCTTTGATAGGCAATATACACCAATTACAGTGTTTTTGAATTCAGTTCCATTATCACTACGAATACATTTAACCCTAGTTCCGTATGAGTTCTCCACTTGTTCCAAGAACCCGATGAGCCTTGCAGCCGTCTCGTCCTTCGTACCTAAAAAGAAAACCCAAGAAAAACGTGAGTAATCGTCGGTGATAACTAAGCAGTACCAACTACCTCCAATACTCCTTTTGTTGATTGGTCCGAAAAGGTCCATGTGCAACAGATCGAATGTTGAGGCTATGGAATTCTGCTTCTTGGACTTGTGTGTCTTCTTGTGTTGTTTGCCCTTCATGCAAGGTAGACACTTATCCTCGAACTGAAAACTTTTCATGGGCACACCCTGCACCAGTCCATGCTTCGTAATGTAATTCATCTTCCTCAGGTGCAGGTGAGCCATGCGTCTGTGCCACAGTACGGACTCCGTCTCTGAAGCTTTTGATAGTAAGCAGATCGGACCCATCGATGTATCTGGCTTGTTCATATCGAGCATGTACAAGTCATTCTTCCTTGGCGCCCGCATCAATATCCAATCTTCAGGTATCTTGAATCCAGGCTTTAGCACTAACGCCTCAGTGTCAGTAAATAACACTGAGTTCTTCTTATCACAGATTTGAGAGACACTAATGAGATTATGAACCAGTTTATCAACGTGATAAACTTGATCCAAAGTAATCGTCCCATTAGTGACTTCTCCAGTTCCAGTGATATTTCCACCCTTGTTACCCGCGAATGATACAAATCCCCTATTACCCCCTTTGAAGTCTGTGAGAAGACTTCTTTCCCCCGTCATGTGCCTGGAGCAACCACTGTCGACGAACCACTTGTTGTTTGGACCGGTAGTTATCTCCTGCACATGAAAGAAAATAGGTTAGTTATCACGGGGAACCCAAGCCATGACTGACTTGGTAATACCATTCTCGTCCACATACGTGAACTCTTTCAAGTACCCATCTCGCCTTTCAGGTGACTTGGGCCTTTGAACTGAATCTGTTGTGGTGCCGAGTGATTTAAGTTCACTCTTTGCCTTGGTGTAGGCATTTGTTGTGGAGCTCTAGAATAATTCCTATTATATGCCATTTCTGACTGTGATCCCTGAGCTCTTACCGGTGCATACTGTCTAACTGGAGTATGTGACCTAACTGGAGTATGTGACCTTCTAGGTGTGGTGCTCCTATAGACTTGCTGTGGTGCTGACCTAGATTGATTTGTGACACGATTCGGTGAATTTGTCCTAATCACTTCCTTTGGTCCAACCTTAACCGGTGTGTTTTTCACAACTTGTTTGGGTGCGGCCTGCACAGTTTTCTCGGTAGGTTGAGAACTACTGCTGCTTGCCACACTGGGTGAGGGCTTAACAGGTGTTGGGTTCACTGTCTTAGGGGTAACATCTGCTTTCCTAAGTGGACAGTGAGAAGCAACATGCCCTTTCTCGTGACATCTAAAGCAAGACATCTTATCCATGGACTTTTTGGTTGTTCCCTTAGATCTAGGTGTCTCACTAGTGTCTACTGCCTTTGGTACATCTACAGTGTCTGTCTCGTCGACCTGGTCAGCCCATGAAATTTTCTGTTTTCCTGCAGGTGTTTCACTGGAGGAAGACACAAATTTCACTTTCTTGACCTTGACGGTTGAGTCAACCACCTTAGGTGTATTATCAACTGTAGGCTCAGGTGTCGGTTCAGGTAGGTCCTCTAAGTCTACTGACTTGTCAGTTTTCTCCTGAGGCTGAGGCACATAGTTCGCATTGAATGGTGGAGGAATTTCGTGAAAACCTAGACCTACAGGCTTCTTAGACTGTCTTTGGGCATCTAAGACTTTTCCTAGGTTTAGGCTCGAATTCCTAAACTTTTCCAGCTTGCTATTTGCCTCTGCTACCTTAACCTTGGTCTCGGCTAGCTCTATATCCTTGTCCTTAAGACTTTTAGTTAAGGCCTCTACGTGCTCATACATTAGTTCTATCCTAACACACTGCTCGCTGAGTTTGTCTTTTAGAACTACCACGTCTTGAGCATCAGCCTTAAGCTTTTCTTTTAAATCTTGCTTTATATCATTTAGGCTAGCATTTTCTATTTTTAAGTTATTATTTTGAGCAGATATGGTTTTATGTGATTCTAAGACTAGATTTAACCTATCATTAGAAGTAGCACACAAAGCACATAATTCTGAAAATAGAGAATAAGAAAGACTAACCTTAGAGTTATCAGATTCCACGTTGGCCATCTGAGCAGCAAACTCCAGCATGGTCTGATCATTCGCCTTCTCTACCCACATCGGACTGTTTTCCCTTGTGGTCTGCTCGTCTTCTTCACAACCATTCTCTGTAACTTCAGCCATGAAAGCTCTAGCATTGGACTCAGGATGTGAACTCCAGTCATAGGTACCATCTAGCTGTCTGTCAGAAGTGACATTGGATAGTAGACCCGCTAGATTGGCTTGACCAGAAGAGTAACTCGGAAGGTATCTTTGTTGGGACTGATTTTGGTACTGTCCTTGATGCTGACTCTGTCCTTGGTATGACTCTACCTTCGGTCTTTGACACTCCCTGGCGAAGTGTCCCAATCCCTGACAGTTGTAGCGTTTGACTTTAGACTTATCAAATCCTATCCCTTTGTTGTTCATTTGCAGATTCCTCCCAGTTCGCTTGATGAATCTTTTTACCCTCTGGGTCACCATGGCAAGTTGCCACTTAAGATCCATTTCCTCTAAGTCATCAGGGTCGACCTGATCGTAATCTTCATCCCATAGAGCTGGGTCATTGATTTTCCCTTGAACACAATTTCCATAAGCTGCCACAAAGGAAGCAAGCAGATTCAAATGTTCTTCTGCGGACTTTGCGCTCATCGGCATCTTCGAATAGCTCTGACTTGCCGGTGCCTGATGGACTTGAGGTTGCGGTTCTTCCGATCTTCCTAACCCTAAGAACGCGCGATTCAGTGAGTCTTCGGACTCTGGTGGCGATGACGTTTCTCCGGTGAAAAACGCTGTAGCACTCTTCGGTTCAGCTGTCACTGATGATTTAGATGTCTTTCCAAAATACATAGCCGGATTCTGGACTTGCTCGTAATCAGTCTCAGCCTTAATCATCTCGAAGTGATATGCCCTCAACGTTCCCACAATGTCATCAAGTGATTGAGCATAATATTTGTCCTCATTCAGCTTAATCATTGCCACGTACATAGCCCATTTGGCTGGTAGGGCATCAAGAAGCTTGTTGTTCTTGTCAGTGTCCGAATACTCAATTCCGTGACTTTCAAGTTCCGTTATCAGATGATAGAACCTTGTGATAATATCATCCAACTGTTCATCCTTAAGTGCCTTGAAAATCGCAAACTGTTGGGTCAACAGCTCTGTACGCTTTCTACGCACCCGAGGATTACCCTCACACCTTTTCTGGAGAGACTCCCAAAGTTCCTTCGACGTCCTTTGAGTCCGAAATGTGTGTAAAATATCTTGAGGTAAAGCCATACGGATTATGGAGAAAGCTTTGTTTTCAGCTTCAAATAGTTTCTTGTCATCCTCTTTCATCATCTGATATGACAAGACCTTTTGACGGCCTTCAACTTCAGATACTGGCGGAATGTACCCTTCATCTATGCACACCCACATGCGCATATCATTGAATCGTACAAAATCTGTAAATCTGTCCTTCCACCAGAAATAGTCCTCAACTTTCATCAGCTTTGGCGGTGCATTTGCCTTCCCAACTTCGTGATCCATCTCAAGGAATTTCTGAAGATTTGACATCTTTTCTAAAAGAAATTGAATTTGAACTTAATTAATTTAATTCGAAACTGATTTAGACTAACTTATTCGAATCTAGATAGATTCGAAACTAATTAATATTAAATCTTTTGAGATTAAATTCGATGAAGTCTTAAAAGTCGATTAGATTCGAAATTATGTCAGATTCGAACAACTCCTTAGATTCGATGGTCCTTAGATTCGAAGGCTCAGCAGATTCGAATGTCAGCAGAATCGAAGCACAGAATCGAAACAGTAACAGACTCGAAATAAACTCGAAACAACACAGACTCGAGATCCAATTCGAATGAAGTAACAGATTCGAAACAAGGTAGACTCGAAACTCTCTGAAATTGACTCGAAAGGAGCGTATTTAGGTTAGACTCGAGAATAAAGTGAAACCCTAATTACCCCTATAGATACGAGCGCCGCAAACTCGAAAAACGGCTAACACTTTGATTTTTTGACGTTTTACAGATTAAATCACTATTTTCCAAACGAAAAATAATGATTTCGATCAAAAACGTGAAAACCCACAAAGTGTTTCCCGAATATGAATTTGCTAAGCTCAGAAACACGTTTTTGAGAGCAAAACCGTCCAACTAGCGTCAAGAAACCTAGAATGAATCTGATGAACACGAAGAACACCAAGAACACTCCGTAGGCTCTGATACCACTTGTAAGGTCTACGACTGCAAGATCTATCTAGACGCGGATCCGTGAACGAGTGCGGAATCCTCGTTGACGGTTAGACGGACAACTCTCAACCAACGGAACACGGAGACTATTAGACGCTGAACGAACGACACACGAACGATCCTACGTACTAATTCTCTCCGAAACGGCACTCACCTAGCTGATAAACTCGAGATCGCCCTTTGCTTAATCCCTCACGAATTCTGCAAAAAGTCCCCTAATTATTCGAGTCTATCCCTAATTATAGACCCTGATTCGAGTCTGTTGTGGGCCAACCTCGAATCTGGCCCAAGGCCCATTCGAATCTGTCCATATAGACAGTCTCGAATCTAGCCTATTCGAATCTATGGACTCATTCGAATCTATCTCAGATTCGAATGTATTCCCTTAAGAAATTCGAATCTAGCCAATTACTTAAACTCTTAAGTGATAAAACTTATGATATTACCTTATGATTGATTTTATCTTTGAACTTTATGTTTGAACTTCTTGTAATACGTTACATCAAGTTCAAACATACAAACACTAATAAGCATCAATCATATATAATATATTTATAGCAAACACATGCTAAATCACAATGTAAGACCACTTAGACTGCTATCGCCACACGGGATGTACCAACACTATCCCTCTCTCATCCTTCTTGTTTCTGAAAACCCATCTTGTACCAATTGCTCTCTTTACTTTAGGAAGATCAACTAGAGTCCATACATTCTGAATCTTGAATTGCAAAAGTTCTTCCTGCATTGCTTCAATCCAAGATGGATCTTTCAAAGCCTCTGATGCCTTTTTAGGTTCTAACTGTGACATGAAACAGGCATGTTCAAAGGCAGCTAAACTGAATTCTGGCACTGCTGATTCAGCATCAGTAGATTCTTTGGGAAGCATTGTACTTGTCTGCACAGGAGTGCGTGGATCACCCATTATCTGATTGAGAAGATGATACTTGTGAACTCTGAGTGTTGGCTCTCTGTCTGTCTGAAAAGAAGTTCCTAGATTTGTATCATCTCCATCAGGACCACTTGATACTTCAGCTTCAGGAACAGCTTGACTAGAATCTGGGACTGTTTCCCTTTGTGATGGAGCTGTTCCCTTAGGACTTGGAATTTGCACTTCAGGATTTGAATCATATTGAGCATCCAGTACCACTGGTGGGTCACAAGATAGGAGTGGTATAACCGTATACTTATCCCATTGACCAGAATCTTCAACAGTCTGAAACTTTGTGCCAACAGCTTGAACATTTGTGCTACCAGAATGAGAATTTGTGTTAGCAGCTTCAACCCTGTTTTCATCAGTTTCTGCAGTATACTCAACAAAGCTCAGAGAATTAGTTAGTGAATCTAAATCAAACAACCAATCAGGACCAGTGCCTTTGACATTTGCAGTGTTTTCATTAAATTCAACATTTGCACTCTCTTCAATGGTTTTAGACACACTGTTATATACTCTATAGGCTTTGCTTTGTGTGGAGTATCCTAAAAAAAACCTTCTTCAGCCTTACTTTCAAACTTTCCTAAGTGAGTCTTAGTGTGCAGAATGCTGCATGAACAGCCAAAAGACTTTAGAAAGGCTATTAAGGGGACTCTATGATGAAATAACTCATATGGAGTTTTCCCTTGTGATTCAACAACCTGTATCCTATTTAGAACATAACAAGTTGTATTAACTGCTTCTACCCAAAAGGTCATTGGCAATTTGGAATCAACCAACATGGTTCTAGCAGCCTCAAATAAAGTTCTGTTCTTTCTTTCAGCTACACCAGTTTGTTGTGGTGTTCTTGGTGCACTGTATTGCCTAACAATGCCTTTACACTCACAGAAACTGTTTAGGACATTATTTTTTAACTCAGTTCCATTGTCTGACCTTATCACCTTAACTTTTAAGTTGGATTGGTTTTCAATGTTAAGAATAAATGATTTAACTAGCTCCGCAGTTTCATCTTTAGTCCTAAGAAAGTATACCCATGTGAATCTGGTGAAATCATCAACAATGACTAAACAGTAAGCTCTTTTATTCAAACTCAAAACAGATGTTGGACCAAAGAGATCCATATGAATAAGATGAAGAGCAGATGAGATTGAATTTACTTCCTTGGCCTTATGAGAAGTTTTGTGTTGCTTGCCTTTAGGACATGCGACACAATGATCATCACAGATGAACTCCTTTTGTGGTAAACCTCTTACCAAATTCTTTTTGACTAAAACATTCATAGATTTGAAGTTCATGTGACACATCCTTCTGTGCCAAAGAGCAGACTCATTTGATGATGTTTTGGATATCAAACAACTTAAAGTACTTGATTTGGATAAAAGATCTGTGTCCAAACAGTAGACATTGTCCTTTCTTGGTGTTCTAAGTAAAACATGATTTTCAGGTAATTTAAAATCTTTTGAAAGAACAATGCACTCAGAATCTGTGAAAACAACAATATTTTGTATATCACAGATTTGAGACACACTCAATAAATTGTACTTCAGTTGTTCAACATATAAAACATCATTGAAAAGCATATTGGCTGCGTTGACAGTACCTTTACTTGTTACCTTACCTCCCTTGGAATTTCCTCCAAATGCAACAAACCCACCTTCAAAGCCTTTGAAGTTTGACGAGCAATCAGAGTTGCCTGTCATGTGCCTAGAGCATCCACTGTCCAAATGCCATTCTATTTTGTGTTGTGACCTGTGGGTGCCCTGCACAAATAAAAGCTTAGTTAGTAGTAGAGTAAACCCAAACCAAGTTGGTTTTGGGTTGTCCTTGTGCATTGGCATAACTAAACACTCTCTTTGACTTCTTATACTTAGTGAGATCCATTGATGGATTCTGTGGAGAGTATTTAGTTATGACATGAGGTATCCAGGTGTTTTGTCCAACCTTTGCAGTAACAGTCTCAGATGATCCATTACCAGGCCCAGTTTTAAGCCTAGCAGTTTGAACTGAGTGTTTAGTGCTAACAGTTTCAGAATTTGCACTAACAGTTTCAATTTTAGGCCTGGCAGTTTCAACATTTGTATCAACAGTTTCATCTGAGTTTTTGCCTTTAACACACCATATTTGTTTAAAATTTGATTTGGGTTTTGCCAAAACTTGTTTTTGGTGTGTGGACTGTTTTTTATTTACTTTTGAGAGCCTGTGATCAACTGTTTTCTTTGGAACTGGTGCAACTGGTGGTTTGACCTTAAGATTTTTGGGGTTTTTAACAAATGCCTGTTTCTGAACCACAGTTTGTTTTGCAACAGATGGTTTGTACAAGCAATGCCTGGCCAAATGGTTTTTCCTGCCACAATGGAAACATCTTTTGACTGTTTTGATTTGAGCACCAGTTTTGTTGGACCATAACTGGTTTTTTTTCCTTTGATTTCCCCTTACCTACTGTTGTTTGGGAAACTTTTCGACACCATGCTTTTGGCATGTGCAGATTGGAACAGTCTTACCCTTTTTAGCACCTTTGGAGGAAGATGCAGTGTTACAATTTGAAGGTACAGACACATGTGGATCAGCATGGCATACACTCATCTTCTCCTTTCATTTCTTATTGGGGTTAGGGGCTTTCCATAGGTGCACTCATTGTTTTGTGAACTTTCTTAACCTCTTTGCACTCACAGTCTTCATTTGGAATCAGATCTTCTTCAGATTCGGGACTGTTTTCAAGGATAGGATCTACAGTGGTCATAGACTCATCTAATGGTTCATTAACAAGTCTATCAACAACTTTACTCATGGGATGTATGTATTTGTTGTTGTATGGAGGTGGAGTGGCTCTGTATCCTATACCTTCTTTGAGATTAAGCTGAGATTTTACCCTATCTTTAAATTGAACTTCCATTAGGTGTTTCAGCTTTTGATTTGCCAATTTGAAGTTTCCTAGATCTATATTGACATATTCTATTTTCTTGTTAGCTTCTAACACCTTCTGTTCAGCCTCATCTAATTTCTTTTTTAAGGACTCTATTTTCTTATTCAGCTCCTTTTTCTCCCACTCATGATATGTTCTATCATATCCCATTTGAATCTCATTGTCCTTGTAGTCATTGATCTGTTTTTCAAGATCTTCTATGGCCTGCATGTACTCATATCTCCTTTCTTCCATCTTAGCTAGAGTTTTGCACATGCTCTCATTATGATCTCTATACCTTTTAACCATATTTCTGCATATTTAAGAGCAGAGTTTAGCATTTACCTCAGATGGTAGTTCAGTGGAGATGACAGTTGATGTTTCTGCCATGAGAGCTTGATTTTGAAACTCTTCCTCTGTCTGATCACTCCAGTCAAACACATTGTCTTCTGGAGAGACAAGTGTTTGGGGTGATAAAGCTTGAGTAGTTTGGTGGGGTCTTGGTGGTTGTTGACCTTGGGATCTACATTCTCTGACAAAGTGGCCAAGCTTATGACATTTAAAGCATTCAACTTTGGATTTATCAAATGCTGGTTTCCCTTCTGGTCTGGGTTGAAAGTTGGATCTGCCAGTTCTTTTCAAAAATCTTTTAGCCCTCATAGTCAGCATTGCATGCTGCCATTTCAAGTCCATCTCTTCTAGATCATTTGGATGGATTTGTTCTAAATCTTCAGCATTTAGAGCAAACAGTCCATCATTAGCAACAAAGGCTTCATAATGAACGTCAGTAGAGTTACCATCAGCACCGGAAAAGGAATCACAACAGTTAGATTTATCAGTTAATGATGATGACAGTAGAGTAGTGTTATGATTATAAGAAAAGGATTTTTTTTTGTTTCAATCTCAGTTTCAAACACTCTCAGACTGTTATACATGTCATCCTACTCTATCTCATCAAGAGTGTCTTTGGTTCTCCATTGGGCAGCATAGACTGTCCACTCATCACCAAGTGATCTAAGGAATTTTCTGTTGACTTCATCTTGATCCAAGCTGACTTTGGCACTCTCCAACTCACCTATCAGTTTGTTGAACCTGTCAAAAATTTGAGTAAGGTTTTCATTCTTGCCACCAGTAAAGTTTTCATACTTCTGTTTCAAAAGATCCTTTTGATTTCTCTTGGTGCTAGCATTGGCAGCAAATCTTTTCTCTAAGGCAATCCAAAGAGAATGAGCAGTGTAAAACTTTTTAAACTGATGTTGATAAGCATTTCGAATGGCTATCTGTAAAAGTGTAGGAGCTTTTACTTCATTCATTCTAGCCTTCCTTTCAAGTTCAGTTTTTGGAGGAGTTTTTATGGGTTTTCCCTCAGCATCAAGTTCAGGATCAACTACAGGAGGAAATTCAACAGCATCTCATATGGCATAATCAATAAATTGAATATGCTGTTGAATCCTGAGTTTCCACATCTCAATCTCAGTGGGTTTGAGCATTGGCATTTTGAGTCCTTCCCCAGATCCACTACTGCTATTATCAAATTCCCTTGCAGAAAATTAAAATTTTTTAAAAAAAAAAGCTTCTGACTTTGAAAACAAAGAAAGACCTGTGGCTCTGATTCCACTTGTCAAGATCAAAATCACTACCTAAGATTAACTGGTTTGAGTTAATCAGAGTATAAACCAATAACCTTGTATTGAATCAATGTCCAATTAAGAAGTTTGCGGAATAACACTTAACTGTTTTAAGAAAAGCTTTCAAAACAAATAATCACATAAACTCAATTAATAATTAAAAATCACTTGTATTGCCAAACTCAATGATTACAATCACCTCTAATCTGTTTGATTAGACGAAGAACACAGATTGTTCTTAGGGTTTTACAACCTTAGAGGCTTATGAAAACTTAATCAGAAAAGAAATTACAATTATAGAATAAACTTGTACGTGCAGACCTACAATAGAAAAACCTATTCTATGTATATATAATGCCTTCTGATTTGTTTCCTTGAAAAACTCTGATTTCTCTGATAGTAGATATGCTTGAATCTTCGAGTATATATCTCTTCCTGAATATCAGCAATTTCTGTTTATTGAGCTGTTGAGCAGCTTGAAGTCTATCTGTTGAGCAGCTTGAGTTTGAACACTAGCAGCTCGAACTTTTGAACTACCAGCTCGAACTTCTTCAACTAACAGCTTGAACTTTGTACTTACACAGAAAAGCTACTAACAGTTTGAGAAATCTAACTAACAGCTTGACATACTTAGAATATTTTCCAACATAAACAACATTGTGATTGTCAAGCTCCGTTAACAAATGAAAGAATCTCGTAATTGTCTCATCAAGTGTTTCTTTCTTCAGAGCCTTGAAAATTTCAAATTGTTGTTTCAGCATCTCCATCCTACTCTTGCGAACCCGTGGATTTCCCTCACATCTTTTCTCTAGAGCATCCTATAGCTCTTTAGCAGTCCTATGATTTCTCATGGTGTGTAGAATTTTTTGAGGTAGCACCATTCAGATAATCGAGAAAGCTCGGTTCTCGGCCTCATAAAGTTTCTTATCATCATCCTTCATATTTTGATAAGTTAAGACTCTTAGACGACCCTCTAACTCTTGCATAGGTGGCACATATCCCTCATCGAGACAAATCCACATGTGCATATCGTTGAAACGAGCAAAATCGGCGAACCTATCCTTTCACCAATAGTAGTCTTCTAACCTCATCAACTTTGGCGGAGAATTTGCCTTGCCGACCTCATGATCCATTTCAAAGAAATTAAGCAAGCTTGACATCCTGTCCAAACTTTTTGTTCCCAAACTAATTTAATTTAATCTGAAATTAATTTAATTTAAACTCTTTCGAAGTTAGGTAAGTTCGAATTAATTTACATTAAATTCGTTTGAAATTAAATTCGAATTTATGTAAGTTCGAAATTTACAAGTTCGACTGACTGACGAGTTCGAAAGTCCTGACATGTTCGAATACTACTTAATTTTCTGACAATTTTGAAATCTGACGAATCGATGGTAGCAAGTTCAAATTTCAGTCGAATTCGAAGGAAGCCCTAAATCAAGTTCGAGAGGAGCGTATATCTGACAAGTTCGAATGAACCCTAATACCGCCTATGTTCGAGCGCCGTAACAAAGTTCGATTTTTTTCAAGTTTGCAGATTAAACCAAAGTTTTTATGATTAAAAACTATGCTTTCGACTGAAACAATGAACCAATATGAACTTTTCTCCGTTACTTTGCTTGTATAACTCGAAAAACTAATAAAAAATGTAATTTTTCCGTCACAAACGCCAAGAAACCTAGAATGTTTAAGATGAACGCGAAGAACACGATGAACACCCTTATGTGTCTGATACCACTTGTAAGGTCACCTACCTACAGATCTAATCTTGATACAACACCGTCCAACGAGTGTGGAATCCTCGTTAGTGGAGTAACAGATTGATCACACACACGAAACACGGAGACACACCCGATGATAGACGTAACAACGAACGTCCCGACACGTGATTCTCTCCTAGAACACTCTGAAAATACTCTGCAAGTTCGTAATCACCCAAACACTAATTTCTGCAAAGATTCTTAATCAAAACAAACTGATTAATTCTTAATCGTAGGCCTTAACTTCGAACTTGGCATGGACAAGTTTGAGAAGGCCCAAGCCCACGAAGTTGTCCACCATTAAGTTCGAATCTAGGCCTTTGAACTTATTCTAGAACTTGTCTTTGGACTTATGTTTGAACTTACCTTTTAAATTATGTTTGAACTTAAGTAAAACATCAATTATAACCAAGTTCAAACATATATACAATCAATATCAAACATATATCAAACATATGTATTAATATGCAATTACAAACACTTAGACTATAACAAAATATCATCTATACTTAGACTGCTATCGTCACACTGGATGCACTGACACAAGTTCGTGAAGGCCCAAGCCCACGAACTTGTCTACCAATAAGTTCGAACCTGACCTTTGAACTTATTCTAGAACTTGTCTTTGAACTTGCTCTAGAACTTCTGTTTGAACTTACCTTTGAACTTATCTTTGACTTATCTTTGAACTTAAGTAAACATCAATCAGAAACAAGATCAAACATACATAATCAATATCAAACATATGTATTAAATTGTAATTATAATGCCTGAACTATTATAAAAGAATTATCTACATTTAGACTGTTATCGTCACACAGGATGCACTAACATACTCCCCCTTGACGATATCTTCTAACTAGATATTCAATTAGTCTAAGTACTAGGCCTATTCAAAATGCTACCAGCATAAAATCCTTTCTCTATACAAACCATGACTACCTTTTGGTACTTCCTGCCTTCAGATCTCCAACCTTCGTGAAAATTGATTGGCTGCTCATGAAGTTTCTGGTGGTTGCTCTGAGATAGGTTTACAAGATGTAGAGGGTCATATTCGTTATCGACGAACAACCACTTCATGTTTGCGAGAACGTCCTGTGGCATTGTCTTCAACGGAACTTTCCTTAAGCATCGAATTGGTTTATAGAATATCTTCATCCAAGGATTTCCAATCAACGGATCTATTCTTGATTCATCCATTAACCTTTTTCCTTCCCTCGGATTTATCTGCTCAAACCTTCCAGATCGACCTTCTTTTCTTATGATTCTCGCTATTACTTCAGCGTATTCGTCGTCTCCTAGGATTATAAAATTCATCCACGCCAGTTCTTTGACTTTGCATTTTGGCATTGTATTGAATACTTTCAACGTCCTCTTCATATACTGCAACCCATCTCTTCTCTTAAGAACAAAAAGTTGTAGCTCTCTATCGAAAAACCAACTGAGAATGCCTCCAGACAGGTTTCATGGACTAGGCAATCTCATTTTCTTTTTCACAGCCAACTCAGACCTTTTTCCTTCCGTTCTGAACCACAGCTTTCTTTTCTCTTCATTCGTGAGTTCCCTATCAGGCTCTTCACTTTCTAATTCAACATTTAAAGCATCCTTAAACACCTCGATGTCTATCATGTTCGGCTTTGCTGTAGTGTATGTATCGGTGATAGGATGTTGTTAAATGATGATCTCATTGGCTTCATCTTCCTCAACAACCAATATTTCGTCATCAGATCTGCAATCTGCAATGTCTTCTGGGACAAACTCCCCTTTTTAAAGATCTTCTATGTCATTCTCAAAATCAAACATCACTTCATCATCATCAATATCGGCCAAGGCTCCAATTATTTCTTGATCAATTAGCTCTGACGCCTCTGGAGCCTTGCCTTTATCTTGACCTTCTCCTCCTCCTTTACCCGAAGACTCAGGCTCCCCCTAAATATTTGCTTGCTGAGCAGTCTGTTGAGAAAGATCTTCTAGCTCACTATCTTTCTAAATGTTAGGATCATCACCTTCTTCATTATCTCTACTTAGTTTCCTCAATTCATCTCCTCGACAACTGCTCTCCCCTTAAGCTTGAAGATCTTTCAGTAGCTGCTCCACCAGGGTTTGCAGTGTCAGGATCTGGGACTGTTGAGTCGTCAGCGCTTCTTGTTGAGCTGCCACTGTTGTCTGTAACATGGCATTTTCTTGATCTAACCTTGCGTTATGTTGTTGCAACTCATTCACTGCTTGAGAGAGTTGGAATATTTGGACTGTTTGAATATCTACTTTGCTCTTCAGCTCGGTGAATCACTGATTTTCGATGAATGGAACAGAGGTGGATGGAATGGAGGCATATGTGGATGGAGCGGCGGTTGAAGCGGATGGAATAACAGCAAGAGTAAACGGAGCTCCCTGCATAAAGCGATGCCATTTTGCCCTATTTCGAGTGGCAACTTGGGCTTCTTCTTCTATTTCAAAATTAGAATCTTCGGCCTCTTCGTCACGAATTACAGGCCGTGACATCTTCCTTCGGCTCACAACAACTTTGGATCTTCAGATTCTGTCTCCTCAGAACTTGATTCAGATTCAGACTCAGAGGCGGTCTCGACTTGACCCTCAGCCTCTTCCCTAGCTTCTCCTTCTTCTTCACGGCCTTCTATGCCTTCAGGTTCGACAGCAGGAGGTTGATACTCATCAATTTGTTTGAATATGCCCTCCAAATCAGTTGGGGGTTCCAAAATATCTTGAACCAACTGTTCAGCGACACTTTCTTGAGCTGCAAGTCCTTGTTCTAAGATTTCCTCCAACGTCTTGTTCCCGTTGGTCTAACTGTGGTGCCGAAGTGGATGGCCCACTAGTTGCTGTAACGGGATGGGACTGGGGAATCGTTCGAGCAACCGGAGTGCGTCTTGCCGGTGCTCTTGGCTGTTGAGGTTGCTGTTGCTGCTGTTATTGAGGGGTTGATTCACCAATCCAATTATCTCCTTCAGGAACAACAAAGGCTGGATCTATAACTGCACCAAACGAAGGAGCCAACTATGGTCTGACTTGCTCAGACCTTCGTGCATTGTGGGTCTGGCAGTCTGCAAAAATACGCTTATCGATTATTGCAACGCCACTTTGCTCAGGTAACATTGGCAGATCCGGTAAAAAAGTGACAAATAATCATCATAATAAAGTGGGGATACATCAAATATCTTTCGCTGGCAGGGGCAGTTATCTGATAAACAAACTCCCCGAACAACATCTCTGAGAAGCTGAACGGTTTTATAGACTAAAGCAATGAACGCAGACTGCAGCTTTGACACCATCGTGTTGAACCCTGCTTTCTTCAGTGCAAAACACACCATTATGACGTCGACCAGATACCTCCATTGGCCTATTAGCCCACTCTTTACGTAGGACGCCTTTGTTATGTCTTGTGTGTAACCCATTCTAAGAAAGGCCGCTTGCCTTATGGGCATAGGAAAATATATCGGTCCGGCTTCCTGGTCCTCTATGCCCAATTGCAAGATTTGTCATAGAAGCCCAGCAGAAAACACTATTGGTCGACCTCCTACTCTTGTACGGAACACAGTCGGGGTGACGGTGCAATCCACTTGTAGGTGCTGCCAAAACTGCCTCACATAGGTAAGATCGATTGGTAAGTTGTGCGTAAGCGCATATGACACCCTTGATTTTGTCAAAAATTCATCATATGCCTGTATGGCTGAGCCTCAGGAATCTGAAGATCGACAACCATTATCAAATTATGCTTATTGTAAAAGGCTCGATCACCCATATCTGCTCACAAATGACGATTAAAAAGTAAGAAATTAATTTAAAATTAAATTTGTTATATTCGAATATGCATAACTTCGAACTTGATTAAGTTCGAAGTCTAACATATTCGAACTTAGACAAATTCGAGAATTTAAAACCCATTCAAACATAATGAAGTTCAAAACACCCATTCGAACATGACTGACTTCGAACTTATAGATATTTAAACAAGTTCGAACTTTATGACAAGTTCGAACCTGAGGAACATGTTCGAAGTCTGTCACTTGCAACTTGTAAACCATGATTTTAACCCCATTTGACTTAATTAACAGTGTAATCTAGTCCTATTAGGTTCTAATCTAAGTTATTTATTATTTATTTTATGTTCTAGCTTTTAAAACTTGTGATTTAAAGTCACCTAGTTTTAAATGACATAAAACATTAGAATGTTCTATTTTAGCCCCAAAAATATCCTAAACTGACACTTACTTAGTATTTTAATGTTCACTATACTCAAGTATGTGTGTATGTACGAGAACCAGTGGAAAACCTCAAGAAACAGTAGGAAATTCAAAATCGACAAGTTCGAATGATAAGTTCGAGATCGCCTGGACAGTTCTGTATTTACATACAACAGAGTGTCTTAGTTTGTCTTAGAGTTCCTTATAAGTTAGGAAGAGAGTGGTGACAGGTCTGTACTCACGTACAACAAAGCGACTTATCTTGCTAGCTTAAGTCAAATTAGCGGTGACAGGTCTGTACTTACGTTTAACAAAGCGACTTGTTTTGACTTCCTTTTTTTTCAAAACTTTTTCTTTTCTTTGTTTAAGATGTATTTTGATGTTGCTATACATCCCCCGGATAAATTTGCATACCTCATTTACAATCATTTTCTGTTTGTCTCTAACATAGAAATTAAGACCTTTTGGTCATACATCTAAGTTAGTTACACATATGACATTTTCCTATTTATTTTATTAGCTGTTAGGATTTTCTTCATGTATTATGCCTACCAACACATCAGACAAGAAAGTGTATATCACTTAGAATTTATGGTGCATTATGTGTGAAAGCTCAACACTTGGAGTTTGTTTAAACTGTGCTAATTTTTGTCACTTTGAACCTATGATTCTAATACTTAACTCATTTTTCGATACTCTCTTTTTTTGAAATTTTTATGATTTCCTATCCTTTTTCTTTTGTTTTTCATTTTTAAGATAAGCTAATAAACTAACTAACTAACTTACAGTAAAAGGAAAGAAAATTTGTTAAACTACTAACTTACTCAAAAAAAGGAAAAACTACTAAGGTCCCGTTACTCTGGATTACGCATACCATTTAGTTGAACTAACAACTCAAAGTGTGCCTTATCAAATGCTTTAGTGAATAAGTCTGCATTATTGTCTTCCGTTGCAACTTTTACCAGTTTTATCAAATTATTTTCAGGACAATCACGTATGAAATGATGTCTTATGTCTATGTGCTTCGTTTTACTGTGTTTAACTGGATTATGAGTTATAGCAATTGTAGAATGATTATCTATCCTAATTGGACTATGAGTGTAAGTCAAACCGTAATCCTGCAAATGTTGTTGTATCCAAAAAACCTGTGAACAGCAACTACCAGCAGCTACATCTTCAGCCGCGCATGTTGATACGGCTACCGAGGTTTGTTTCTTGCATTGCCAGGATACGAGCCTCCCTCCAAGGAACTGACAACCTCCAGTTATTGATTTCTAGTTCAAGCTACATCCACCATAATCAGAATCCATATATGCCTCAAATTCCAGATCTCCATCAGCATGATACCAAAGTCCCAGCTTCGGTTTCGACTTCAGGTATCTCAGAATTTGCTTCACGACTTTCATATGCATCTCCTTTGGATTTGCTTGAAACCTAGCACAAATACACACAGCAAACATAATGTAAGGTCTAGAAGCAGTTAAATACATGAGTTACCCGATCATGGATCGATACAAAGTTGGATCCACATCAGTATTGCTTTCTGTGCCCGGTCCGAGATTGTTATTCACTTGAATCGGAGTACTAAAGTGAGCGGTCATCTTTGTTCCTTCCATCCCGAAGCGCTCCAGAATGTCGTAGACATACTTCGTCTGATGGATAAACATTCCATCTTTCCTTTGTTCAACTTGCAAACCCAGAAAGAAATTCACCTCTCCCATAGCACGCATCTCAAACATTGACTTCATGACCTTTGGAAAATCTTTGCACATCTGTTCGTTTGACGACCCGAAAATGATGTCATCCATGTACACTTGTACCAAGATAAAGTCTTCTCCTTTTTTTCACGAATAATGTACTATCAATTCTCCCTCTTTTAAAACCCGTTGTCCAAAAGATGAGTTGACAGGGTCTCATTCCACACCCTTGGTGCCTGATGAAATCCATACAGAGTCTTATCAAGTCGATATACTCTCTCGGGATACTTTGGATCAGTAAACCCAGGAGGTTGTTTGACGTACACCCATTCCTTCACCTTGTCGTACAGAATGCACTCTTTTCGTCAAAATGATATACCTTAAATCCTTTGAAGGACGCGAAGGCCAGAAACAGACGAATTGCCTCGAGCCTTACCACTAGTGCAAACACTTTGTTGTAATCAATTCCCTCTTCCTGGTTGAATCCTTTCACCATAAGTCTTGCCTTGTTACGAGTAACTATACCCCGATCATCTCTATTGCACTTAAAGACGCATTTGGTCCCTATTGCAACTTCTCATCGAGGTAATGACACTAACTCCCGCACTTCAAGTTTTCTGAACTGTGATAGTTCTTCTTGTATGGCTTCAACCTAAGAGTTGTCTTTCAGTGCAATTTGCATATTCTTCGGCTCTACTTGTGAGATAAAACATGAGTATAGACATGTGTGATACGCCTCGGAGTCATTGATCATCGATAACAGCACCGTGTTATTATTCACACTACTCCTAGTTCTCGCACCGGTATTCGGATTCCCTATGATACTCTGAATCGGGTGATCCTTGTTTATCCTCGATGTCTCAATCTCATTGACTTGAAGATTCTTTCCTAAGTTTGATCCTATTTCACCTAACGGGGGTACAACTTCAGACTGAACATTCTCTTCCTCATGATCACTATCCTTGGAGTTAGAAGTATTTGTCTGATTCTCGTTTGTAGGTAATTCAGGTTAAATCTCTGTTGAAGAGCCATCTTCTATCGTTGTAGGCTTAGATGTAGATGGAAAGCTTGAATTTGGAAAACCTTGACAGTCGTCATTCAGATTTAATGACGAGAAGTCATTTTCTACTGTACCTGCATTTCCACTAAAAGGTATGTTATATGATTCAAACAATGAGTCATAATCAAATAACCATTTCGGACCAGTTTGGGGTTCATCTGAATATCTTGTTACGTCAATGTTAAACACAATCTCTACTGTGCCATTTGTTTTGTTAAAGACCCTTTTGTTTGGTGAGTTAGGGACATAACCTAGGAAGTATCCTTTGTCAGCCTTTTCACCAAACTTATGTTGATGTTTTGTTTTCAATAAAGTACACGGTACCCCAAATGGTTCAAAGCCAGTTAAATTAGGTGGTCTTTTATTCAAAACTTCATAACAGGTTTTGTTCAGTGATTTGACAGTAAGGATCCGATTTAAAACATGACACGTGGTATTCACTACCTCCCCCCAAAACAAGGTAGGAAGCTTTGAATCCGAGAGCATTGTCCTTGCTGCTTCAATAAAAGTCTTGTTCTTACGTTCTGCCACCCCATTTTTTTGTGACTCATAAGGGGCACTAAATTGATGCACTATGCCTTTGGATAGGCAATTTACACCAATTACTGTGTTTTTAAATTCAGTTCCATTATTACTCCTGATACGTTTTACTCTCGTCCCGTATGAGTTTTCCACTTGGTCTAAGAACCCAATCAACTTTCCAGCTGTTTCGTCCTTTGTACCTAGAAAGAAAACCCAAGAAAAATGTGAGTAATCATTAGTGATAACTAATAAAAACCAACTACCACCTATACTCCTTTTGTTGATAGGACAGAAGAGATCCATATGCAGCAAATCGAAGGTGGACGCTATCGAGTTCTGAGTCTTTGACTTGTGTGACTTCTTGTGTTGTTTGCCTTTCTTGCACGATACACACTTGTCATCAAACCAAAAACTCTTCAGTGGGACATCTTGCACCAGACCATATTTAGTGACTTAATTTATTATCCTTAGGTGCAAGTGTGTCAAGCGTCTATCCCATAATATGGATTCGGTCTCTGAAGCTTAGGATAGAAGACAGATTGTTCCGATCGATGAATCTGATATGTTCATGTACAAATCATTCTTCCTTGGGGCTCTCATCATGATCCACTCTTCAGGTACTTTAAATCCCGGTTTCAGCACTAATGCCTCATTTTTAGTAAAGAATACTGAATTCTTCTTATCACAGATCTGAGATACACTAATGAGATTGTGATCAAGTTTATCAACATGGTAAACCTGATCAAGTGTGATTGTCCCATTAGTGACAACTCCTGTTCCAATGATATGACCTCCCTTATTCCCAGCAAATGATACAAAACCCTTGTTCCCTCCCTTGAAGTGTTTGAGTAGACTCCTTTCCCCAGTTATGTGACGAGAGCAACCACTGTCGACGAACCACTTGTTGTTTAGACCTGTAGTTAGCTCCTGCACATGAAAGAAAACAAGTTAGTTATCACGGGTAATACCATTCTCATCCCCATAAGTGAACTCCTTCAAATACCCATCACGCCTTTCAGGGGACTTGGGTTTTTGATTGAGAACCTGTTGTGGTGCTGAGTGATTTAAATTCACTGTTGGCCTTTGGATTGGCATTTGCTGTTGAGCCATTGAATAGTTTCTATTATAAGGCATTTCAGATTGATATCCCAAGGCTCTACCTGGTGTCTGTTGTCTTTGAGGAGTATGAGACCTAACTGGAGTGTAAGTCCTTCTAGGTGTTGTACTCCTATATCCTTGTTGTGGTCCTGACCTAGACTGACTAGGGACTATATTCGGACAATTAGTCCTAATCACTTCTTGTTGTTTGACCGACACAGGTATTTGTTTAACTGCTATCCTAGGTGTTGCATTCACATTCTTCTAAGTATTTTGAGACCAACTTGTGCAAGCTATACTAGGTACTAGTCGTTGTTGTTTTTGCTTTCCTACAGCAGGTCTAGACTCTGGTTTAGAGGGTGTAGAGTCTACATTTTTATACGGACAGCTAGACGCAACATGTCCCTTCTCGTGACATCTAAAGCATGACATCTTATCAATCGACTTCTTATAAGTGCCCTTTGATTTTGGTGTCTCACTAGTGTCATGTTCTTTCTTTTAAACTATTGTGACTACTTCCTCTTGCTGATTATTAATTTCAGGTTTAACTTCTCCTAGTGTTGTGTCACTAGTAGACTGCACAAAGTTGACTTTCTTAATCTTAGAGGTCGTGTTAGACACCTTAGTTGATCTAGCCTTATCAGATTCAGTTTCAGTTGCTACCTCTGACTCTACTGGTTCATCAGTTTTATTCTGAGGTTGATGCACATAATTATTGTTGAAAGGTGGAGGACTCTCTTGATAGCCTAATCCTATTGGTTTCTTAGACTGTCGTTGAGCTTCTAAGATCTTCCCCAGGTTTAGAGACGAGTTCCTAAACTTTTCAAGCTTACTATTTACCTCAGCAACTGTAACTCTTGATTATGCTAGTTCGAGCTCCTTAATGGTAAGTTCTTTGTTTAAAGCTTCAACATGCTCACACATAAGTTCTATCCTGACACATTGTTCACTTAATTTGTATTTTAGAAATATGACATCCTTAGCATCTGCTTTTAACTTATTCCTAGATCTTCCTTAATATCTTAGATACTAGCATTACCTGATTTTAGTGATTGGATCTGAGCAGTTAAGGTGTTATGTGTTTCTAGTACTAAGTTTAACCAATCATTTGAAGTAGCACATAAAACACATAAGTCATGGAATGTAGAGATGTTTAGTGTTACCATTTGGTGATCCGATTCCACATTAGCCATTTTCGCAACAAACTCCCGAATGGACTGATTCTCTGACTTTTTGTGAAGACCACCCCTTACGGAGTAGTTCTCACTAGTCTAGGTCCCACATCATGCAATACGATATCAATCAAACTAAGATAGAATAATTAGTTGCGGAATATTAAATTACAGTACAAACATATTAAGATTTAAGTTTAATACAGATTACTATTTTTAAATTAAACTTATAAAGGGCACAAGTCTAATCTAATTCATGCCATCATATTATCAAAATAAATCTACCCAGATCACCATAATATCGTCATCCAATTAGTACCAAAATGGGGTCGCTGAGTAGAGGTCTATGAAACTTCTGTCTTGAGCGTGTAAGACCTAAAACTAGGTCCGACAGGTGACTTTCCTTTGTCTTTTCCTGTAAAAAATGTTAATGTAGCAACCGTAAGCAACACTTACTGAGTAAATAGATTTTCAAATTAACATGCATGTCAAGCGGATCATCAGTCTAGCGTGATATGTTTTGGCTGCCGCTACAGCCCTCATGATTGAGACATAGAAGTCATAGAGTCGGATGATGCTCAAGCCACGCTCACGCTTAAATCGTGGGGATCAGGGAACATCGGAGGTCATTACGAAGTTCAATAGAACTGGTGAAATAGCAAAGTCTAGAATAATAGACCAATGAAGGCTAATCAAACTGAATCAATATGTCAAGTCTATGCAATGATGAAGCATACGTAATCATGTCATGATAGCAGTAATCTTAAAGCAATATCTGAAATGAACTGTAAAAGCAATATCATATGAAATGATAAGTCAAATAGCTATCATGATCCACTGGGCAACACCCAACCATGGTGTGCACAGGTCACAATCCAGCTGATAATATGAATGTCAATCAATCTAGCATCAACAATATGTCTCAACCGGAAATTCAAACATGTTAAATCTGAATATCTATAACTCACAGTGTTGGGTCTTTATCAAACAGATGTAAAATCTGCTACCTGAGTTTTCTCAGGATTTTATCTCAATCTGTTCTCTGTCAAATCAAATCTTTGACCCACTTTATAAATCCTTAAATCTTTGTTTAGAATTTCACTGAACCCGTCCAAAATTTATCGTGTCAATTTAATATCATTATCATCATCGTTTTTCTTTAAAATCTTTATTTTATCTGATTCTGATAACTTGTTTATTCATAAATCCTTCTTTCAATAATATTCTTTGTTTCATAAATTCTCTAAGGTCAATATATGTATATATATTAATATATATACTCATTTATTTTATGCATTGACTATGTATTTTATTCAATATATTCGAATTTAAGTAGTGGGTTTTGAGTTTAACACATAAATTCGAATATACATAGGAGATTAAATTCGAACTAAATTCGAATATATATATCAAGTTCGAATCTCAACATTAAATTCGAATTATATATATAAATTCGAGATACATATCACAATTTAAACATATAAGTCAAATATGGAATAAACATTGAATTTCCTATTTCTAACATAAGGACAAATCAGAATGCATCCAATTCACTTATGTTATTAAATATGAATGCATGGGTTTAAATTCGAAGCATGTGATGCATTAAATTCGAATAGATGATTAAATTCGAATATTTCATTCGAATATAATATTAAATTCGAATTTAGACTAAAATAGAATAATATTCTCGAATTTAAAGGTTAAAGTCGAATAATGAATTAAATTCAAAGCCCATTTCGAATTTAAGGATCAAATTCGAACCATAATTCGAATTTAGCAACAAAATCGAGTTTGTTCATGTATTTTCGAATTTGTTCTTAACATCTCGAATTTGTTCATATTTTATAGTTTTAAAACATATGTTTCCACATCTAAAATCACGAATATGTTAAATATTAATCCTAGGTTCGATTATATCATACATAATCTAGTTAAAACCCGAGCTAAATTAACTTTAATCACATAAAATTGTCAAATTCGAATTTATTTTTATTATTTTTATTTTATTTTTAAAACCGAAAATATGAAAGCTTAAAAATATCGATTCTTACCTCAAATTCATACGAAATCCCGTATGGAATAGCAGATTTGTATAGAATTCTTCAAGATCTTTCCAACGATATATATAACTCGATAATCGGCCGGTCGGTTTGGAAGATAATTTAGAGAGAAGGTAGAGAGAGAGTGTAGAGAGAGAGTGTGTGTAGAGAGAGAGAGAGAGTAAAAGTGTTTAAATGAATAATAAATCTCGTTTATATACTTCATCTAGTTATATATTTGCTAGTTAACCCACTTTCATTTTTGTATATTATATCTCTTTTATTTAATTATCTTTAATAATTATTAAATCATACCTTTAAATATTTATATAATTTAATTAAATATCTCATAAATTAATTAAATTATAATTCAAATAATGTAATAATATTACATTATCGGTTCAAATACTAAATTTAAGACTAGATCAAAAAGTTAGGTTGTTACAGAATGGGCTCCACCACGCACAAACTTCATCCCCGAAGTTATCTATGTTCGATCAGACTGGGATATGTAGCTTTCATGACATCTCTGGATTCCCAAGACAGATGCGAACCTTTATGGTGTTTCCACTGGACGAGCACCATCTGTATATCTTTATTTCTAAGCTTCTTGGTCTTCGAGTCCAGAATAGGTTCTGGCTCTTCAACCACTCGAAGCTTCTCATCAATCTGCAGATTAACGTGTGGTATTTGAACTTCTCTTTCATCGGCTAAGCTCTTTCTCAAGTGACTAACATGGAATACAGGATGTATTCCAGATAAGTCCGCTGGCAGTTCAAGACGATAAGACTGATTTCCTATCTTTTCAACAATCTTTAACGGACCGATGAATCACGGAGCTAGCTTATTTCTCTTTATGAATCTCACCACATTCTTCATTGGAGATACTTTCAGCATCACCCAATCGTTAACCGCAAAGTTGATTGATCTGTGCCGGTTATCATAGTATGACTTCTGCCTGCTTTGATCTTCCAGTATATTTCTTCTAACAAGTTGAATCTTCTCGTGAGTCAACTGTAGAAGGGCAGGACCTGCTATAGGCGATTCACCTGTTTCGCGCCAACAAGTGGGAGTTCTGCACTTTCGTCCTTATAAAGCTTCAAAAGGAGCCATCTTGATCGTAGAATGATAACTGTTATTATACGAGAATTCGACCAGAGGCAAGTGGTCATCCCAGTTACCACCCAGATCAAGAATGCAGGCACGAAGCATATCTTCAAGAGTAAGGATAGTACGCTCACTCTGGCCATCTGCATTAAGATGATAAGCAGTACTCATAGAGATCCGAGTACCCATCCCGTCTTGTAGAGCTTGCCAAAATCTAGATGTGAAACGACTATCACGATCAGATACGATAGACTTTGGCACACCGTGACGAGAAATGATTTCAGTGATGTACATCTGTGCCAATCTATCGAGGCAGTATGTTTCTTTCATCGGTATGAAGTGAGCTGACTTCGTTAATCGGCCCACGACTACCCAGATGGAGTCGTGCTGTCTTTTGGTCTTAGGCAACTTCGTGATGAAGTCCATTGTTATATGCTCCCACTTCCATTCAGGAACTGGCAGTGGTTGCATATCCCCGAAGGGTTTCTGATGTTCTGCCTTAACCATCTGACAGATTCTGCAGCTTTCAACATATCGACCGATGTCTTTCTTCATTCCTGACCACCAGTAATCAGCTTTTAGATCGAAATACATCTTTGAGCTGCCAGGATGAACAGATAATTTGGACTTGTGAGCTTCAGATAGAAGAGTGCTACGGATTGAACCATACTTAGGGATCCAGATTCGGTTTCCCTTGAGACAATGAAGTCCCAAATGATTCAGAATTAGAAATTGTAGCTGCCCTTTAAGATTTTTAGAACAGAGATTCTCTTCTTTCAGTGCTTCAGCTTGAGCAACTCTGATGTCTTCAATAAGATCAGAAGAGAATATAACCGGAATTAGGGCATAGCAGCACTTTTCTGGATAAACTTTTCTACTCAAAGCATCCGCGACAACATTAGCTTTGCCGGGATGATATAGGATCTCGCAATCATAATCCTTGATAAGCTCCAAGGACCGTCGCTTTTTCATATTCAGATCCTTTTGAGTAAAAAGATGTTTGAGACTCTTATGATCGGTGTAGAGCTGACACCGAGTCCCATAAAGGTAATGCCGCCAGATCTTCAGTGCAAAGGTAACGGCAGCCAACTCAAGATCATGAGTTGGTGCACTTTTCTCATAGTCTTTCAATTGCCTTGAAGCGTAGGCAATTACTTTTCCCCTTTGCATCAGAACACATCCTAAGCCAGTACCAGATGCGTCGCTGTAAACGACAAAGTCATCATCGCCTTCTGGTAAGGCTAGGATCGGCGCTTGAATAAGCTTTTGTTTCAAAGTTTCGAATGCCTCTTGCTGTTTATCCGCCCATACGAAAGGTGTATTCTTTCGTGTTAGCATCGTAAGTGGCACAACAATCTTCGAGAAGTCCTTTATGAATCGCCGATAATAACCGGCCAATCCAAGGAAACTTCTTATTTCGGAGGCATTGCGAGGCGTTTGCCATTTTTGAACGGCCTCGACTTTAGACGGATCAACGGAAATACCTTTGCCAGAAACAACATGGCCAAGGAATTGAACGGCTCGTTTGTTAGTGAATACGCTTGGGCTTTCGGCTGTGAACTATACTGATGTGGCTGTTGAGACTGGGATTTGTTCGTCTTGAAGAATCTACCGAATCTTTGCTTCTTCGGAGGAGAAGGACATGTCGGGTTAGTAGACGGAGCATAAAGCTGATCGCCGTATTCTAAATAACCTCGCTCGATCTGTCTAGCTGCTTCTACCATTTCCAAGTAACTCTTGTATTTTATTGCACTCATCGGATGTCGATATCTCGGGTTGAGTCCTACACGTAATCTATTCATCTTTCTTTCCTCGGTAGCTACTTGATACGAAGAGTAGCCGCACAATCGTGAGAATTCATGCTCGTATTCATCAACAGTCTTTGTTCCTTGAGTCAGCTGCATCAGTTGTACTTCCATCTTGTCTCGCTGGTCGACTGGACAGTACTTTGCGTTAAACATATCGAGAAACTGATCTCATTCCAAAGTCTGAATCACCTCCTCTCCATAGATACTCCTCTGAGTCTTCCACCAAGCACAAGCAGCACCGACGAACAAAGCGGATGCATAGCTTACTTTCTTGGAGTCTAAGCAATCAGAAATCCTGAAGATTTCTTCAGTGTGGCTAATCCAATCCATCGCCTGAATTGGATTAACTGTTCCTTCAAAATTCAAAGCACCGCTAGCTTTGAAATCTTTAAACTTTGCAGCCTTTTGGCTGAGCAATTTGGGTTTCAGGATTTGTGTTATCAGAATCAGATTCATTAGTCTGGACTTGCTTTTCTTTTCGTTTATTCTTTTTATCTTCCCGTCTTTTAGCTTCGGCCTCATCTCTGGCCTGAAACTGTTCTTGCATTGTCTTATTTTGTTGGTCAGAGTGTTGAGCTAGTAATTGTTGCATCATTTCAAACATTTGTTGTGGGATCATGTTTGGTATGTCACCTGATCCTGATCCTGACATCTTAGCTGAAAAATTAAAATCATTTAACTATTAGTTTATAGACTTAGATCTATGTACCCTTTTCCCATCCTAACAGTCTGTACATCCTATCTCAGTTCAAACCACCTAAATGATTGATACATATGTATTGCTTCAGTTTGAGACCAAGTATACTCACGTAATACTTGATTCACTCAAACTATAGGCTCTGATACCATCCTATGAAGACCACCCCTTACGGGGCAGTTCTCACTAAACTAGGTCCCACATCATGCAATACGATATTAATCAAACTAAGATAGAGTAATTAATTGCAAAATATTAAATTACAGTACAAACATATTAAGATTTAAGTTTAATACAGATTACTATTTTTAAATTAAACTTATAAAGGGCACAAATCTAATCTAATTCATGCCATCATATTATCAAAATAAATCTACCCAGATCACCATAATATCGTCATCCAATTAGTACCAAAATGGGGTCGCTGAGTAGAGGTCTATGAAACTTCTGTCTTGAGCGTGTAAGACCTAAGAACTAGGTCCGGCAGGTGACTTTCCTTTGTCTTTTCCTGTAAAAAATGTTAATGTAGCAACCGTAAGCAACGCTTAGTGAGTAAATAGATTTTCAAATTAACATGCATGTCAAGCGGATCATCAGTCTAGCGTGATATGTCTTGGCTGCCGCTACAGCCCTCATGATTGAGACATAGAAGTCATAGAGTCGGATGATGCTCAAGCCACGCTCACGCTTAAATCGTGAAGATCAGCCACATACTGGGCCAGCTACCAGTAAATCAACGTGGCGGAACATCGGAGGTCATTACCAAGTTCAATAGAACTGGTGAAATAGCCAAGTCTAGAACAATAGACCAATCAAGGCTAATCAAACTGAATCAATATGTCAAGTCTATGCAATGATGAAGCATACGTAATCATGTCATGATAGCAGTAATCTTAAAGCAATATCTGAAATGAACAGTAAAAGCAATATCATATGAAATGATAAGTCAAATAGCTATCATGATCCACTGGGCAACACCCAACCATGGTGTGCACAGGTCACAATCCAGCTGATAATATGAATGTCAATCAATCTAGCATCAACAATATGTCTCAACCGGAAATTCAAACATGTTAAATCTGAATATTTATAACTCACAGTGTTGGGTCTTTATCAAACAGATGTAAATCTGTCACCTGAGTAATCTCAGGATTTTATCTCAATCTGTTCTCTGTCAAATCAAATCTTTGACCCACTTTATAAATCATTAAATCTTTGTTCAGAATTTCACTGAACCTGTCCAGAATTTATCGTGTCAAATCATATCATGTCAATTTCATGTCATTATCATCATCGTTTATCTTTAAAATCTCTATTTTATCTGATTCTGATAACTTGTTTATTCATAAATCCTTCTTTCAATAATATTCTTTGTTTCATAAATTCTCTAAGGTCAATATATGTATATATATTAATATATATACTCATTTATTTTATGCATTGACTATGTATTTTATTCAATATATTCGAATTTAAGTAGTGGGTTTTGAGTTTAACACATAAATTCGAATATATATAGGAGATTAAATCCGAACTAAATTCGAATATATATATCAAGTTCGAATCTCAACATTAAATTCGAATTATATATATAAATTCGAGATACATATCACAATTTAAACATATAAGTCAAATATGGAATAAACATTGAATTTCCTATTTCTAACATAAGGACAAATCAGAATGCATCCAATTCACTTATGTGATTAAATATGAATGCATGGGTTTAAATTCAAAGCATGTGATGCATTAAATTCGAATAGATGATTAAATTCGAATATTTCATTCGAATATAATATTAAATTCGAATTTAGACTTAAATAGAATAATATTCTCGAATTTAAAGGTTAAAGTCGAATAATGAATTAAATTCAAAGCCCATTTCGAATTTAAGGATCAAATTCGAACCATAATTCGAATTTAGCAACAAAATCGAGTTTGTTCATGTATTTTCGAATTTGTTCTTGACATCTCGAATTTGTTCATATTTTATAGTTTTAAAACATATGTTTCCACATCTAAAATCACGAATATGTTAAATATTAAGCCTAGGTTCGATTATATCATACATAATCGAGTTAAAACTCGAGCTAAATTAACTTTAATCACATAAAATAGTAAAATTCGAATTTATTTTTATTTATTTATTTTTTTTTTAAACCGAAAATTTAAAAGCTTAAAAATATCGATTCTTACCTTAAATTCGTACGAATCACGTATGGAATAGCAGATTTGTGTAGAATTCTTCAAGATCTTTCCAACGATATATATAACTCGATAATCGGCCGGTCGGTTTGGAAGATAATTTATAGAGAAGGAAGAGAGAGAGTGTAGAGAGAGAGTGTGTGTGTGTAGAGAGAGAGAGAGAAAAAGTGTTTAAATGAATAATAAATCTCGTTTATATACTTCATCTAGTTATATTTGCTAGTTAACCCACTTTCATTTTTTTATATTATATCTCTTTTATTTAATTATCTTTAATAATTATTAAATCATAACTTTAAATATTTATATAATTTAATTAAATATCTCATAAATTAATTAAATTATAGTTCAAATAATGTAATAATATTACATTATCGGTTCAAATACTAAATTTAAGACTAGATCAAAAAGATAGGTTGTTACACTTTTCCACCATCAAAGGACTTGTATCATTTTGCTTGCTGTCCTCTGCCACTTCTTCTGCTCTGTCATCCCCAGTCTCTATCATTTCAGCCATAAAGGCTCTAGCATTCGACTCTGGATGAGTACTCCAATCGTAAGTTTCATCGAGTTGTTTGTTAGATGACACGTTAGTTAACAGACCAGCGATGGCTGCTTGATTTCTTAAACTACCAGACTGATATCTTTCCTGAGTCTGGTTCTGATAGTTCTCTACTTTGTGCCTTTGACACAATCTTGCAATGTGTCTAAATCCTTGACAATTGTAACACTTAACCTTTGATTTGTTGAACCCAACCTTGCTGTTCCCTACGTTAAGATTTCTCCCAGTTCTCTTCATGAACCGCTTGACCCTCTGAGTCACCATGGCCAGTTGCCATTGTAGGTCCATTTCCTCTAGGTCATCAAAATCCACCTGATCGTAGTCTTCTTCCCATAATCCAGGATCGTTTATCTTCCATTAAACGTAATTGCCGTACGCGGCGACAAATGAAGCCAAAAGATTCTGATGATCTTCAGCCGATTTTGCGCTCATTGGCATTTTAGTGTATCCTTGAGGCGTAGACGCTGAATGAGCTGGTTTTTCTTCTGCTTTTGAAAACCCTAAGAATGCCCTACTGCTAGATTCTTCTACTCCACTGGAATTGATTCTTCTCCCGAGAAGAATGTTGTGGCTCCCGACTACAAATCACCAATCATTAACAGTTTTGACTTTCCAAAATACTTTTCTGGATATTGAACCTCCTCAAACTCCCGTTCATTCTTCTGCAGCTTGAAGTTATAAGCCCTCAGTGTTCCGATTACACCTTCAACAGTGAGAGTCTCGAACTTCTCTTCATTATGCTTAATTAAGGCTGTGTACTTTTCCAATTTCGCCGGTAAAGCATCTAGAAGCATTTCGATCTTCTCAGTCTCTTGATAGTCAACAGTATGATTATCAAGCTCAGTTAACAGATGATAAAATCGAGTGATTGTCTCATCTAATGTCTCGTTCTTCAAAGCCTTGAAAATTGCAAACTGCTATTTCAGCATCTCATACCTACCCTTGCGAACCCTCGGATTACCCTCACACCGCTTCTCGAGAGTATCCCATAGCTCTTTAGAACTCCGATGATTTCTTAAGGTGTGTAGAATTTCTGAGGTAACGCCATACGAATAATGGAGAAAGCTCGGTTCTCGGCCTCGTAAAGTTTCTTATCATCATCTTTCCTATTCTGATATGTTAAGACTCTTTGACGACCTTCTAACTCTTGCGTAGCTGGAATATAACCCTCATCGATGCAAATCCACATGCGCATATCGTTGAAACGAGCAAAATTAGCAAATCTATCCTTCCACCAATAGTAGTCTTCCAACTTCATCAGTTTTGGCGGAGAATTTGCCTTGCCTACCTCGTGGTCCATTTCAATGAATTTTTGCAAACTAGACATTCTTTCTAAACTTTTTGTTATCGAACTTAAACAATTTAATTTGAAAATTAATTTAAAATAATCTGTTCAAACTTAGATAAGTTCAAATTAAATTAATTTTAAATTCGTTTGTAAATTAAATTCGAATTTATTAAGTTCGAAATCAACAAGTTCGAATTAATGCAAGTTCAAGAAAACCCTAGAAATTCTGAAAAGTTCGAACCTCTAATTTTCTGACAAGTTCGAATCTCAGCCAAATTCGAATGAAGCCCTAAATTAAGTTCATGAGGTGCGTATTTCTGACAAGTTCGAATGAACCCTAATACCCCCTTAAGTTTGAGCGCCGCAAGTTCGAGAAACGGTCAAAAAATTGATTTTTTCAAGTTTTCAGATGAAACCAATGTTTTTAAGATTAAAAACAATGATTTCGACTGAAAAAGTGAACCAATATGAATTTTTCTCTGTTACTTTGCTTGTATAACTTGAAAAACTATGAAAAACGTGATTCCCCGTCCCAAACGCCAAGAAAACATGAATGTTTTAGATGAACACGAAGAACATGATGAACACTCTCTTTATGGCTCTGGTACCACCTATAAGGTCACCTACCTACGGATCCGATCTTGACGCGATACCATCCAACGAGTGCGTAATCCTCATTAGGGGTTTGACGAATCGATCACGCACACGAAAACCGGAGACCAACACGATGATAGACGTAACGACGAACGTCCCAACACGTGAATGTCTCCCAAAACTCTCTGCAAACACTCACAAGTGTGAAGTTCACTCTGAATGCTAATCTCTGCAAAAGTTCTTAATCAAAACTCATTAAACCTTAATTATTATCCTTAAGTTCGAACTTGGCCCAGACAAGTTCATGAAGGCCCAAGCACACGAACTAGTCCACCAATAAGTTCGAACCTGGCCTTTTGAACTTATTCTAGAACTTGTCTTTGACCTTGTTCTAGAACTTATGTTTGAACTTACATTTGAACTAATCTTTGAACTTATGTTTGAACTTGTGTTTGAACTTATCTTTGAACTTAAGTAAACTTTAATCACAAACAAGATCAAACATACGTAATCAATATCAAACATATTTATCAACTTGTAATTATAATGCCTGAACTACTACAAAAGAATTATCTACATTTAGACTTGTTAGGCACAAAAAGGCCTCAGTCAAACCTGTTCTGCATCTGAGGGGGAGATTCTTAATCAAACCTATTGATGCTTTTGAAGGTTGAATTTAAGGCCTGTTATATGCCTTATTGAAACCTGAAAATGATTTGCAATATCAGCCTTAAGCTGTTCTATGTGTTGCATGTGTTGCAACAAAGGCAGTTTTGCTCAAGCTGTTCAGTCTGCTGAATAGGCTGGACATAAATTGTCTACGCTGCTCTACACTGGTGAGCAGCTTGGACAGTTTACAAGTATTCTGTTCTTTGTGAACAGAACTTGTTCTTTGTGAACAGGCTAAACACTTTATGGAATGTGTTTCCAAGTCCTCATGTATTGTTTTTGACTGCAAGATCAGTTTACAAAGTCGAAGACAAAGTGGAAATGAGAACTGCTCAGCCTGCCCAAGCTGTTCTGCTACATGAAGACAAAAGGTTATTTGAAAAAGGGCGACAGACCTTTTTCTTATATCAATATAGGCCTTTACAAAGAAGAAAAACACAAAGTTGACATTCCTTATTTGGTTAAAGGCAATGCAACAGTAGAGAAAGTGAAAAGACAAAAGTTCTGCACATATGAAGACAAGTCTGCTTTTCAGAAAAGTGCAGAAAAGGTTATGTTGTCTTTTCAACAAGACTTTACCTTTTTCATTCCGTCCAATGAAGAAGCTTCACTTAGATCCTCTGAGTAAGTATAAAAGGAAACTTCCAAGGATTGGAAGATCAAGCAAAAAAGCTAAGTGCTGAAAACAAGAGTGAACGTGCATTCAAAGTGTGTCTTTCATGCATGCAAGTCTGCTTGAATAAAGCAGTGCTCAGTGTCTAAGCTGTTGTTATTCAAGCTGTTCCTCAGAGTCTTGTAAACACAGTGAGTGATTCTTAGTGAGTGTATTCATTGTAATTAGTTTAAGTTAGTCTTAGACTAGTTGAACATACTGTTGTATCTGTCATCTCAGCTTGAACCTTTTCGCATTCAAGCTTGTTTGTAATTAACATTAGTTAATAATACATACAAACATTGAGAAAATTGTGTGTAGTTTTTAAAGTGCTGTATTCACCCCCCCCCTACAGCTTAAAGCTAAGTACTTGGGATATCTTTCGGGACCTACAACTGGTATCAGAGCAGACTAGAGTGTGTGGCATTCTAGATCTCTCATTCTCCCGAAGTTTCCATGGACAACAGTGCTGCAAATTCCTCATACTATGACAATGGCTCAATGGGCAAACCTCCAAAGTTCAATCATCAGAACTTTCCTGGTTGGAAGTGCAGAATGATGCTCTACTTAGAGAATCTGGATGTACAACTACCAGAGATTGTAATGGAGGGTCCCTATGTGCCAACCTTTGTTACAACAATAACTCCTGCTGTTGAAGGAGCTGCTCCTGAAATCAGAACATTTGAGAAAGCAAAAGCTCCATGGTCTGATGAAGACAAAAGACTGGTGGCTCTTGATGCAAAAGTCAGAAACAATCTGGTCATCTATCTTTTTTTATGATGTGTTCAAACAGGTTGAGAAGATGAAGACTGCAAAGGAGATGTGGGATACTTTGTGTACTGTCTATGATGGACCCACAATCACACTTGACAACAGGATTAATAATCTTGTTAGACAGTATGAACTCTTCTTTGCAAAACCAAAGGAGACTCTCACTGAAACCTACACCAGGTTTACTGCTCTTGTAAATGATCTCAAAGCTGTTGGGATCACCAAGGACAGCCTGACGTTGGTAAACAAATTCTTAGATGTTCAGCCTGAAGAATGGAATTATTTTTCTACAAATTTAAGGAATTCAGGTACCATCAGAAGTATGGATCTTGTCAACTTATATGGATCTTTACTAAATGATGAACAATCAAGGCAACAGAAAAGAAAATGCCTTGGAAATATCTAAGAAAGGTGCAGCCTTTGTGGCCAGTGTGAGACAACCTGTAAATCAAGTGAGTGATGTGTTCACTCAACCTGATCAACAGGCTGATGATAAGGAGGAAATGTCTGACGAGGAAGACAATGCAGATAGTGCTGAACTGGATGATGAGCAGATGATAGTTATGCTTGTCAAAAGGTTCAACAAGAAAAGGTTTGGAATAAACATGCTACAGGGAAGCTCAAATGCTGTCAAAAAGAAAGCATTGACAAGACCAAAGCTGAGTGCTTCAAATGTGGCAAAACTGGCCATATAGCTGCTGACTGTGTGTCAAAAGATGTTGGTCAGACATCCAAACCACACAAGACAAACAGGGATGATGGCTACAGGGTTAAGTACCTTATGGCCATGGCTAAGCTGAGGAAGTTAGAAAACTCAGTGGTTTCTAACAGGCAAAAGGGACTAATGGCTGAAACTTGTGACTGGGAGGAGTCTGATTCATCATCTGATGAAGAAGACAACAACTGTCTGATCGCCAACACTGATGTCCCATCAACAAGCAACTTCAAACAGGATCTGGATGAAGCTGAAGCTTTCAGCAGCTTGGAGAACTGGAACCCTACAATGATGTATAAGGTACAAAACTTTATGGATTACAGCTCTGAAGAAAAAGTTAAAATGTTTGAATATATGCTTGTTGATCTAAAAGCTGCTGTTGAGAAGCATGCTGTTTTATTATCTGAAATCTCTAAGCTTAAAACTGATATTGAAACAAAGTCCAGCAAACTGGACAGCTTCCATAAGTTGGAAACTGAGCTTGATGAATTAAAACACATCAATTCCATTTTACTGGAAGAATAGAGAGAAACAGATATAAAACATGCCAAGCTTCAAAAGATAGTTGACTGTTGGTGCCAATCTGCACAAAAAGTCAGCCACTGCATAAGTCAGCAGATTCCTGCACAAATCCAAGCCTATCTTGGAGGGGATCTTGACACAGCAGCTTCCATTGTTGAGGTTAATAATTTAAAAGAAGACTTGTCCACTCTTGGTGAGCTTCCAAACACTTTTATTCAAAAAGTGAATGGTAAATTAATCTGAACAAACAGGTTTGTCCGGCCTCAAAACACTGACAGCTCGTGTGAACCAAGCTCAAAAGCTGTTGATGAAATGAGTTTTTCATCAAATAAGCTTGCTAAGTGTTCTGCTGATTCACACAAGCAAAAGAAAGGAAGGCATGTCCAAACTGCAGCTGTGGACACCAAATCTGTTGACAAAACAGACTCTGGGTCTAAAGCTGGTGTAAAAAGGCATACTAATCCTTTTAATGCTGAACATTTTGAAAATAAGTTTTCAAAAGGTAAGCAGTCTGCCTTTAACAAGAATAAGTCTCAGGTTGAAGGAAAACCTGTTGTGGTTTCAAATAAGTTTTCAAATCATAGTGGTAGACTGGTTTTAAATGAAAATAAGTATTTGAAAAAACCAGAAATAATGATTATGTTGATAGGCAACATCAATCACATCTCAGGAAGGGCAAAGGCAAAGTCATTGCTCAGCCTGAGAGATCTGGGAATAACTTTCCTAAACCTGTGGAGGTTCAAAAGCCAATTAAGCTTCCTATCTTTGATATCTGCCCTCCTAAAAAGAGGAAAGAATAGACAGACAAAGCTGTGGCTATTGAACTTTCCACTCAAGCTGTTGATTCATCAAACAGTAATAAGTTTGCTAAACCTGCTGATGGAATCAACAGAAATAACCCAGAATGTGTTTCTGAAAGGTCTTCTTCCAAAAATGCTAAAAGAAGAAAATGCTATAAATGTGGAATGAAGACACATCTGGCCAAAGACTGTCCTGAAACTGTGGACATGAGGCCTGCTGACTCTGATGCTTCCCTCACTGCCAACATAAACAGTGATGTCCATCTACCAATCACGGTAGGTGAAGAATGGAAGCTGTCCATCAGTTGGACAGGCTTACCATTTTCTGCTCCCAACAAAAACAGTCCAATGTACATTAGTTGTACTTTATTTACATTTGTTGTAATTTTCTTTTACATTAGTTGTAATATACATCAGTACATCAGTTGTACTTTTGTAAGAACATGTGTTGTTCTAATGTAATAAAAAATCAGTGTATATATAAACTGATCTTTTACTTTATGTTGATGTTGTAATTTTATTTCAACAAATGTACTGTAAAAATATATAGTGACTTTTGATAAGATCAGCTTAGACTAGTTATTGCAAATAGGGGGAGATTGTTAGGCACAAAAAGGCCTCAGTCAAACCTGTTCTGCATCTGAGGGGGAGATTCTTAATCAAACCTATTGATGCTTTTAAAGGTTGAAATTAAGGCCTGTTATATGCCTTATTGAAACCTGAAAATGATTTGTAATATAAGCCTTAAGCTGTTCTATGTGTTGCATGTGTTGCAACAAAGGCAGTTTTGCTCAAGCTGTTCAGTCTGCTGAACAGGCTGGACATAAACTGTCTATGCTGCTCTACACTGGTGAGCAGCTTGGACAGTTTACAAGTATTCTGTTCTTTGTGAACATAACCTGTTCTTTGTGAACAGGCTAAACACTTTATGGAATGTGTTTCCAAGTCCTCATGTATTGTTTTTGACTGCAAGATCAGTTTACAAAGTCGAAGACAAAGTGGAAATCAGAACTGCTCAGCCTGCCCAAGCTGTTCTGCTACATGAAGACAAAAGGTTATTTGAAAAAGGGTGACAGACCTTTTTCTTATATCAATATAGGCCTTTACAAGGAAGAAAAACACAAAGTTGACATTCCTTATTTGGTTAAAGGCAATGCAACAGTAGACAAAGTGAAAAGACAAAAGTTCTGCACATATGAAGACAAGTTTTCTTTTCAGAAAAGTGCAGAAAAGGTTATGTTGTCTTTTCAACAAGACTTTACCTTTTTCATTCCGTCCAATGAAGAAGCTTCACTTAGATCCTCTGAGTGAGTATAAAAGGAAACTTCCAAGGATTGAAAGATCAAGCCAAAAAGCTAAGTGCTGAAAACAAGAGTGAACGTGCATTCAAAGTGTGTCTTTCATGCATGCAAGTCTGCTTGAATAAAACAGTGCTCAGTGTCTAAGCTGTTCTTATTCAAGCTGTTCCTCAGAGTCTTGTAAACACAGTGAGTGATTCTTAGTGAGTGTATTCATTGTAATTAGTTTAAGTTAGTCTTAGACTAGTTGAACATATTGTTGTATCTGTCATCTCAGCGTGAACCTTTCCGCATTCAAGCTTGTTTGTAATTAACATTTGTTAATAATACATACAAACATTGAAAAATTTGTGTGTAGTTTTTAAAGCGATGTATTCACCCCCCCCCCCCCCTCTACAGCTTAAAGCTATATACTTGGGATATCTTTTGGGACCTACAAGATTGGTATCGTCACACAGGATGCACTAACAAGAAGAAGAAACAAAATTACAAAACCTGGAGAAATGAGTTTAAGTCTTACTTATGACCACCTCAATGACAACAATCAAAATCCTCAAACTAAGTATTCTATAGACATTATTAAGTGTTGTTCAAAAGAAGAGTTGACCCCAACGCAAACTTTTCCTAAAATTCATCCATATATTTCATAACTTGTTCTTAAACATAAAATCTCTAATTTAGAAAATACATTGAAATGTTTTCAAAAACAAGCTTCTAACTCTCAAAAAGAAGCTTCCGATCTTTAGGATGCCCTTCTCAAGAGTACAAAAAATATGAGTAAGAGGTACATGAAAATGCTACTCAAGCTATTCTGTACAAAGGGTTGCTTCATGATGCTTTTAAAAATTTTCAAGGCAACCCAAGAGACTCTAATGATGCTCCACATGCTTTAAAAAATCAAATCATGGAACTAGAGTAACTATAGGTCCCGAAAGGTTTCCCAAGTGTATAGTTCTAAGCTGTAGAGGGGGGGGGGTTGAATACAACTATTTAAAACTTAACAATCTTTTTCTCAATGTTTGTGTATATTATTAACAAGTGTTAATTACAAACAAGCTTGAATGCGGAAAGGTTCAAGCTGAGATGACAGATACAACAGTTGGTTAACTAATCTAAGACTCACTCAGACTAGGTACAATGAATACACTCACTTAGAAGCACTCACTGTTTTTACAAGACTCAGATGGACAGCTTACACTAGAACAGCTTAGACACCCTCGACTGTTTTATATAAGCAGACTTGCATGCATGTTATAACACGCTTCAATGCACGTTCTGATTTCACACTCTTGATGTCTCTTTATCCTTAGAATCTTCCTTTTATACCCAAAAGGAGAATCTCAGTGAAGCTTCTTCATTGGACAGATGAGATAATGGAGAGTCTTTCCATAAGGACAAAACACCTTTCTGCACGTTCTGATAAAGTATCTTTGTCTTCACATGGCAGAATCTTTGTCTTTTCCTTTTTGTCACTGTTGCATAAGGCTTTAACCAAAAGAGGAATGTCAACTTTGCATCTTTCTTATTTTGCTAATGCCATTTTGATATAAGAAAAGGTCTGTCACCCTTTTCAAATATTTGTTTGTCTTCATGTGACAGAACAGCGTGGGCAGGCTGTGCAGTTCTGTTTTCCACTTTGTCTTCGACTTGTAAACTGATCTTGTAGCCAAAAACAATACGGGAGGACTTGGAAACATATTCCATAAAGTGTTTAACCTGTTCACAAAGAACAGAACACTTGTAAACTGTCCAAGCTGCTCAACAGAATAAAGCAGCGTAGACAGTTTATGTCCAGCCTGTACAGCAGACAGAACAGCTTGGACAAACTGCCTTTGTTGCAACGAATGCAACATGATAAACAACTTTAGGCTGATATTGCAAATCACTTTCAGGTATCAATAAGGCATATAACAGGCCTTAAATTCAACCTTCAAGTGCATCAACAGGTTTGATTAAAAATCTCCCCCTCAGATATATAGCAGGTTTGACTGAGGCCTTTTTGTGCCTAACAGTAACAAATTTCAAAAATGACAAAAGATTTTGAGCATGAAAAAATGTTTTCTTACTTCGTGAAACTCCTTCAGAATCGATACTAAGTCTTACGATGATGATCTCTCCTCACTGCTGAGAATTGTCAATGATTTAGAAGCTTAAATTGAGTCTCATAAGTGTTCACCAATTAATAATATTATAGTGGAAAACACAAAGGCAAAGAAACACTTTCAATTTTTTTGTCCACCCTAGTGAGAGCTCCAAATCTGAGATTAACACAATAATTTTCAAAACACACTTGGAAAATAAAGCCAAATCTCTGCAACTCAAAGTCGCTAACTTACACTCTTCTGTTATTTCAGATTTTGTGAATAGTGAAAACAAGGCATCTATTTCTATGGATTTCAAAAATAAGGTCGTGCGTGTTAGGAAGCCACCGCCACATCCATTGCAAATTTATTTTTGGCGTGTGAAGCTTAAAACTGAATCAATTTCGAATAAATTGCATGTTAAGGCTAAGTGTAAACGTTATAAATCTAACAAATAGAAATCTCAGTTCTCAAATCCTATCAGGATATGGGTTCTTAAAACATCGGTTGAAAAGAAACCTAACCTTCCGAAGGTTTCAAAGGCCTCAGAGGTCAACAAGAGTAACGAATCCATCTTTAAATGGATTCGCAAAGGAACTGTTGTCAAATTAACCATCCAAAAATGGATTCCTAAGGTTTCCTGATTGTTCAATGGCTTCTATACACATTGGTACAGAACCCGGTCCTAAGTGATGGATTCTACTAACCTCTGAGTAGAACCAAGTTTCAGTTCCATGGCTCTTGTACACATTGTACTTGACCCATCTTTATTACATGTTTTAATTGTCTGTAACCCTAGGTCCTTATGTTTCCTATCCTCTTGCACTTTCTAATTCCAAGAAAAACTAAATTGGGTTATGGACACTGGGTGTTGTCGACACATGACCGATAAGAAGGAGCTTTTGTCAAACTTTGTGGCGAAACAATGTGGTCATGTTCGCTTTAGAAATAACCACTATGCTCTCATAACTAGTTATGGTGATCTAGAACATAGGATAACTACCATTCAGAAAGTGGAATATGTGGAGGGACTGGGACAAATTTTGTGCCTAACAATCTCCCCCTATTTGCAATAACAAGTCTAAGCTGATTTAATCAGTAATCACTATACATTTTTACAATACATCTTGCTGAAAAGAAATTACAATATTTAAGTAAAGTAAAAGATCAGTTTATATATACTAATTTTGATTACAGAAAACAACACATGTTTTTACAAGAGTACAACTAATGTACTAATGTATATTACAACTAATGTAAATAATAAAGTTAAAACTTATGTAACAAAGTACAACTAATGTAGATAAAAGCTCAACAACTTGGACTTTTGATTTGGGAGCAACTAATGGCGAGTTTGTCCAATAGATGGACAGCTTCCATTCTTCACCTACCCTGATGGTAGATGGACTTCACTCCAGTGGTGGTAGTCCTTCAAACATCTTTTCAAGCTTATCCCTTGTTTCCTCTAGATCTTGGATTTCAACTCTGAGGATCATAAACATGGGATCTTGAAGTTCTCCTCTCTCATAGCAGCCTCTGAGCTGATCCCAGATGGCTGCTCTCCACTTGCTTGACTGCCTGAATGAAGTTGTAAGTCTGAAGTCTGCAAGCTGTCTTAGATCCACTTTGTATAGATCTGAAGCTCTCTGAAAACACTTCTTCTGTGTTAGAGGATCTACAAAAAATGCCCCCAACTCAGGTTCTTCAATAATTTTGCCTTCTTCAAACTCTACTCCACTGGGCAGGCTGTAGTCAATTCCTTTCATCTCAAGAGCATAATCACCCTGTTCAATTAAGATGAAGAGTTCCTCCAGCTCAGAATCCTTTCTTGTTTGTCACACCCCGTTACCCCGGTTGGCAACGAAGCGTGACGTCGCGGAAGCATAACCATAATCATAACGAACGACCACTATATGGACGTTTTCAAAAATACATCGGTATGACTTTAAAGTATATAATGTTTTACATAACCCAAAATGATAAAGAGAAGTTCGCAAGGTACAGAGATTTAAATACATAATTACATCATCCAAAATAATGCAAATAAATCTCCGACGGTTTGAAACTGAGTGCGACTCCTTAAATGCGGAAGCTTGAAAATACTACCGATGTGATAGACTTGCCTTAATTTCCTGAAAATACACGCTAAAATACGTCAACAAAATTGTTTGTGAGCTCATAGGTTTACACGTAAATCTGACTTGTATGGACAACAATAATAGAGATTGAATTTATAAAATCATAAATTCCATGTTATGTATTACATATAAACCATCATGCAACCGAAGCTTATTTAAAATGAGTTTGCCTTGTGCAGTATTCCCATACGTAATACCGTGTGTTAAATATATATGCACTCGCTGTTAGCCGATCCGAACTAACCCGAATGGGGAACATTACTCCCGATAGATCTATCCACAATATATTCGCGCTTAAAAATAAGTGCAATTAACGGTTCATGATATAAGGGCTGATGGAACCACATGTGTAATACATAATAGAAATGATGTTGTTTTTGTGTCCATATAAAAATGAAGCATGTATTTCATCCCCAAAACATAACATTGTGAAAATAGGGGCTATGAGGACTCACCGAGATTGCAATGGCAAAAACTAGCGTAAAAAGCTATTTAGCGTGAATGGAGGGATGATGCGTCGCGTGAGTTTAATCGAGTCCTAAATGGTAATAAGGACTTAATATCTCTAATATATGATGATATATATATTTATAGATTTTTATGTCTTAAATCACCCAACATTAAAAGTTTATAAATAAAAACCGCTTAAAACGTCAAGTTTATATATATATATATATATATATATATATATATATATATATATATATATATATATATATATATATATATATATATATATATATATATAGGGTCGAGATCCATGGAAAACTATATTAGACTGGAAAACTGGAAAACCATATCAAATGCACATGTTCATTATGATAAAATGTTAAATTTTATGTAAAATTATAATATACATATGTTCAAAATTGCATTATGATTAACTAATTCATATCATCTACATGTTCGTGAAGACAAAATGTTTAATTTCATGCAAAAATGCGAAATATACACATGTTCGTGCATATTGCACATTTGAACATGTGCATATTGTTATTTTGCATGAAATGGAACATTTTATCCTAATGAACATGTAAATTATGTGAACTAGTCAATAATAATGCACATTTGAACATATGTATATTGTAGTTGTGCATTAAATTTAACATTTTACCGTAATGAACATGTGCATTTAATATGGTTTTCCAGTTTTCCAGTCAAAGATGGTTTTCCATAGATCTTGAACCTATATATATATATATATATATATATATATATATATATATATATATATATATATATATATATATATATATATATATATAATTTTTCAGCTTTTTCGGAGGTTTTTCGGCCTAGCTTGAGGCTGTTTTTGACGAAGTTCCAAAATGTTTTAGAATTTGGTTTTCTAGGACATTAAACTACTATATACAAAGGATTTTTAGAATCAAGAACGGCCATTTTTGAGCTGTCAAACTTTCGGTTTCCCAAATAACTTCTGGAGATCTTAAACTCCAAAATAAATTATGAAAAACTCCAGATCTATAGTTAAGACATAGATCTAACTTTTGAGACAAGAATCAACTCAATTCGTTGAGTTATGAATTAGTTATGTTTTTTCAAAGTCGATATAAATTTTCTACCGAAAATCCGCAGTTTTATAAACTTAAAACAACTTATGATTCTTGTTGTTTATCCAAAGACCACTTGTATAAAAGTTATAAAACACATATATATCACATGTTTTCATAATATTAACACTTTTATAATGTGTTCATATATTCATAAACACATTTAAAGAAACAACTTAAAAATAAAAACTAGAAACTTATAAACTTGAGTTTTTGTGAAACTTGTTGTTGTTGGTGATTATATATATTATACAAGACTTATATAAACATGAATATAAGATGCTATAAGCTAGTATTTACTTACTTTGATGAAATGTAAGAATGCCAGTGTGAAGAAGGTTGGATCTTGAAGGAATTCACCAAGAACACTTGCATAACATGAAGAACACTTGAAAGAAAATTGTGTGTAGTGTGTGTGTGTTGTGTGGCCGGACCAAGAGAGGAGAGGAAAGGATTTTTGGTGTGATGAAAATGAATGGAAATGATCTCTATTTATAGAGAAAAAGAGAGATCTTGCATTGATGGTAGATGTGAAGGTGGAGTGTAAAATCATATTTGAAAAGAAAGAAGGATGGAGTAGTAGGATTTGATTGTGAAATGTTATGGAGGTGGTGTGTAAAAAATTATATATCTTGGTCCTTTTGGTCCTTCCTATGGCCGGCCCCTATGTGGGTATTTTCAATGTATTTTTTTGTATAAAAGTATTTAGATTGTATTCTTGTATTTTCATTTTCTTATAAATTCATAAATACTTTTGGATGCATTGTTTTAATGAATTGTTTTAGACTTGCATAATTAATGTTAAGTAATTGTATTAGTGTATGATTAGTGTCACTAATCATAATTTAATTATGTACTTAGATGAATTAATCCCTAATATCGTAAATTGATCGGATTAATTGATTTCCCGATTCATCGCACCGATGAATTTGATTCTAATTGAGTTGAATTTTCTAATAAACCCTGTTAATCACTTGATTAATTTCTAATGACCACTGATTAGCTTATAATTGGCTATTAAATACAGATTAGGGCTTTGTTGCTAACCTGGTTTAGTGCCGGATGTTACAGTCTCCCCCTGTTAAGGAAATTTCGTCCCGAAATTAGCTCGTGTTCCCCACTTCTTGAGTACTTGAGAACAGGTGAGGGTACTTTTCCCGGAACTGATCTTCGCGTTCCCACGTAAACTCAGGACCTCGTTTAGAGTTCCATCTGACTTTTATTATCGGGATCCGACTGTGCTTTAGTTTCTTGACTTCTCGGTCCATTATTTCTACAGGTTGCTCAATGAAGTTCAACTTATCTTCGAATTCCAGCTCGTCCATGGGTATAACGAGTGATTCATCAGCAAGACATTTCTTAAGATTGGACACGTGGAAAGTATTATGAACGCTACTAAGCTATTGGGGCAGATCGAGTCGGTAAATTACCGGGCCAATTCTTTTGGTGATCTTGAATGGTCCGATATAACGAGGATTGAGTTTTCCCCGTTTCCCGAAACGGATTACGCCTTTCCAAGGCGAGACTTTCAACATTACTTGATCTCCCTCTTGAAATTCTAAATCCTTCCGTTGAACGTCGGCATAGCTTTTCTGTCGATCCCGCGCGATCTTTAATCGGTTTCGAATCTGGCTATCTTTTCTGTAGTCTCTTGGATGATCTCAGGTCCGGTATTCTGACTATCTCCTACTTCAGCCCAACAAAGTGGTGATCGACACTTTCATCCGTAGAGTGCCTCGAATGGGGCGGTCTTAATACTTGAGTGATAGCTGTTGTTATAGGAAAACTCCACTAATGGCAGGTGTCTGTCCCAACTTTTGCCAAAGTCGATAACACATGCCCTTAGCATGTCTTCCAAAGTCTGAATCGTCCTTTCACTCTGACCATCCATTTGCGGGTGATAGGATGTGCTCATATCTAGGCGTGTACCCAGTGCTTCTTGCAATGACTGCCAAAATCTTGATGTGAATCGGCTGTCCCTGTCTAATATAATTGATACTGGCACTCCATGCCTTGAGACGACTTCTTTAAGATAGATTTGTGTTAACTTATCCATCTTATCAGTCTCCTTGATGGGCAGGAAATGTGCGGTTTTGGTAAGTCGATCCTCAATCACCCAAATAGTGTCGTAACCTCCAGAAGTCTTCGGCAACTTGGTGATGAAATCCATGGTGATGTTCTCCCACTTCCACTGGGGTATTTCTGGTTGAACTAGCAATCCTGATGGTTTTTGGTGCTTAGCCATAACCTTCAAACATGTTAAACACTTGCTGACATAGGTAGCAATGTCAGCCTTCATGTTTGGCCACCAGTATATTCCCTTCAAGTTGTGATACATTTTATCTGAACCTGGATGAAGAGAATATCTTGTCTTATGCCCTTCATCCATGACCAGCATCCTTACTCCTCCGAATTTTGGTAACCAAATTCTGCCCATGAAGTACCGACATCCATCTGACTTGATTTCAAACTGCTTATCCATACCTCTCAAAGCTTCATCCAGTAGATTACCCTCCTTGACTGCTTCTTGTGCCTCGCGGACTTGAGAGTTTAGGTTTGACTGTATAGTCATGACCAAAGCTTAGACTCTAAATGGCTTAACCCATTCCTTTCGGCTCAGGGCATCAGCTACGACATTCGCCTTCCCTGGATGATAACGAATTTCGCAGTCATAATCGCTAACCAGTTCAACCCAATGACGTTGCCTCATATTTAACTCTTTTTGATTTAGGATATGCTGAAGGCTTTTATGGTCTGTGAACACCGTGCACTTAGTCCCGTACAGGTAGTGCCTCCATATTTTGAGAGCAAACACCACTGCTCCAAGCTCCAAGTCATGAGTCGTATAGTTCACCTCGTGAATTTTGAGCTGCCGTGATGCGTAAGCAATGACTTTATCCCTTTGCATGAGCACACAACCTAATCCATTGTGTGAGGCATCACAGTAGACCACAAAATTCTCAGTCCCTTCAGGTAAGGACAAAAGTGGTGCACTACACAATCTTTGCTTTAACTGTTGAAACGCCTTTTCTTGCTTTTCACCCCAGATATATTTTACATCCTTCCGAGTCAACTCTGTTAGAGAACCTGCTATCTTTGAGAAGTTTTCAATAAATCGCCTATAATAACCAGCAAGTCCTAGAAATTGGTGGATTTTCGTGGGAGTTCTAGGAGTCGCCCAGTTATGGCCTCGATTTTTGATGGATCAACTTGGATTCCCTGGCTGTTGATCACGTGCCCAAGGAATTTAACTTCTCGCAACCAAAATTCACATTTTGAAAATTTGGTGTACAAGTGTTCCTTCTCTAACAGCTCTAAGATCAGCTTGAGATGTTGTTCATGTTCCTCCTTATTTCTGGAATATATGAGAATATCGTCTATGAACACTATTACAAATTTGTCCAGATACGGTTTACACACTCGATTCATGAGGTCCATGAATACGGCTGGTGCGTTGGTCAAACCGAATGGCATCACCTGGAATTCGTAATGTCCATAACGAGTTCTGAATGCTGTCTTGGGAATGTCTTCTTCCTGAACCTTTACTTGATGATAACCGGATCGCAGATCAATCTTAGAGTAGAAGCCAGATCCCTGTAGTTGGTCAAACAGGTCGTCAATTCTAGGAAGGGGGTAGCGGTTCTTTACCGTTAACTTGTTTAGCTCTCGGTAGTCTATGCACATCCTGAAGGATCCGTCTTTCTTTTTCACGAACAAGACCGGAGCTCCCCAAGGTGAGGAACTTGGTTGAATGAATCCTTTATCCATCAACTCTTGTAATTGATTGGATAACTCTTGCATTTCAGAAGGAGCGAGTCTGTATGGGGCTCTTGCGACCGGTGCGGCTCCCGGCATCAAATCGATTTGAAACTCCACTTGCCTAGTTGGCGGAAGCCCAGGTAAATCTTTCGGGAAGACCTTCGGATAGTCACAAACCACTGGAATATCCTCGAGTCGCTTCTCCTCCGACTCTTTTTCTGAAATTTGTACCAGTACTGCATGGCAACCTTTCATAAGGCACTTTAATGTTTTTAGGCCGGATATGACATTCAGTTGTCGGTTCTTTCTTTCCCCTTGGACTGTTAGGACCTTCTTCTTGTGGAGTGCTATCCATACTACTTTCTTACCGCACAAAATCTTGGCCTGGTTGTGTGACAACCAATCCATACCAATTACTACATCAAAACTTCCGAGTTCTATAGGCATCAAGTCTATCTTAAAGGGATGATCTGCCAGCTTTAGCGTGCATTCCTTTGTAATACTACTTGCTTTATTATTTTGCCGTTAGCCAGTTCTATAGTATAAGAGTTGTCTAAGGGAAAAGGAGTGCCTTTCAATTACTTACTAAACTTATCAGATATAAAGCTCCTATCAGCCCCAGTATCAAAGAGTACGTAAGCGTAAATGTCATTTAAAAGAAACGTACCTTATACCACATGGGGATCCTGACGAGCGTCACCTGCTCCTAACACAAAAGCTCTCCCCTGAGCTCCTCCACCATTTCTCAACTTCGGACACTCACTCTTGAAGTGCCCAGTAGCTCCACATTCATAGCAGCCTCTCTGATTGCTGCCATTGACACCCGGGGTTCCAAATTTACAGTCTTTGGTTACATGGCCGATCGTTTGAATTTTCTACAAGGGGTTGGGCAGGGACCCTTGTTGTGATGAAAGGTGCATTGGGTGCAGAAAGGCTTGTTACCCGTGTAGCCTATCCTTGACTCAGCTCCTGCTACATAAGCCTTAATGGTCTCGGGCTTCTTGGATTGCGAACCCGTATTCCTCCCAGACTTGTCCTCCCACTTCCTCTTGTTTTCCCCGGCTTTGGCTTCATTTCTCCGGGACACTTGATCCATTAGATTGTTGGCCATCCTGATGGCATCCTGTATGGTGGATGAGTTGGAGGCAGTGACATTACCTTGAATTTGAGGAGCGAGTCCCCAAATGTAACGCTCGATTTTCTTGTACTCAGGGGTCACCATCTGAGGGCACAGAATACTCAGCTCGTGGAATCGGTTGGTGTACCTAGCTACATCCGTTCCCTTCATAGCCAGATTCCAAAACTCTGACTCCATTTTCTGTAGCTCATTCCTCGGGCAATACTCATTGGTCATCATCTGCTTCAACTCGGTCCAAGCGAGTTGGTAAGCTGCATCAATCCCCACAGACTGGGTATACGAATTCCTCCATGTCAAGGCGCTGTCTTGCAGAGTGTGGGTGGCGAACTTTACTTTGTCTCCTTCAATGCATCCGCTAACACGGAAGACAGATTCCAACTTTTCGAACCATCGTACTAATCCGATGGCTCCTTCGGTCCCATTGAAGTATCGGGGCTTGCAGCTCAAAAACCCCTTAATTCCGCAACCCTTAGGGTGGGTTTCAGTTCCTCCCGTGGTGCGGCTAGCACCACCATCTCCATTAGCCGAACTGTTTCTGTTGGTCTCGTAAGTGGCTATAGCAGCAGCCACTCTTTGTGCAACCAGTTCCTCAATTTCTGCGGCGCTCATAACTCGTCTCGGCGGCATTATCTTAAAGTTTAAAGAAAATAGCATAGTGTAAGAAGTTGAATCTTAAAGATGTAAATTTTTCTTAAGGCACAACACTATAATCATCAAACACAATTTCATAAATAACTTGCAATTTTTCATTAATCATTCATAATTTTCTTACATTGGGGCGGGTTATTACCCGAAAATATTAGTCCTACACTATTACATAATAATTTCCTAATATTACAAAGATAGAGGGGGGTACTAGGTGCGGGAGTGATAAGGGGTCTCTCCCTTTTCTAAAGCATTGAGGCGCTGTGCCAGCTCCTCATTGCGGGCCTCGCTCTCGGCTAATCGTTACCGGAGCTCATTCAGTCCGTCCTGCTGAATGGCGAGGGCGTGCTGGTTGGCCCAGTATATGTTGGAGTTTTGTAACTCCTCCCGCTCTAAACGAGCGGTCATTTCTCCGATGTCTTGGTTAAGCAACCGAAGTTGGCGATCATGCCTGGAAGACCGTGTTACCAAGAGTGGTATGGTCTGTTCGGCGGGTTCTTGAGTGAGTGACAGGATAGGTTTGGAGGATGGTCCTCCGATCTCAAAGTGGGAAGGGATTCCTTCCTCTTGCCTCCATTCACGGAGGGTTTCAGGTATCCAGCCCCATCGTCAGGCGTCTATACGTCGGTGTGGTGGTGGGGGATTGGGTTGGGGAGTCGGGATGGGAATGGACTCCCGTCTTGGCGTGATCACTCGCTTTCGGGGTGTATACAACATTTTAGGGCCGTTTGGGTAAGGCCGATATGGCTTAAATGATGGCTCTGCCGGGTGGTATGGAATGCGGGCGGGGACTGTTGGGGGCGGTGGATCCTCTCCAGCGTCATCTTCTTCCATTGTTTCTCTTCTGACTCCTCCATGGGTCTTTAGAGGGGTCTTCTTCCTCAGATGTTTCTCCTTCTGTGAAAACCTCAGTGACTGCGGGGCTCGTAGGGGTGTACTCATCCTCTGAATCTGACAAGATGATGGTCTCCGGGTGGGACATGTTTTCTGCTATCAAGGTCCATTCATAGTCTTTTAGTTAGTTACAAAATATTTTTAAAATCAGTAAAACTTAAGTGCAGTTATAGTCTAGGGTACTAATGCAACCTAGTTCACTATAACTATGGCTCTGATACCAATCTGTCACACCCCGTTACCCCGGTTGGCAACGAAGTGTGACGTCGCGGAAGCATAACCATAATCATAACGAACGACCACTATATGGACGTTTTCAAAAATACATCGGTATGACTTTAAAGTATATAATGTTTTACATAACCCAAAATGATAAAGAGAAGTTCGCAAGGTACAGAGATTTAAATACATAATTACATCATCCAAAATAATGCAAATAAATCTCCGACGGTTTGAAACTGAGTGCGACTCCTTAAATGCGGAAGCTTGAAAATACTACCGATGAGATAGACTTGCCTTAACTTCCAGAAAATACACGCTAAAATACGTCAACCGAATTGTTGGTGAGCTCATAGGTTTACACGTAAATCTGACTTGTATGCACAACAATAATAGAGATTGAATTTATAAAATCATAAATTCCATGTTATGTATTACATATAAACCATCATGCAACCGAAGCTTAATTAAAATGAGTTTGCCCTGTGCAGTATTCCCATAAGTAATACCGTGTGTTAAATATATATTCACTCACTGTTAGCCGATCCGAACTAACCCGAATGGGGAACATGACTCCCGATAGATCTATCCACAATATATTCGCGCTTACAAATAAATGCAATTAACGGTTCATGATATAGGGGCTGATGGAACCATATGTGTAATACATAATAGAAATGATGTTGTTTTGTGTCCATATAAAAACGAAGCATGTATTTCATCCCCAAAACATAACATTGTGAAAATAGGGGCTATGAGGACTCACCGAGATTGCGATGGCAAAAACTAGCGTAAAAAGCTATTTAGCGTGAATGGAGGGATGATGCGTCGCGTGAGTTTAATCGAGTCCTAAATGATAATAAGGACTTAATATCTCTAATATATGATGATGTATATATTTATAGATTTTTATGTCTTAAATCACCCAACATTACAAGTTTATAAATAAAAACCGCTTAAAACGTCAAGTTTATATATATATAATTTTCCAGCTTTTTCGGAGGTTTATCGGCCTACTTTGAGGTTGTGTTTGACCAAGTTCCAAAAGGTTTTAGACTTTGGTTTTCTAGGACATTAAACTACTATATACAAATGATTTTTAGAATCAAGAACGGCCATTTTTCGAGATGTTTAGGTTGGCGAAAAAGCTCGTTAAAAACCCTATGTTGGCCATTTTTGAGCTGTCAAACTTTCGGTTTCCCAAATAATTTCTGGAGGTCTTAAACTCCAAAATAAATTATGAAAAATTCCAGATCTATAGTTAAGACATAGATCTAACTTTTGAGACAATAATCAACTCATTTCATTGAGTTATGAATTAGTTATGATTTTTCAAAGTCGATATAAATTTTCTGCCGAAAATCCGCAGTTTTATAAACTTAAAACAACTTATGATTCTTGTTGTTTATTCAAAGACCACTTGTATAAAAGTTATAAAACACATATATATCACATGTTTTCATAATATTAACACTTTTATTATGTGTTCATATATTCATAAACACATTTAAAGAAACAACTTAAAAATAAAAACAAGAAACTTATAAACTTGAGTTTTTATGAAACTTGTTGTTGTTGGTGATTGTATATATTATACAAGACTTATATAAACATGAATATAAGATGATATAAGCTAGTATTTACTTACTTTGATGAAATGTTATAATGCAAGTGTGAAGAAGGTTGGATCTTGAAGGAATTCACCAAGAACACTTGCATAACATGAAGAACACTTGAAAGAAAATTGTGTGTAGTGTGTGTGTGTTGTGTGGCCGGACCAAGAGAGGAGAGGAAAGGATTTTTGGTGTGCTGAAAATGAATGGAAATGATCTCTAATTATAGAGAAAAAGAGATATCTTGCATTGATGGTAGATGTGAAGGTGGAGTGTAAAATCTTATTTGAAAAGAAAGAATGATGGAGTAGTAGGATTTGATTGTGAAATGTTATGAAGGTGGTGTGTAAAAAATTATATATCTTGGTCCTTTTGGTCCTTCCTATGGCCGGCCCCTATGTGGGTATTTTCAATGTATTTTTTTTTTGTATAAAAGTATTTAGAATGTATTCTTGTATTTTCATTTTCTTATAAATTCATAAATACTTTTGGATGCATTGTTTTAATGAATTGTGTTAGTCTTGCATAATTAATGTTAAGTAATTGTATTAGTGTATGATTAGTGTCACTAATCATAATTTAATCATGTACTTAGATGAATTGATTTCCCGGTTCATCGCATCGATGAATTTGATTCTAATTGAGTTGAATTTTCTAATAAACCCTGTTAATCACTTGATTAATTTCTAATGACCACTGATTAGCTTAAAATTGGCTATTAAATACAGATTTGGGCTTTGTTGCTAACCTTGTTTAGTGTCGGATGTTACATTGTCCTCCTGGCCTTTATTTTGGGGTATGTCACAGAGACACCCTCACTTACTTCTTTTGAGATAAGGCCAAAATCATTCACTCTCTCCAACAACTTCTTATCATATGCCCTGAAAGTCTTAGTCGTTTCTGACTTAGACTGGCTCAGGGCAACTGCCAGCTCAACCCATTCCTAGTATCCCATTTGGGCAACATCAGTGTAGTCATAAGATTCCAGTTCAGGGCCTGTAGCACCGATTCTGGTTATTTGCAGCTTCCAGTGTTTGCCTTTTCTTGAAATAGGGACAGCTTTGACAATAGACTCCTTGGCAAGTCTTCTATCAGCAACATCATGAAACTTCTTCTTTGCCAGGTTGTCAAAGTGGAACTGGGCTCTTGCAGAGGTTGCTTGCTTTGGTTTGGTCACAGAGACCAGAGCACCCTTAACCTGTTCACCTTCCTTTTCACCAGCTGATTCCTTAGCAGCTTCCATCAGTTTCTTCTGCACATCCAAAGAGGGCATTTTGATTTTGCTTGCCTCTTGGAGTGCAAAAGATCTAGCAGATTTGGCAGAGGCTTATTCTTTTCTTAGTGCTTCCAGGGCTTGAAGCTGTACATCTCTGAACTCATAGTATTTATCCATGGGAAGACCCATTTCCTTTGCCCTGGCTTTGTGAAACTTTAACTCTGCTACTTTCTCCTGTTCAGGATCAAATTCTGCTTTTTCTTTTCCTTTAGCTGTTGTAGTGATAACAGCTTCAGGAGTATCTTCCTCTTCTTCTTCTTCCTCTAAATTGAGATGCCTCCTTTTGCTGCTTGGCCTGTCCTTATGAATGATTTCCTCCCCCTTAGACTGAGCAGGGTTTGGAGATTCAGCCTGAGTAGGGTTAGCAGCTTGAGAAGCACCTTCCACTGTACCAGTAGCCGTTGCAGATGCTCCTGCTGGTCGACAAGTGGATACTGATTTCTCCTTAGGAGAAGAAGTTTTCTCCCCCTTAGACTTAGTCTTAGAGGCAGACAACTTCTCCCCCTTTGAGGAGATGAACCAGCACCTTCAACAACTGGTCTGCCTGAAGAAACGAATTCAGCAGGCTTGTCAGTAGTTTTGGCAGCAGGTTTGAGACCAACTAGGCTATGCACTAAGAAAGCCAGGTTGTCCTTCACCTCTGCAAGTTGGGAAAGACAGTTTTGAAGAGAGGATGATTGGGTAATAGCAAGGTAGGTCAGCTTAAGAATGTTTTCCCTATCAGAAGCTGTGAAGAGCAAACTTTGGAGCTGTGCAAGATGTAACTCTAGAGACTCTTGAACATCAGCAAGGTTTGCTGACACAGAATTTGATTGAGAGCCTATTAAGGTGTTTAAGCTGGCCAAAGTGGCAGGAAGTGTAGAATTGCAAGTAGTGAGGAGAGATGACAGATGTTGGGATAAGGCTGTCATAGAGGACACAGAGTCCTATTGGAGTGAAAGAATTGAGGAGAGGGAGGTGGAGACATTTTGCAGCTGTGCAGTGAGTGCAAGCAGCTGTGAGGAGTTGTCAGTTTGTGGAGTGGTTGGGAAGGAATCCTTGAACATATAAAAGAATCCCCTAAGCTGTTCAGACATAGAGTCTGAAATGAGAGAGGGTAGAGAGGACATTGAAGTTTCTAAAGATCCAACTTTGTTGGTCAGCAAGGAAAGCTGATCCTTCAAAGGCAGGTCTTTAGGGGATGGAGGTGTATGGGTGGATTGTTTTTATTGTGTAGATGGAGATAAAGAGGATGAGGTTGGTTATTGGGATGTGATGTAGAAGAATAGGGTTTTTTAGAAAGAAACTCCATAGCCTGGGCAAAAGTAATGTGGCCCAGCTTGGAGGGGTCGATGGGTCGTTCAGCAGTGGCTGTAGCTGCATCATCAGGAGAGTGGGTAGAGGATGGTAGCCTTTCAGACACTGCTTGTTTTGCAGTACCTTCATTAAGGCCAGTGGTGGTTCCCTCTGCAGTACCTTGGTTTAAAGGTACCTCATCATGGAGAGTTGGTATTTGCATTTCAACATCAGCAGTGGTGAAACCTGCTAATGAAGTTTGCATAAAGGGAGCAGCCTCACCAAAGGGATGTTCTAGGCCCTGAGGTTCATCAGCTTGAGTGGTTGGTCCTTCAGCAGCTGTTTGGTGTAGAACAACTGCTTCATGAGGAACAGAAGTGTGAGGCTGAGCTGCTGGACGGTTTAAGCCAGAGTGTGGGCACCTCGTGCAGACTCAGTGTGTAGAGAAGTATGAGGTGGGGACAGTGTGGACTCAGTATGGAGTGGAGAGAACTCCTGTCTTTCAGTATTCTTAGCCTGTTGGGAGGCTGGAATAGTTGTTGTGGCTGTCTCCATTTGTACAACTGGCCCCTGTTGGGAGGAACCAGAGGGTCTAGGCTGACTTGAGGTTGACACAGGTTTGAGTGAAGCAGGCTCCAATTGTGTTGAACCTTCTCGCAAAATAGGAGAGGCAGCAGGGGTTGCTTCTTTTTCAACTGAACCCTGTTGACAGGGAACAGAGGGTCTAGATTGGGTTGTTGGTTTCTTTCTGGCTATGGATTTGCGTTGGTATAATATGTGAGATGAGGTGGGTGATTTTGGAGAGGAGATGAGAGGTTCAGACTGGACAGTTTTGGAGAGTGGGTTGGCCTGTTCCATAGTCTCAGGTGCCACAGAGGCACCAGCCACAGAGGCTTCAGGTTCAACAAATGAACCAGGGTGAGGAGCCTGCTCCCACTCAGCCACAGAGGCTGAGGGTCCAGACTTAGACGGAGCTGTTTTGGCCTTCTTGTGGACAGGCTCAGCTTCAGTGATGTCCAGGGTCCTTTTAACAAGTTTGGCCCTGGATTTGGATTTTCTTCTGGGAGCAGCTTCTGGATCCACCCTCACATCAGAGGGTCCTTCCACCAATCCTAACAACCTCCTCATTGATGTTGACAGAGGAGGCTCATTTGGGAGAACAGGTGTATAGAAAACTCTATTCCCTATTACAGGGAATGCAGCAGTACGAAGTAAAGGCTGAGAGTTATATAAGTGCTCACCCCAAATGTGCTTAAAGATGAGGCTTAGAAACCTGGGATAACGAACAGCAGCTGGATGTGTCTCATGCTGCACTAGGCCCCTCAAATTCCAAAAAATCCATTTTGCCATGTCGATTGTAGTTCCATCCACAAGCTGCAGAACTATAGGGATTTCATCACGGCTCAGTTGGTCAAAGGAACCAACTTTGCTGCTGAAGCACATTACCACAGAGGCAAATAAGAAGCTGTAAGTAGGAGACAAATCCTTTCTGAACAACGTAGCTCCAACTTTTGGTTCTGCTACACCACAGAAGTGTAGCAGATTCTTCATCTGTTCATCATCAGGTTGTGGCTGAATATATTTTTCAGCCACAGGGAGTCAAAGGTGACATTGATAGATTCATTTATCACCTTTCTTTTGTTGTTGTACACTCTGTAGGCTTTGGAGATAGCAGAGTATCCAACAAACACACCTTCATCAGCTTTTGGTTCAAACTTTGCCAGTTGGTCCCTTTGATTCAGAATGAAGCAGGGACATCCAAACACATGGAAGTAGCTAATATTGGGCCTCCTCCCTTTGAGCAGCTCATAGGGAGTCTTGTTGAACCTTTTCACCACCAGGGATCTGTTTAGAGTGAAGCAAGCAGTGTTGACAGCTTCAGCCCAGAATGATGAAGGTAAACCAGATGCACACAGCATGGTTCTAGCAGCTTCAATAAGGGTTCTATTTCTCCTTTCAGCAACTCCATTTTGTTGTGGAGTTCTTACTGCTGAAAAGTTTTGAGAGATCCCTTTTTCTTCACAAAAGTCTTCAATAGTACTGTTTTTGAACTCAGAACCATGATCACTTCTAAGCTGCTTCACTTGAGCAGAGTTCAGCATTTCCATCTTTTTGACAAATCCAATGATATCTCTAGCAGCCTCTCCATTGCTCTTCAAGAAGATTACCCATGTAAACCTGGAGAACTCATCAATCATTACTAGAGTGTATCTTCTTCCTCCTAGACTTGGAACATTGACTGGTCCAAACAAGTCCATGTGGATTAAGAAGAGAGGGGTATCAATGGAAAAATTATGCTTGGATTTAAAAGATGATTTCCTCTGCTTACCTTTCTCACAAGCTGTGCAGAGTCTATCCTTAACAAAGGTCATAGAAGGCAAACCTGTTACCAACTCTTTCTTACAGAGTTTGTTGATATTCTTGAAGTTCATGTGTGACAGCCTTTTGTGCCATAACCAGTTTAGGTCTGCATTGGTTATTGTGAGAAAGCAGGTTTCAGTTGTGGGATCAACAGATTTCATGTCCACAACACATACACCTTTCTTTCATTGAGCACACAGCACAACTTTGCCTTGAGGATCCAATATGTAACCCAGGTGCTCATCAAAGTTAACATTGTAGCCAGCATCACATAGTTGACTTATGCTAACAAGGTTATGTTTTAGCCCAACCACATAGGCTACTCTTTTGAACACTGCAACACCAGCTTTAAGAGTTCCATATCCCTCAGTGGATCCCTGTACATTGTCACTAAATGTGACTTTTGGCCCTTTTTCAGGCCTGAGATCATTCAGCAGGTCCTTGCAACCTGTCATGTGCCCTGAGCAGCCACTGTCCAAGTACCAAACCTGGGATGGTTGTTTGTCCTGCAGAATGTCATAGGAAAATATTAGTTACTTTTAGGGGAACTCATCACAGAGATGAGTTCTCCTACTTCATCAACATATGTTGATGGGCTAGAGATATCCACATTAATATTTCCTATTTGAATGGTATCAATTTGGATACCACTTTCATTGACTAAGTTACTTCCAGCATTGCTTGTTTTAGCAATGATGGAACTAGCAGAGTCAACAGGCCTCATGACCTCAGTTTCAGGACAGTCTTTGGCCATGTGTGTCTTCTTCCCACATTTATAGCATTTTCTCTTTTTGGCCTTTTTGGAAGAAGAGCTTTCAGAAACACATTCTGAATTATTTCTGTTGATTTTATCAGTAGGTTTAGCAAACTTATTTCTGTTTTTCGATGGCTTTGCCTTTGCCCTTACTGAGATGTGATTGACGCTGCCTATCAGCATAATCACTGTTTCTGGTTTTAAAAGACTTATTTTCATTTATAACCAGTTTTCCACTATGATTTGAAAACTTAATTGAAACCACAGCAGATTTACTTTCAACATGAGACTTACCCTTGTTGAAAGCAAGCTGCTTACCTTTTGAAAACTTATTTTCAAAATGTTTAGCATCAAAAGGATTAACATGTCTATTACCATCAGCTTTGGACCCAGAGCCTGTTTTGTCAACAGGTTTAGTGTCCACCGCTGCAGTTTGAGTATGTTTTCCTTTCTTTTGCTTGTGTGAATCAGCATAGCACTTAGCAGGCTGAGTTGATGGAGAACACATTCCATCATCAGCTTTTGGGCCTTTTTTCACACAAGCTGTTAGTATTTTGAGGCCTGACAAACCTGTTTGTTGAGATCAGCTTTCCATTAACTTTCTGGATGAAAGTACTAGGAAGCTCACCAATAGTGGATAAGTCATCTTTCAGATTATTAATCTCAACAATGGAAGCTGCTGTGTCAAGATCCCCTCCAAGATAGGCTTGGATTTGTGCAGGGATCTGATGACTTATGCAATGGCGGACTTTTTGTGCAGATTGGCACCAAGAGTCAACTATCTTTTGAAGCTTTGCATGTTTTATATCTGTTTCTCTCTTTTCTTCCAGTAAAATGGAGTTGATGTGTTTTAGTTCATCAAGTTCAGTTTCCAACTTATGGAAACTGTCCAGTTTACCAGATTTGATTTCAAGATCAGTTTTAAGCTTAGAGATTTCAGATAGTAACACATTATGCTTCTCAACATCAGCTTTTAAATCAACTAACATATATTCAAACATTTTCACTTTTTCATCATAACTGTAAGCCATAAAATTTTGTACCTTGTACATCATTGTAGGGTTCCAGTTCTCCAAGCTGCTGAAGGCTTCAGCTTCAGTCAAGTCCTGTTTGAAATTGCTAGTTGATGGGACATCAGTATTGGCCATTAGACAATTGTTGTCTTCTTCATCTGATGATGAATCAGACTACTCCCAGTCACATGTCTCTGCCATCAGTCCCTTTTGCTTGTTGGAAGCCACTGAGTTTTCCAACTTTTTCAGCTTAGCCATGGCCATAAGGTACTTAACCCTATGGCCATCATCCCTGTTGGTCTTGTATGGTTTGGAAGACTGTCCAACAGCTTTTGACACACAGTCAGCAGCTATATGGCCAATTTTGCCGCATTTGAAGCACTCAGCTTTAGATTTATCAAATGCCTTCTTCTTTCCAGCATTTGAGTTCCCCTGCAGCATATTTCTTCCAAACCTCTTCTTGTTGAACCTTTTGACAAGCATGGCTATCATTTGCTCATCATCAAGCTCAGCAAGATCTGCACTGTCTTCCTCATCATACATTTCCTCTCTTTCATCATCAGCCTGCTGATCAGGTTGTGTGAACACATCACATACCTGCCCAACAGGTTGTCTCACGCTGGCCACTAAGGCAGCACCTCTCTTGGACATTTCCAAGGCATTTCTCTTTGCTGCCTTGACTGATCATCATTTAGTAAGGATCCATATAAGTTTACAAGATCCATACCTTTGATGGTACCTGAATTTCTCAAGATGGTAGAAAAGTAGTTCCACTCTTCAGGTAAGATGTCCAAGAACTTATTCACCAGGGTCAGGCTGTCCTTTCTGATCCCAACAGCTTTGAGATCATTAACAAGAGCAATAAACCTAGTGTAGGTTTCTGTGAGAGTCTCCTTTGGTTTTGCAAAAAAGAGTTCATACTCTCTAAAAAGATTGTTAATCCTATTATCCAGTGTGATTGTGGGTCCATCATAGACGGTACACAAAGTATCCCACATCTACTTTGCAGTCTTCATCTCCTCAACCTGTTTGAACACATCATCAGGCAGAGCGATAACCAGGTTATTCCTAGCCTTTGCATCCAGAGCAACTAGTCTTTTGTCTTCATCAGACCATTGAGCTTTAGCCTTCTCAAGGGTTCTGATTTCAAGGGCATCTCCTTCAACAGCAGGAGTTATGGTAGTAACAGAAGTTGGCACATAGTGACCTTCCATTACTATCTCTGGTAGTTGTACATCCAGATTCTCTAAATATAGCATCATTCTGCATTTCTAACCAGAGAAGTTCTGATGATTGAACTTTGGGGGTTTGGCCATTGACCCATTGTCATAGTAGGATGAGGAATTTGCGGCACTGTTGTCCATGGAAAATTTGGGAGAATAAGAGATCTAGAGATAACACACACTCTATTTGCTCTGATACCAGTTGTAGGTCCCAAAAGGTTTCCCAAGTGTATAGTTCTAAGTTGTAGAGGGGGGGGGTGAATACAGCTATTTAAAACTTAACAATCTTTTTCTCAATGTTTGTGTATATTATTAACAAGTGTTAATTACAAACAAGCTTGAATGCGGAAAGGTTCAAGCTGAGATGACAGATACAACAGTTGGTTAACTAATCTAAGACTCACTCAGACTAGGTACAATGAATACACTCACTTAGAAGCACTCACTGTTTTTACAAGACTCAGATGGACAGCTTACACTAGAACAGCTTAGACACACTCGACTGTTTTATATAAGCAGACTTGCATGCGTGGAATAACACGCTTCAATGCACGTTCTGATTTCACACTCTTGATGTCTCTTTATCCTTAGAAGCTTCCTTTTATACTCAAAAGGAGAATCTCAGTGAAGCTTCTTCAATAGACAGATGAGATAATGGAGAGTCTTTCCAAAAGGACAAAACACCTTTCTGCACGTTCTGATAAAGTATCTTTGTCTTCACATGGCAGAATCTTTGTCTTTTCCTTTTTGTCACTGTTGCATAAGGCTTTAACCAAAAGCGGAATGTCAACTTTGCATCTTTATTATTTTGCTAATGCCATTTTGATATAAGAAAAGGTCTGTCACCCTTTTCAAATATCTGTTTGTCTTCATGTGACAGAACAGTGTGGGCAGGCTGTGCAGTTCTGTTTTCCACTTTGTTTTCGACTTGTAAACTGATCTTGTAGCCAAAAACAATACATGACGACTTGGAAACATATTCCATAAAGTGTTTAACCTGTTCACAAAGAACAGGTTCTGTTCACAAATAACAGAACACTTGTAAACTGTCCAAGCTGCTCAACAGAATAGAGCAGCGTAGACAGTTTATGTCCAGCCTGTTCAGCAGACAGAACAGCTTGGACAAACTGCCTTTGTTGCAACGAATGCAACATGATAAAGAGCTTTAGGCTGATATTGCAAATCACTTTCAGGTATCAATAAGGCATATAACAGACCTTAAATTCAACCTTCAAGTGCATCAACAGGTTATGGTGATCTTTGTGGCGAAACTGCCTTTCTCGACACATGACCGATAAGAAGGAGCTTTTGTCAAACTTTGTGGCGAAACAATGTGGTCAAGTTCGCTTTAGAAATAACCACTATGCTCTCATAACTAGTTATGGTGATCTAGAACATAGGATAACTACCATTCAGAAAGTGGAATATGTGGAGGGACTGGGACAAATTTTGTTCAGCATCGGCCAATTCTGCGATAAAGGCCTTGAAGTCACATTCCGAGCGACATCTTGCACTATACGAAACAGACAAGGGGTCGAACTACTAAATGGATCTCTAGAGTCATCATTATACACCCTAGATGTTTCCAAAATCAAAGGGAAATATACCATATGTCTTTTCACAAATGCGAAAACCAACGATTCTAGGTTATGTGTCACACCCCGATACCCCGCTGGGCAACGAGGCATGAAGGCGCGGAAACAATGTCATAATCACAATGAACGATCTCTAAATGAGACGTTTTTTAAAATGCATAAAAAAATAGCATTTTACAAGCATCACAAAATACAAAGTCACTAGTGCGGAGATTAAAATACATTACAAATGTTTAAGTTATGAAAAATAATCTCCGCATTGTTTGCGTTTCACGAAGACTCTGAAAACTTGATGATCTTGTAAACGTGCCATGAACATGATACATTAGCTTTTACGGTCCTGAGAATAACTTGTTAAATACGTCATTATAAAGTTGGTGAGCTCATAGGTTTACACGATAAGTAAGACATTGTATGGAAAACACAAGATTTCGGTGAGTTGTAAAATGAAAGCGAATCATATAATTTAAGTATTACCATAAGCTTCATGACCCCGAAACTTATATTGGTGCGACCAACCCAGATGGGGGCGTCAACCCAAATAGATCTATCCACAATATTCACGTTTACGTAGTAATTAATGGTTCATGATTGAGGACGGTGGTGAAGTAAGAATCTTATGTAATATGAAAAATGATTCAAGTATTTATGTCAATATAAAATAGAAGTTGAACATGTATTCTCACCTCAAAATAATATGAACAATTAAAAACGGGGCTATGAAAACTCACCGCAAAAGTGATGGCAAAAACGATCGTAAAGTGGAGATTTCGTTGATGGCTTGTGATGAACTTGATGTATTTAACCGAATTCTAAATGATACGAGGGACTTAATAACTCCCATAAATGATAATATGCATGTGTGTTGGTTTTTATGTTTTAAATCACCTAACTTATCAAGTTCATAAATTAAACTCACTTAAAAAGTTCAAGTGTGTTTTATATATATATATATATATATATATATATATATATATATATATATATATATATATATATATATATATATATATATATATATTACATTACCCGCGCATAGCGGTGGCGACAACAACTATATTTCATTAGTAATATATTTAATTAACAATCTTGTAAACGACATAGACATAAAACTTCGTGGTAGTTGAAAACACGTCATTTGTAGATTGGCCAATTATCAATACATTGCATAAATAAAACCCTTATATAACTATTTTCGATCGGACATAAAGAAATTCAATTTGAAGATATTGGTTGGATTGATAAATTGTTATCATGGATTTTTCCATGGATAACTGTAACTTATACAGAATAATCATCAATGACAAAACGAGAGCTTGAAAATTTTCAATGCTTATACATTTTATAAACATTCGATCTCAAACAAAACATCCTAAACTTAAAAGAGCTTAGATTTAAGAAAGTTGTTTGCAGCTTCAAGTATAAAACTTGAATTAACTTTTTTATATGCATAATTTAAGAAAGAATATTAATAAACAAATTTCCATAGAAAATCAGCCAATTGCACATGCGAATTGAGTAATTCCGAACAATCCTTCTTAAATATTATTGCTTATTTTTATTTTTTTTAAATCAGCCATAAATATTAGCAACAAATGTTACATTGAAGATTAATTATCAACCGCTTGGTGGTTTTGTGGAATCCTATTGAGGGTTTTGAGAAATAAAAAGTAGAGGAAGAGGACGAAGAGTGTTTCTGTTCCCCACCACCACTCACTAAACCTCTTTTGAGGTGTCTGAGTTTGAAATTTCAAATTTGAAATTTTCAGCATAAAAAATTTGTACATAATGCATCACAGACTTGTATGTCTTAATTTTCAAGAGTATGCATAAATGTGTAGTAACTTATCCTAATAAAGTTGTGTGATACTAAATGCTTTATTAGTAATTGCAGTCTACCCGTGCAAAGCGGCGGCAGTGACAAACATTTTTTGTTCGGTGACATGTTTTTTGAATGACAAAAAATGTGGTTTTCAACGACGAATAGTTTTTTTAATAAACATACAATTTATATTATGATTAATTTTCGATTCCAATATGTTTATTCAAATAATAAATACAAAAAAAATTCTTCAAAATTTTTGTTTAACTTCGTATGATAAAAATAGTGTTCAATCAACATATGCATTACAATATAATATAAAACTGTAAGCGAGTAGAATAAAAAGACAAAAAAAATATTTGTGAAAAAAACAAAATTACATACATATGTCATTATATATATCCATGTATACCAAATATGAAAAAACTTTATTCGAAGAGTCCACCTGTAAGTAAATCCTGCAAATTATATCTCTTTAGGGCTTAAAATATGATCTTTGCAAAGCACCGTTACATTTTTAAAATAGGAAAATAGCCTTGCTTTTTGACTCAAATGCTTCTTCTCGTTCCCGCCTCCAAACACCGCTACATTTTTCATCTTTTTATAAGAATTTGATTGTTGCAGAACCTTAATTTGTTGTAAGACTCTAAAACCAACAAAGAATTAGTTTCGTAGGTAATGTATATATCTGGGTTCGAAGATTCTTAGATTGCCTCTGCATATGTTACTTTCCAAGGTATCCTTGGCAATTGGCATGCATAGTTAACTTTGCACATTGATATTTGGTTATATAAATAAGAAACTTGGAGATCATCAACTGTTACTATAATATATTGTTAGGACTTGAACAAGTTACCTACCTTACCCTGTCAAACCCAAGCGATTAGGGGCATAGTATAATTTGAGACGCTTGTTGCTTTGGGTTGCCTTTGTTAGAATTGTTTTGAAATGACAACCCACAAATGTATATCAATCGAGTTAACATGAACTACCATAATGCAAAATAGAAGTCAGTCAACACATCGTGACGTAGATGTATATAATAAAAATCTTATATGCAAATTAAAATGTGACATTTTTAATTTAAGGCATGTAGACAATGTTGAGAATTAAACTCAAATTACATTACAGCTAGAACATCATAAAGTTTATTGTTGATCTTGATACATCTTATTGCTGATCTCTGTCATGAGCTTTCCATGCGTGGTTGGTGTATAGAGTGAAGCTTTATCGTCAAGCGTACCATCAATAAATTTCGTTTAAGTGATATACTATGCATGATTGCATGCATGATATATACAATTAACACTTAAAATTTTCAATCAAATGGATAACAAGCTCGTGAATTAGTATTTATTAATCACTATAATACTATTACTACATATTCATGGATCCTCTGTAATCTTTTCTGATCATAAACTTTGGGCTCAAAATAATTGGTAGATATTAAGAACACCATGAAGGAGAATCACATTACATCAAACTAAAATAAAATTAAAAAAAAAATTGTTGACATAATTAACTAAGACTAATGCCTTGCAGTTTTCTTGGATAGCCTGTAAAACGAGAGCCAAATGAACAGTAGAATTGTCGCTGTAGATAAGAGGGACATGAAGACCGAGTCTCCTATGTGATGACAGAAGGAACCATATGCTTTACAAATCTCCTTCCATCTCGAATGTGAGTTCCCTTTGAGTCCAACGTATCCCACAGCTTCTGCTGCTCCTGCTGCTGAAGCCACGATACCAAACAGCAGCTGCACACACACACACACCATAATTGCCCATTAATTAATGAAAGAAAGACATCAAAACTACTATAAAACATATTAAGTACGGTATGAGTGCTAGCTTACAAAATCGAGGATCACAAACTGAAACTGCAGCTTTTCAGAGGTTCCTCCGGACTCCTTAAGTGCTAAATACGATGAGGCACCGGTGATAATGCCGTACAAAGAAAGAAAGCTATATACAAAGAAAGAAAGCTAACCTCTTTTTTATATAAATTCCATGCCGATTGAAATTAACTGGTATTAATTAAATGATAACTAACTACATACTTACATGTAGGCTGGGGACCGATTGAAATTGGCTTCATAAGTCTGCTACAACTCTCCATTTTTTACACGAAGGAATGTCAAAGTACAGACTCTTGATTTAATACAAGCATCCACTTCATCATACAAATTAAGATCCATAGTTGGTTATAAGCAATTAAATATGACTTTTTATTCTTAATTTATGTTCAGATAATCTTACCTCAGACTACAACATCCTAATATGTTATGCTGATTAACCTTATATAATATTTGATCAAAATTTGACTTAATGTTCAATCGCTACATATCCCCCCTCCCTGTCTTTCAAAGAAAAAATAACTATTAGATTGCTAGAAAACAAGATTATGTGAATCACCTTTCCAATCAACAGACGCTGGAACACGTGTGAATTTTCCTCTGGCACATCAATCCTTACACTTAGCTGAAAAGCAACAATGAAAGAAGTCAATATGTGAACAAACTATTCCTTTTATGGAACAGCGATGGAAATTATAGAAAAAAATCATGAATTATATATAGCAATGCAAAAAAAGTAAAATTCCTACATTCTTTTTGCTCCCCGTAATCAACAAACACACTTGTAGACGGTATTCCCTTTGCAAATATGGTTACAAAAACCTCCTCTGGTTTCTCATAAAATTCATGCCTGCATATATAATTTGTAGGTGAGTTATATACATGTGAAAAAAATAACTATAAAATGGATACCACTAAAAAAAATGGTTTATCAGAGGAATAACCATTGAGTCATTGACATTGTCCACATAAAGAGTCTTGACAGATTAAATCTACTTAAAGCTGTCTATAAAATAGCCAATGATAACTAATATTAAGCACACTAAAATAAACAATCTTCATATCGTTCGGTTATCCTTTTGGCCCTCATGAACAATGAGCAAATCACCAATCAGATATGTAGACTTGGCCGCTATAGTTATAGAGATGTTCATCCATTTCTATATATTAGTATCTTTCTGTTTTCCTTTTGGGCCCTGATGAACGATGAAAAATCACCAACCAATACACTTGGCTGCTCTATTGATAAAGATGTCCATCCATTTCTAATATATTAATATCATTGTTACTTCACTCAAGAATATTGAAGTGATGGCTAATTGACAATCCCTCCAAGGACCTAAGAGCCCCCACGCAATCAAAATCAAGATCACAAACAATCTATATGTGATTGTGTGAAAAATTGTCATCACCACAATGACCAGACTGAGAATAATATATTCTTAGAATACAATAGAAATTCTCAACAATGATAGAAAATAGAACACATTTTGCTCATGGGCTCATAGCTAATCAATGTACAAACCATAAGCATAGAAAAAAAATATTAGATACTGGCAACAGGTACTAACATTATCACAAATAGGTTCACACCTGAATTTTGGTTTGACAGGTGTTGTGATAGCTTCCTCAGATATATTCTTTATTTGCTCAGCATCCTACGTAGTTGCATCAGTGTTTTTCCAGGTGCTTGAGATGTGTTATTTGCATCTATTGACAGCTAAATATTTTCCTCTGTTTTAGAAATTAAACACCCATCATAGAAATCATAAAACCGTTCCTTAAAACATAACAAGACTATCTGAAATTCAACACCTCAATTTTTTCACAAACCGGTTCTCTATCATTAGTTTAGTTAAAATGCATATCCAGTTTCATAAACTTTTGGTTTGAATGATGAACCAATAGAAACGATGCTGATTTGTGAAGGGAAAGGTTATAAAGCCAAGTGAAGATTCTTTATTAGTATATGTCTATTGGGTCGCCAAATACCTCCAATTGATTTGAAAAATAGTAAAAAGGAAGGTCATAAACATATCTTAACTATTCACGAGTTCACAACAACTCCATATATATGAGAGAACCATCATATCTGATCACATGTTGGAACTATCTATACACATATTTGGAGGTCGAGTACAATAACCAAAACATCAAAGATAATCCCCAACAGGTGCTTGAGGGTCTAAGTGCTAATATGGCAAGGTGTAGCTTGAAATAAAAATGGGTACCATAGGTTTGCTGTTAAAAAAATTGAAAGCTATCCAACTTCTACTTGAAAAGGAGTAAGCCTGGGAATAGCTGGTAAGGTCACTCCATTGTGATCTAAAGCATGTTTGCAAGTGATAGAAAGTCAAAAACAGCCTCAACATAAATAATTAAAGGAATAAACTGCATGCAAAACAGAACCCAAAAACAGCAACGATATTATGTATATATGTATGTATCATGTGGCCTTTGTGTGTGTGATTGTGACAGCAAAACAGAAAAATCAGTAGCAGCAACAATAATTGAATTAAGTGGCTATATAAAGTGAGTACAGACTGGTTTAATTCCAGTAGCAGCAGCCCTAGTAGTCTATTTAAATCAAGTAATTAGTGTGTTTGTACTGCGAAACAGAACAAAAGGAAGAAACAGCAGACAACAACAGCAAGAATATAATACATGCAGACATGATAAGTTAAATGTGTGGTCTGTGTGATAGCATAAAAATTCTGATACACAGTCATAGCTACGTCTCAGATTAATTTAAGCAAGCACAACATACATAAGTCCAACATGTTAATTGTGTATTGCCTAAGCTTGAAAACCTCATCAATAATGATAAAATTAACAAACCAAATCAGATCCAACTAATATTATACCAGCTGAAAGATACAATCACATTTAAGCGCCTAATTGCTTTAAAGCTTGAACAACTTATCTCCAAAATAATATTACATATGTCTGATCCTTCCTCGACTAAACAAGATTAAAATCAGAAAAGATGGATGGAAGAGTGAGGTCACCAAGAAAGTATACAAGGAATCACCAAGGATTGTCAAGGTGCTTATCACTTAACCAGTCTCACACAATAGAACCATAGTAGCAAATAAGTATATACCAACTTGAAGATAAACAAAATTAGAACGACATGAAGTGGCAAAAAAGAAAGCCAATAGTTCAAACCACTCCAAATCTGGCACGATCAGTGTGACTTTTGTGTGATTGTAGAATGTTTTAAAATCACCAAAGACGCAGAAAGAGTGACCAATTGAAATATGAATCTAACTATCCCTAACCCTATTATTTTAAACAACTGAAAGTTTGTTGTTTCTACCAATATATTTATTTATTAAAAAAATGTAATGTAAATACACAAACATCTCGGAATTGTAAAAGAAAAAAACTCATGATGCAATGAGTGCCTAATCTATTATAATCTGCTAGTTTGATAGCATCTTCATTACCATGCTATTGAAAGTTCCAAAGGACCACCAGGTCCACCAACATAGTTAATTGATCTTATAAGACTGCCTCTAGTTCTACTGTCATGCCGTGATGGCTGCAAAAAAGAATAAAACATTCAGCAATGATTATTACTATTATTCTCTATTTCCCACAGTATCCCCAACATACACAACTCCATAATCACAGAAATTCTTAAATGCATTAAATAATATATGAATGATCAATAACCAAAAGTGATGAACTATTTTATCTTTATGTTTATTATGCCTTGAGTGATTTGTCTAAATAATAAAAACATACCAAAATAAAACTTACAAATAGTAATAATCAACAGAGGCACCAAAGGCACCAAATAATGCCAGAAAAACCAGAGCAGCAGAGCCGATAACAAATCCCTATGGAACAACCATAAATTGTAAAATTTCAGCAATAATCACTAAATAAATAAATATACTTGTTGTAGTCTGAAAGTAATATTAAATTACCTTTCCAATGGCTGGCCAAATAGCATAAAGTGTTCAGCAATAATCACTAAAAAAATTTAATTACCGACAAAAGACAACATTTTAGTTATAAAACCTTGGCTGGCCAAATAGCATCTATTATAAACAAGGGGAACATACTGTTGCATCAGTAAGGTGCAAGCCACAATGAGTTGATAGCAATTTTTCCATCAAACCATGTCACTGTATTGAGGTGCATAGGCACATCAAACATGATCATGTATGGAAGTTCATATCAACCACAAATTATACATGAGATCATTATTTATATTATTATCCATAAGAGTACTTATAGATATACGCTAATTCCAAATTCACATTTTATGCCTACAAGAGAGACAAAATGAGGCGGGGTCTTTAACAGAATTTCCATCACTGAGAATTACACTACAATGGGTGGAGTATAGTTAAATGCAGAATACAGAATTGAAGATTCAAGCTTGGGACATGTGCTTATCTTATAAATATAAATAAAGATATTGCCTTGGGTCTCACCAAAGGTACACAGCTCTACAAATTCAGTAATTTCTTCATTCAGAAAATATCTCCAAGACTGCAACATAATCTATATATTATAATAAATAAGAACAATTTATGTCACATGTCATCTTCTTACTATCCTACTTTTTCATTTTTCCCGCTATTTTTCCAAAAATAAAAATTACATTAATTTTAGTAACATGGATATCATTTAATTCATTTAATTTGAACTTTTGAAACTTATTATTTTTGTTTACTAAACTAATTGAAACTATAATTAATACTTAAATAAAAATTTTCAAATTAACATGCTAAAATAAATTTTTTTTAAAAATCTATAAGATAATAAACTCAAGTTTAAATATTCCAAAGAATAAATAATTTTAAAACACTTAGTAAAATAAAAAATTTTAAATTCAAAATAAAAAATTTTGAAAGATCAATAAAATAATAAATTTCAAATTTAAATGTCTGAAAGAATAAATAATTTTATGAAGTAATAATTAAATATCTTATTATACAATAAATTTGAAAAATATTTTATTATCAAATCTTTATATGTTAAGTATGAAAGTTTGACACAATTAAAAAGATAATCATTCAAATTTCAAATGTACTTTCTTTAATAAAAATTTGTTCTAATATTTTCTAAAAATTCAAAACTAAATGTTGCAAAAGTTATCTTTTAACATAAATTAATTTCAAACAATCTTAATTAACGATTTATATTTTCAGTTGACGCTGAAATTGTTATATCAAGTTTTAATCACTTTGGCAATAAAAATTTATTATTAATTTAAAACAATCTATCTATATATTATAATAAATGAGAACAATTTATGCCACGTGTCATCTTCTTACTGTCCTACTTTTTCATTTTTCCGCTCTTTTTCCAAAAATAAAAATTAAATTAATTTTAGTAACATGGATATCATTTAATTCATTTAATTTGAACTTTTGAAACTTATTATTTTTGTTTCCTAAACTATTTGAAACTATAATTAATACTTAAATAAAAATTTTCAAATTAACAAGCTAAAATAAAATTTTTTAAAAATCTATAAGATAATAAACTCAAGTTTAAATATTCCAAAGAATAAATAATTTTAAAACACTTAGTAAATAAAAAAATTTAAATTCAAAATAAAAAATTTTAAAAGATCAATAAAATAATAAATTTCAAATTTAAATTTTTGAAAGAATAAATAATTTTATGAAATAATAATTAAATATCTTATTATACAATAAATTTGAAAAACATTTTGTTATCAAATCGTTATATGTTAAGTATGAAAGTTTGACACATTTAAAAAGATAATCATTCAAATTTCAAATGTATTTTTTTTAATAAAAATTTGTACTAATATTTTCTAAAAGTTCAAAACTAAATGTTGCAAAATTTATATTTTAACATAAATTAATTTCAAACAATCTTAATTAACGATTTATATTTTCAGTTGACGCTGAAATTGTTATATCAAGTTTTAATCACTTTGGCAATAAAAATTTATTATTAATTAAAACAATCTATATCTATATATATTATAATAAATGAGAACAATTTATGTCACGTGTCATCTTCTTACTATCCTACTTTTTCATTTTCCCGCTGTTTTTCCAAAAATAAAAATTACATTAATTTTAGTAACATGGATATCATTTAATTCATTTAATTTGAACTTTTGAAAAACTTATTATTTTTGTTTCCTAAACTAATTGAAACTATAATTAATACTTAAATAAAAATTTTCAAATTAACAAGCTAAAATAAATTTTTTTAAAAATCTATAAGATAATAAACTCAAGTTTAAATATTCCAAAGAATAAATAATTTTAAAACACTTAGTAAAATAAAAAAAATTTAAATTCAAGATAAAACTTTTTAAAAGATCAATAAAATAATAAATTTCAATTTTAAATGTCCGAAAGAATAAATATTTTTATGAAATAATAATAAATATCTTATTATACATTAAATTTGAAAAACATTTTGTTATCAAATCTTTATATGTTTAGTATGAAAGTTTGACATATTTAAAAAGATAATCATTCAAATTTCAAATGTATTTTATTTAATAAAAATTTGTACTAATATTTTCTAAAAATTCAAAACTAAATGTTGCAAAATTTATCTTTTAACATAAATTAATTTCAAACAATCTTAGTTAACGATTTATATTTTCGGTTGACGCTGAAATTGTTATATCAAGTTTTAATCACTTTGGCAATAAAAATTTATTATTAATTAAAACAATTTATATCTATCTATACTATTAAAAGAGTAACTATACTCATTTCTGGTGAAGCCACGTGTGATCACCATGAATCGACACGTGCGAGTTATAGATTTTAAAAAGAATAAAGAAATTTGAATGAAATCTATCCAAATCTAATATAACCAACTTTTAAATTCAAATCAAACAATATCTAATACTCTACTAACTTATTAATTAAATCTATCCAAATCTAATATAATCCATTTTTAAATTCAAATCAAATCAAATCAAACAAAATCTAATACTCTACTAACTTATTAATTAAATCTATCCAAATCTAATATAATCCACTTTTACATTCAAATCAAATCAAATCAAACAAAATCTAATAATCTATTAACTTATTAATAATAAGATAATATAATAAAATTTTAAAAAAGTATATAAGAAAATAATTAATCTTCATATATATTTAGAAATATACAAAATCAATATGTCATAATAAATAATAATATCACCTTATATACGTTTGTATAAAAAATAATATTTATATCTTTATCTTTTTATTTATTATATTTTATATATATTAAAAATATCCGCGTAATATGCGGGTAATAAACTAGTTGCATCTACTATATTATCACTTATATGGCTGCTAAACCATCAAAACGAGCTACATTCCCAACGTTACTCACAAATACATGTAAATTGTTTCATATATAAGTTACAAATTAAAAGAAAGCAATATATTCAGTCTAAGTATCTTTTAAATTATTTCAATACAAGCTGAAAAATACAATAAAAATAAAAACAGGACAAACAAAATAGAGTCAGATAGTTTGTTTTTTTAATTGCCCATTTTTAATACTATTTATGCTAGTTTGTTTTATTTTTAATTCATGTAGATCACATTTGAAGACGAAGCCAAAACAAAGATAGCTAATTTTTGAAGTGTCCCATACCAGGAAAGTCAAGAATGTAACAAGGAAGGACATTCTATAAAGACAAATTTATAGTGACAATCTATAAAGACAAAGATCAAAATCCGAGTTTATGAACGAACCAGGCGAAACAACTATTGTTAATAGAACAGGCTGTAATATTGGTTTTGGTGAGATAAGAGTACAAATATTGAACGAACCAGGCGAAACCACCACAAACGAATGTTCCATAAACTATGGAATCGATTCCTTCGCTGCAAAGAAACCACCACATCGTTGGTAAGATTATTATTTGCAAACAGAAGGCGAACACTGACCTAAAAACCGAGTGAGATGAGAGGGTGAGAGACCTACCGGAGGGGCAACACCGGCGGTGAAGCAAAATAAGTTTTTCGCAGAGTTAGAGGAGTGGAAGGGGGAGAGAGGGTTGTGAATCGGACTGCAAATAGCAAGAGGAAAGGAAGGAACGTTTCAGATGAAAGGAAGAGTCAGAATAGTTGTCTTCCCGATAATTGTCTTCCCAACGTTGAGCAGGCTTAATAGATTTCGAAGAGTACAAATTTTGTATGCAATAAGGTTTGTACATGACGCTTCAAATGTTGTAAGTCTTAAAATTCAAGAAATTAGCATTAATAAGTTGTACATTGTGCCTTGTGACTTGTAATAAGATAAATGCTTTATTAGTAGTTAAGATATATATATATATATATATATATATATATATATATATATATATATATATATATATATATATATGTGTGTGTGTGTGTGTGTGTGTGTGTGTGTGTGTGTGTGTGTGGATTTTCCAGGTTTTGTCGTGGTTTATCGGCCTTCTTTGTGGCTGTTTTTGACCAAGCTCCAAAACGATTTGGGCTTTGATATTCATAGTCATAAAACTACTATATAAAAGGAATTTTTCAAGGTAAAAACAACCATTTTTCGATGTGTTTAGATTAGTGAAAAGGCTATGAAACACATTTATATAACTTGTTTTCATATTATTCAAGCTTTCATTATGTGTTTATATATTTATAAACATATTTGAAGAAAGAAACTTTAAAAGAAAACTAGTTGGTTATAAACTTGAGAATTAATCAAACTTGTTATTGTCGGTGATTTTATATATATATATATATATATATATATATATATATATATATATATATATATATATATATATATATATATATAGATATATATAGAGGGAGGTTCAATGGAAAACCACAATGCACCTGAAAACTTGTGAAAACCGCACTGCACCACTACAAATGCATCAAATTCCCCGCGTGATGCATCAAAATCCCGCGTGATGCATCAAATTTCCTGCGTGATGCATCAAAATCCCGCGTGATGCATCACCTTATTTACGATCATGCCACCGTGTTTTTCATTAAATGCACCAAATCGGACGGTTTGCGTAGGTTTCCATGGTTTTCACGTGCATAATGGTTTTCCATTGAACCCACCCCTATATATATATATATATATATATATATATATATATATATATATATATATATATATATATATATATATATATATATATATATATATATATTGCAAGACTTATATTAACATAGATAATAAGAGTAATTTGATAGTATTTACTTACTTTTATGGAATAAGAGGATGCAAATGACTAGGAGTTGTGATCTTGGAATGTTGTTGCACCAAAGACACTTGAAGATTTGAAGAACAAAGAAGATTTTTGAAGTGTTCTAAGTGTGAGTGTGTGTGGCCGAATTATAAAGGGAGAAAGAAGAGAGATTTCTTTTGCAAGGTGTGAAAATAAATGGGAGTTTGATCTCCTATATATAGAAGTTTGAGTCTTGCAATTGATGAGAAGGTGTGGGAGATGGAGAGTAAATCTAACTAAGAATGGATTGGTGTGTGACATTTGTAATAAAATAATTGAAGTCAAAATCAATATTGCACTATGTGTGTGGCTGGCCCCTATAGGTGTATAAAAGGGTATTTTTCTTTTTTTTTTTTTGTATAAAAGTATTTAGAATGTATTCTAGTATTTTATTATGTAATTTTAAAAATAGTTATGAAAGATACTAGTTTTGTGTAATTGTTTTTTTTCTTGCATAATTAAAGTAACGCAAGTTTGTTAATGGATGATTAGTGTCACTAATCTTAATTTAATTATGTAAGTTCACCGTCTACGGATCGATTCAAGGCGCGACGTCGTCCAACGAGTGCGGTATCCTCGTTAGACGCTTAACGGATGGATCACGTGCGAAACACGGAGCCTAACACAATGTTAGCTGATAAACAACTGACGCTACACGATGTATCGCTCCTTGACCCTCTGAAAACACTCTCTAGTTCGTTTGTGCACTCTAACAAACTCTGATTTCGTGATTCTCAAAAAGTCATTCTTTTTGCTCTCAAGTTCCCCTGAACTTCTGAGCCTCAAAGTCACAAACCGCTTGAATTCCCAAGCATAAGTTCATAATATGACCCTTAAGTTCATGTATGGTCCAAGCCCATGAACTTATAGCTTAAAGCCCACGTAGATAACTTAATACTCGTAAGTTCATACCTCATGAACTTATCACCATAAGTTCATAGCTTCATGAACTTATCACGCTAAGTTCATATCTCATGAACTTATGTTACAATCATGAACTACACTGTTGTGATCACATGGTGTGTACCACCAGAGTCCCCCTTGACGATAGCTTCTAGTTCATGACTCATTCAAAAGACCCATTATATTACAATTATCTATCAATAACATACTAGACTGCTGTCGTCACACCGGGTGTACCAACAGACTCCCCCTTGACGACAGCTTCTAGTTGCTTTTCATTGATCTATAAGACTGGGCCTGATCAGATTGCTTCCTGCATATATAAACCCTTTTCAATGCATACCCTTGACGATAGCTTCTGGTATTTTCTGCCTTCAGATTTTCGACCTTCATGAAAGACAATTGGCTATTTGTGAAGCTTCTGCAGATCATCTTGAGGTACATTCACAAGGGCAAGGGATCATATGTCTTTAAAATAACTACAACAAACTCCATCCTCCATAAAAACTTCTATTGTTTCCTTGTTAACATATAACCACTTCATGTTTCCCAGAACATCCTGTGGCATTGCTCTCAACGGAACTTACATCAAGCGTGTTACCGGTTTATAGACTATCTTCGTCCGTGATCTACCAGTTTGAGGATCCATTCTGTTTCATCCACTGTTCGTCTACCAACTCTTGAATTAACGTTTTCAAACCTTCCAGATCGACCCTCTCTTCTTATAATTTAAGCAAATACTTCAGCATAGGAGTCGTCTCTATGGTTGATAAGGACCTTCCAGTCAGGTATTTCAAAATCTGATTTATCATTTAGTTTAGATTTCAGCACATCTAGATCTATCACCTTCTGATCTTCATTCACCGCTCCTTCATCGAATGACTTCCAATCTGGTATATCTACAGGAATAAACACTCCATCATCAAGATTATCCTATTCTAATTCATCTTCGAAGTTGCACTTCATTTCTTCTTCATCCATCCCTGACAAGTTTCCCATCAGATTTACTTCAGTTACTTCTATCGTCTCTGAAGCCTTGTCTTTTCCTTTTTCAGCGTCTGATAAGCCAGACAGGATCAGCAAGCTGAGCAGACTGTGGTCTTGAAAGATCTGCCAGCTCATTTTCTTTTTGAGCATTCGAGTCAACTCTTTCGCCTTTTCTACGAGTATGCCTCAAGGCTCAAGGCATCATCTATCAAATCTCCCCCTGAGATGGACGATCTTTCAACAATTTCTCCAGTATAGCCTCCAGATTTTACTGGGCATTATCCTATTGAAGGTCATCAATCGCCTTTGTCAGCTGAAGAATCTGTACTGCCTATTAAACCTTCAAATCTAACGCTGTTTAGACTTAATTAACAAATGAAACAAGTCCTAATTGGTTCAAATCAGGTTTATTAAGTTTCCATTTTATGATGACAAAAGAGTAAGAAGTATGATGACAAAAGAGTAAGAAGTATGATCACAAAAGGGACAAATGTAACAAGTCCATAAGAAGTTTCCCAACTCATCTAACAAGCTCCGACGAGCAGCAAAGAGTAAGAAGTATGATGACAAAAGGGAAGTGGCTGAGAAACCAAAAGAGGAGGAACGTAAACCTAATGACAAAGAGAAAGGTTGCCTCAACTGTGGCAAACCAGACCATTTTGGACGCGATTGTCATCTTCCAAAGCAAAAGAATGAGCACTATTACAAGACTAAGGACGTGTTTGTTTTTTTTTTGCAGCTCTTCGAAGCTCTTCCGTCTGCGATATCGCAGACGCGGGAAGAGGTTCAAGTAAGAAGCTTGTTTGTTTTTTCTATTTAAGAAACGTCTGCCCGCGTCTTCAAGAGTCTTCCTATGTCTGCGAGATTTTTAACAACATCTGCAACTTTCTTTTTAGGGTTTCTCTCACAACCAAAATATCATATCCATTCTCACCTCCATAGCTCCCGCCGCCGCTGCTTCTTTGGAGCTCCCACCGCCGCTGCTGCTGGAGCTCAACCGCGCTGCCGCTTAACCAAATCCATCCATCCCTCTTTCGGTCCTAGGTTCGTCTTTTCTTCTCTCTCCCTCGCTGTCGGTGCTCTGTTCGCCGTCGTCTTTTCTGCTCTGCTCTGGAGCTCAACCGCCGTCGTCGGTGCTCTGTTCGCCGCACTCCACCGTATTGAGGTTCGTCTTTTATCATTCTTGTGTTAAAAAACCCATGTATAAAAATGCATATGTTTATTGTATTGAGTTGTGGTGATGTATTTCTTGCCAGAACTTCTAAAAATGAAACCAAGATAGCTCAAGAAATGACATGCTTAAAGATGTTAATTCGATTGTTCCTGCAAATAAATTTTGATTCAACTTACTGCACAACCCTAGTAAAGCTATCATTGTTTGAAATGGTTACAACATCTTATGCATGTGATACAACTATCATAGGAAAAGAGGTTATGCTTTAACTTTTTTGCAGCCTTTCTATTGACCCAAAGACCATTTTCAATTACAAAAAGTGCTTTTTCACTGCTACCTTTGAAAATTTGTTGATCCCTTTTTCAACATTTTCAATTATAATGTCTAAAATAAATTTGTTGATCAAATTAGATAAAACCAAATATAAAACATAGTATAATCAAAGGTATTATTGTGTTCCTGAGCTATATTTTATTAGATATAATGAAGGAAAAGAAAAACTGAATTAACATTGGATAATTTTTTCTAATCAGATTATGAATTTGACATAACTTTTGAGTCAACTATATGCAGGTTTAGTTGTCTTCCTTTCACCTTTCAACTTCTTCACAATCATCCATTTTCGTTGACTGGATGACCCACACAAATTGCAATGTCATAGGCTTATATTTTGATTTCTGAAACACATAAATCAGTAACTTTTTTGCCTTTGTGTAATTGAGTTCTATCCTTACATGTTTTGATTCCTAAAGCTATTTGTTTTTTAAAAGAAAAAATTAAATTGTTTGAAATATTGTGATGTATACGGTTGGACCATGGGTGGATGCACCATATATGTGTGGGTCAAACGACCCCGATGAATTTTTTTACGTATTATATATACAATCGAAATATTTTTGACCCCGATATTCTTGTCATCTTTAGAACAAAAACTTATAAAATTAGGGTACATGTTTCCTCCTTCACTTATGCTTTATTTTATAAATTATAATGTCTAAAATCTTAATTATAACCGTATATGTCATTTGTTTTTTTATTATAGTTTCAAATGGGATTTATTAATTGGTCAAACGAGGCAATCCAATGCTTATTGGAAACATGTCTTGAAGAAGTTACAAAAGTGGGTAGAAATGGAGGTAGTTTATATAAGGAATCATGGAATAGGTTAGGCATGAAGCTTAAAGAAAAGTTTGGTATGGATTTAGAACAAAAACAAATGAAAAATGCTTATGATAATCTCAAAGCAAAGTATGTAGGATGGAGGGTTTTGAAAGATAAAACAGGAAACATCTATAATCCGACTACAAATTCATTCACTTTATCGGCTCAAGAATGGGAAGACTTTAGGAAGGTGAGTTTATCTATGATTATTTGATCTGTAATTTAGATTGTTTGCATTCATACCGATAGCAATATAAAGGAAATACTTATGTTGTTCAGGGGCATCCAAAAGAAGCTTCACTGAATGCACATCCATTACCATATCCCGACTTGTGTGTAGCGTTGTTTGAAGGAAGTGCTGCAAGTGGTCAAGGCCAATGGATTTCTAGCCAAAAACCATCTGGGGGTGCATCATCTTGTCATCATCGTATCCCAACGCCTCCGATCGATGATGACCCATTTCTTGGTTAGGATGATGATATTCCAAATTCTGCTAATGATGTTCGGAATGCTACTAACGACATTCCGAATGCTTCTAATGAGGATGTGTGTATCAACGAAGGTGAACCAAGTGCTCCAAATGTTGATGGACGTAGGCCTAAAAAAAAAGGCTAAACCTTCTGTTACTCTTGATGACTTGGCCCTCGATATGCAAAACGCACTTAAGCAGATGGTGTCTGGGGCGACGATGGATGATTGCTACGAAAAATTGAAATTAGTCGGGTTGACACCAATAGATCCTTTATTCTTAGCGGCATTCAACATATTTGGCCAGTCTCGAGGGATGAGAGAATCATGGATGACTTTACCACCGGACCCTGAGGTATTAAAAGGATGGCTAACCATGACGGCGACGACATTAGGCATATTTAAATAGGGTGTTTCTTTGGACAATTATGTTTTTGTTATATGGTTGTGTTCGAACAATTTAGATGTTTGTCTTTAATTTAATAGTTTGATGGTTATGTATTTGAACAATTATGAAGATTGTATTAAGTTTGATGGTTTTGTTTATGACAAATTTCATCTATTTCGGACAGGTTAATCATGAATGATGATGAAAAACTTGTGCTTATTATTTGTATGTATCTATATCTTCGTTACTTTTGGCCGAGACACAAAAGAAAAAGGAAAAGGGATAATATTTCGATAATGTCGGGCCATCATTTTACCCAAGAATTATTGAATGGGAATAACCTTCAGTGTGTCGAATTGCTACGTATGTCACGCGATTCATTTATTCGACTTTGCTCACATTTTAAAGCAAAAGGTTGGTTAAAGGATAGCAAACATGTATCGGTTGAACAAAAACTAGCTATGTTTTTTATGATGGTTGGCCACAATCAAAGGTATGCAGTGGTAAAGCGTAGATTCCAACACTCAAAGCAAACAATTCACAAGTTTTTTTATGAAGTATTAGCAAGAATGATGGATTTCGGTGGAGAAATTATAGTGCCAACAACTTTTAATCCGAATCCAAATATTCCAGGACATAACAAGAGATTACGACGAGTTTTTAAGGTACAAATCTTTACAATTAGGTTGTATTAATTTAGATTTGTAAATATTATTTATCACTTTATATAAATACATTAAAGATTTGTATTCGTTATTTATCAATATTATACAGGGAGCAGTTGGAGCACTCGATGGAACATTGATACATGCTATCGTCCCCATTCACAAACAACATTTGTATAGAGGGAGAGGAAAAGGCGACTGTTATAAAAACGTTTTGGCAATATGTGACTTCAACATGATATTTACGTACCTTGTTGCCGGATGGGAAGGGATAGCACATGATGCAAGAATATTGTCTGAAGCTTTAACAAATGAAAATGCACCATTCCCACTTCCTCCTGAAGGTATGGTCATGATTTTATTTTTCTATTAATAATATAGTTCTAACATTTATTATTTTTTTTAATATCTTTACAGGTAAATATTATCTTTGTGACGCTGCTTATGGGCACACTCGGGGTTTTATGGCACCATATCGCAATGTGAGATATTGGTTAGGAGATTTTCGTCGTAGACAAGCAATGAACAGTAAAGAGAAGTTCAATCATTCACATGCAAAGCTTCGGAACGTGATTGAACGTGCTTTCGGTGTTTTAAAGGCACGATTTCCTATTTTAAAACGAATGGCTCCATTTCCATTGGTTACGCAGCGAAATATCACAGTTGCGTGTTTTGCACTTCATAATTTCATACGAAAGGAAGGTTTAAGCGATGAGCTATTTACCCAATATGATGAGACTAATGCTCAAGTTGAAAATGATAATGATGTTATTCAACCACTTGGAGTCGTTCAACCACTTGAAAATTTATCTGATACACAATTCATGACACAATTGCGAGATCAGATAGCAGCACAGTTGATGACAAATATACGATGAATATTAGCTAGTGTTTGGTATTTTTGGTTATGGACATTTTGTATAAAAGGAACATTGAAATATGAATATTTTGTATAGAATGAATGACCTATGACGTATGAATATTTTGTATAAATCAATTAAACTTTGAAATTATATATTTTGTCTTTTAGTTCAGTTTATTTTATATATAAATTCAACTATGTAAGTTTTTTGATGAAAAAAAATTAAAATTAACTCTCGCAGACATTTTTTAAGATTTTAAAAAACAAACAGTCTTCTCTTCGCAGACCGCAGACTTTTAGGCCACCTCTTCTAATTGCAGACTTTCGCAGCTAAGCTCGCAGACCGCAGACATTAACCTCTTAAAAAACAAACAACACCTAAGTACACTCTCGCCAAGCAAAGGAATGCTGGTAGAGGTCTATTCGATGAAGAGGCACACTGGTCAGAGGATACTAACAAGGAAGAGGATGCTGCAGATCACATCCAAAACCCCAACCAAAACTCCAACGACGAAATCACATCCAGATCAGTAGCCCATCCACCTAGACCATCAGAACGCATATTTCCCAAACAGTTGTGGCTCCCCATCAAACCCAACAACATCCTCCTAGACACAACCTTTCTTAACAAATCTGAGGACAACCTGGCCATCAAACTATCCAACCGGGTAGTAGAAGAAATCTTACTGGGACATCGAATTGCCTATGCCTTATCCAGCCGTCCCCACCCACGTCCACCTCAATTATATGTCCAGCAATTCTGTCATACCCTCTCCTATCACCCTGACCCCGAAAACATTCGCATCACCGGCGATATTGAGGACCACACCATTGATATCCCTTTCCCTAAATTTCGCCGCATTCTACTTCTCACTCGCCGTCGTGACTTCCCTGGCCGCCTTGTCTATGATGATGATTTGCCAGAGGAACAAATATGCAGAGAAATTAGGCAGCTAGGCTACGGTGGCCACTTCCCCAAAGCTTCTGAATTCTTCAGACGAAAGCTTCTAGGGCACTGGAATTATAAGTACTCCATCCTAGATCGTTGCCTCACCGTCAAAGCTTCCCGAGCCGATCGAGCAAATCTTAGAATTCTGCGCATCTTTCACAGTTTGGCCTACAATCGCCATCAGAACTACGCCTTGACCCTTTGGAACGAATTGATAGAAGTCATTCAGGCTAACGAACCAAACGCGCAAGGAAATTCCTCCCGGCTTAGCGATTCCTCTAACTCATCATTTCACACTACATGACACAAATTACAGACATCCGCCACAGAAATCACGAGATTGCAATCCGAGAATTTCAAATCAAATATTTTCATGATCCGATCTCTCCTCCAGACATTCAAGTCATGCCACTTTCAGAAGAGCTGCTTGCCTACACTAATCCAGAATCTTAGGCTATAAGGGAATTTAGAGAGAGAGAGAGAGAGAGAGAGAGAGAGGCTCCAATGGCACAACCAGGACCGGCTGCACCTGCCCATGGAGGAAACCCCAAGTTGATAGGTTTAGGAAGAGCGTAGAGAGAAAATGTTATTGAGAGGGTTGATGAGGGTAGAGAGCCTGAGACTGCAGAAGCGGGATATAGGGAAAGGGAGGAGACGCATACTGCTCGTCTATCACCACTGAACTCTTCTCCCGATGATGAAAATGAGGACGATGATGATAATGTCATTCCCCCCGCTTGTCCCCCAATGCGCTTTCTCGCTGCTATGCGAGAATATATCAAGAGTCAAGAGGGAGTTAGGTGAATACCGAGAGACTTCCAGCCAGAAATAAGTCGGGCAACCACATCCGCTACCGACGCTCATGTGTTGGGCGCCGATATTGAAATAGACATCACTAGCCTAGTGGTGCAAGCACCAACCCCCCTGGCCACTCACCGGCTTCTCAACAAGCCGGTGTTTCATATTCTCAAGGGAACATAGCACATAATTTATCTGCGACTCATTTGGTGTCCATGGATATAGAACAAGGCCGGCAATAGCCCCGGTCGCCACCATCATTTCATGAACAATCGATTCTAGAACCCGTTGACATTGAAAAATCTTTGGCTAAGACACTCGGGTCGATCCACACACAATTCCTGAGTGGCATTGTCGGAACACTTGGAGCTGTGCATACTGCAAGTATGCCTGCAATGATGAGTGGAAGTCCTGTCATGGCCACATCTATGCCATCCATGAGCACAGGCCATCAAGGGACCTCTTTGGAAACTCCCGAGATGCAAACGGAGAGCCTAACTGGCCCCGGGTTACATCCGGACTCTGTTTCCAAAACCGAGTTTGCTGAGTTCAAGGGGCTCATGTCACAACAAAAAAGTGGCACGTTCACCTTTATGACCCAGCAACCGGTCATTCCACAGGCACCCACCCTTGACGAAGCCAAACGCATGCTCCAATAAATTTTTAAAGCTTCATCAAATTTATCAGCCATGAACGCCCTGCTGTTAGAGATTCTGTTCAACGAAGCCTCCAGGTCCTCATCTTCTACCGCTGTGAATCCCCTAGTTGCTCAAATGAGCGAGCGACTTAAAGTCATTGCCGAATCATGTCATGTAGCCGCTCAAGGTACCAAGCAAAAGCATGATGATCAGGAGGATCCTGATCACCATGAGGGGGAGAAAAGGGTCAGAACTTTAACACCCGTATAAATTCAATGTCAATCGTTATTTATGAAACTTTGATATGTTGATTATATATATAGAAATTTATTCTTATTGTCTTATTAAGCTAAGGTTAGAAAGAAATGAGTAAACAAACAAATGAAAAATGGTGTGTGTGTGTGTGTGTGTATAAATATATAAAATAATAATGATAATAATAATAATAAAATTAAGATAACAAATCGTGAGAGAGAGAGGGGATCCCAACAAATTTCTTTTCTTGCTTCTTGTTACTTCCTCATCACCCTATCATCATTTTTACCATAATCATCCTCATTTCTTCATAACACACACAAACACAAACTAAATAGATCTATAATTTTAAAAAGTGTGGGCTGAAAATTTGGAATCCAAGATCATTATCAACATTAAATTATCATCTCTTTAGGCATCTTTGAGGTAAATATTCTTATACTTTATCAATGATCAATTTTCGTATGAACTTTTGATTTGTGTTATAACTCATAAGATTGAGGGTAAAAATGGTTTACGAATCTGAAAATGAATACCCAACATCTAATAACATCACATTCTTCATTTTTCTTCACTTAAAAGCTTCAATGAGCAACAATGGTGATTTTCATGGGTGTAATCTTTGAATCCGAAAATTTATATAGAAATGCTTAAAATATGGATACAATCAAGATTTGAATGTTATTTTGGTGTTTAATTTCGGATTTGGAATCAAATGTTGAAAATTCCTAGAAAATTGGAGTTCATGGATTTATTTGAGTTGAGAGATTAGTGATGTAAAGAAAGAAATAGGGGGCTGCTGGGGTTCCGCTGGCGTTGATCCCGACCGGGCAACTTCCTTTTTCCTTCCGACGGCCGCCCTTTCTCTCTCGGGTTTTGATTCAGCCGAGTGGGAGAGAGAGATGTGTGTGTGGATTGCATGGGTTTCGGCCGGAGAAGCAGGCGGCGCCGGCACCGGCGACGGCGACGTGGCCGGTGTCCACCGCCCTTCTTCTTTCTGCTTTTCGTGAACTGCTCTTGCCTATTGTGTATCTGCATTTTTTTTCCTTCTTGTTCTTTTTATTTTATTTGTGCTTAGTTAGGTCAAAAAAAATTTCTGTTGGGCCCTATTCAATTTAAAAATTGATATTGGGCTGACATATGTAGATTAGAGTTTAAAATGGTGGGTTTGGTTTGATTTGTTTTAATAACTCTTTTAAATTACAATTGGGCTAAAACGTTGGGCTATTAAATTACATGGCCTAAATATGATTGATTTAGTAGGATTTACTTTAATGGGCTATTTAAATGTTATATATGAGTTACATATTTTAGTTTGTTTGGATTTAGAAACTTATTAATAAATTATAATAAAATGAGATGGAAATTTGCCAGGAAGTAAAAGATATATCAATTAAATTAAGTTATTTATTATTATATTGATGAATTACATAATTAATAAATTATAAATGTAGGTTGTTAACTTAAAGAACTAGAACTTGTAAATGAGTTCAAGGATTAATCGATGTTATTAATTAGAGAGTTTCGAGCTTAAAAGGATTAAAATATGATTAAGTCTAGATATTTCATAATGGGATAATAACTTATAAAATAGATTCTTCGGTCTTAATAATTAAAACTACTGATTTAGTCCCTGAAGTTTAATAAAATAAATAGACAGCAGACTTAGTTATTTATAGAGTTGAGAATATTGACAATTAAGCAATGTACTTTGATATCAGGTCCTTAGTAATTCGATTTAAGTGTGTGGATTTCTTTAGTGTTTTCAGCTGTTAGCGAGTATACGCTTGGCGAGTACAGATTGCAGGCACTGTGAGTAATTGATTTAATTTCGCAAATGATCATAAATGATATGCTTGCACTGGATATCTCTTTCGTTTCTATTGCCATGATTATTCTTTAACTACCATGCTTAGCCTTGAATGTTGTTATTTATTCCGTTGCCTTGATCCGATATCTGAGAACCCTTTTCCCCAGTATGCATACTGTGTATTATGTGGATTAAGTGAGGTTGCTGTGTGCTTCCGAGTTGTATGGCGGGCGAGCCGCATGTTTTGTACACGTGCTAACCGAGCGAGTCGTACACCATGTACTTGTTATCGGGCGAGCCGGTAACAATACCCTATTCGTGTATACTAAATCGAGCGAGTCGTAATGCTACACATGTTGAATTTGAGCCGATATTTTTGTTGAACATGTTATATATGCTTGTCTGTGCTTTTTAACTCTGTTACTCGCTAGGCGACGGCTTACCCCAGTTGTGGGAGACATATTTTCAGGTTTAGCTGATAAGGGAAAGGAACCAGCTTCAGGATCTAGAGTATGAGAATTTATGGTATCAGAAAGACTTCCACATTTACTCTGATTTATATTTTGTACTTGGGATGGGTAGATCCCTAGACTTTCAATTTGGTTGTAATAATTAGATGTTATATTTTAGCGCACTCTGAATGTGGTGGTTTTAGTTTATTTATGTTTTGAGATTGAAGTTTGAGATTAGAACGCTTTATTTTATTACTTCGAGGATTATGTTGCAGATTTTAGTAAAAGCGGCACGTTATTAGAACGGGGCGTTTCAATATCAGAGCCAGGTTTGGTTTAAGTGAATTAAGTACTTGTTGGTGCTTAGTCTTAAACCGTAAGATCATTAGTATTGTAAGTTATGATTTTACGAGATAAACTCTATCCTGATAGCCTTCGGAAATTAGGTACGGTTAAGATAGGGTTTAACTGTAACCTTCATAACTATATGAACATATACCCTTATGAGTAAACCAGAAATTAATCAACTGTGATAAATATAATGAAAATTTTAATTTAATTCATAAAGTTAATTTTCAGCACCATGGCCGATGACGAGAGTCACAGTCATCCACGCGAGGAGCGAGTTATTGTAGAGTCAGAGGAAATAGAATATTCTAACGGAGAGCGCGATGATTAGGATGATTTAGATGATGATATTGGACCCGAGGGAGGACCGTTGACCCCTCGTGAGACCTGGATGATAAGGTACACGACCCGTAACGTACGAGATGTTATGGACGAGAGCCGCGCGGAGATGTAACGGTGTTTTCAGGAGATTCGTGACCTGACTGCTTCTTCCCAATCTGATGTGGGAAATCCTTTGGTATCTGGTCCTACTGGCGGGCGCAGTATTGTAGGGACTGAGACTGGTGGACGACGTTCTGATCGCGCTTCGTTCAAGGCCTTTAAGGGATCGAGAGCGAAGGAGTTCGACGGAACTATGAAGCCTGTGAAGGCTCTGGAGTGGCTAGAGTGTTCAGAGAGGGCATTTTGCCTGAGCCATTGTTTAGAGACTGATATGGTAGAGTATGTCGCGGGGATGTTATTGGGTCCGGCATTGACTTGGTGGAAGAACACCTCGAGGGCTATTGGTTTTGATCTGGTGGGGACGATGACGTGGGCTCAGGTTAGGAAGAGAATCCAGGATCAGTACTGTCCAGCTGACTTGACGAGGGAGATTGAGAGACAGTTTTTAGCTCTACGACAGGAGGGTCTGACAGTTCAGGATTATGAGGCGGTCTTCAGGGAGAAATCACAGTTTGTGATGAGATATGCGCCAGATGAGGAGACGAGAGTAGATATGTTTGTGACTGGGCTTCGTGCTGAAATTAAAGAGTTTGTTGAGATGCAGAGCTATGGGACCCTTGAGAAGGCAGTCATGAGTGCGCGGAAGTGCGAACGAGCATTGTTAGATTCTACTACTTCTTTGATGCCATCACCCAAGAAAGCTAGGGATGTGGGTCGTGATCGGTTATTTCAGACTTCAGCAAAATCATCTGGTTCTTCTTTCTCCCAATCCCAGCAGCAGTATACATCACCGACACAGATGCCGCACGATTGCCAGCAGTGTGGGAAGAGACAAACTGGGTTATGTAGTGGTTTATCTAGAGGATGTCATGCTTGTGGTGATACCAGACACATTAGAGTTAACTGTTCGATACATCAGTTGATTTGTTTCGATTGTGGGGTTCAGGGCCATGTAGCGAGGAACTGTCCTCAACGGAGACAGAGTCAGATTATGAGTTTGAGCATCGCATCTATGAGTCTGCCAGCTGCAGGACCATCTCAGTCGAGGAGATGCGACACTGATAGAGTTCCGACCCGTGCTTTTCAGATTACCGTTGAAGAGGCTTGCGAGACTCCTGATGTGGTTACGGGTATTTCTGATTTAACGCTTACTCGCTTATTTATTATATAATTAGGGTGCCACCATTCATTTTTATATATGAGCCTCTTTTGCATATCATTTGAATGTTTTTTTTTGTTTGATTTCGTAGATATTGAGATCGTGAGCGAGCGTGTAGTAAAGGCTTAAGAGATTTACTCATATGCTTAGTCTTAGTGATTAAGATTTCATTTAAAACTTGTAGTTATAATTACTAGGGGATTGAATGTGATTGTGGTATGATTAGTTGGTTGCTTATAATGTCCATATTGCCCGTTTGATACGTAGTATTCACATTTTGAGTGAGTAGGATAAGGATATATGTACTTATAGTGTTTTGATGCAACAAGGAAGAATAATCACTTACACATTGAAGTAGCAGAAAAGCCATGAGAGGAAATATTTTGTACGACCTAGAGTTGGCAACGATGATGTTTATATTGAGGTTTTGGAGATGTTATTTATATGGCATGAGATGTGAGTTAGTCATTAATACGTAAAGTCAAAAGTTTTACTACAGCATGTACAATAGAAAAGAAATTTATTGAATTGTTGAGGTAAGCATTTTCAGTTAACTTTTGAACTCTGTGCACATGATTAGATTCAGATTATTCCCGAGTGATTGAGAGTTATTCAGGAACGATCGAAGATATATTCGGTTTAAGCATAGATTAGTTGAGTTTGAAGTTAATAGTTATGTGATGCTAAGAGTATCGATTGGGAAGGAGATTATCCAAATTTAGGAGCTTAATCCTAAGTTCATTGTAATGTGTTGGATAATAAATTACATAGGTGCGCAAGATTATCAATTAGGACTACCAGTGGAGTTTGTTTATGTACATGATGGACATGATCTTAGTTTTAAAAATAAAAAAATAGAAGAATGCCGACAATAGGATAAGATTGATACGAGGTTTAGAAATGTGAAGATGATTTAATCGAGGTGGCGTGTTATCGATATTCGAATTATACGTAGAATTTTAAGACAGAGATGTAAGTGAGATATTGATTTAACTAAATTCATGTGATCTCGAGGACGAGATAATCCAACTTGTAGGAGATTGTAACACCCGTATAAATTCAATGTTAATCGTTATTTATGAAAATTTGATATGTTGATTATATATATAGAAATTTAATCTTATTGTCTTATTAAGCAAAGGCTAGAAAGAAATGAGTAAACAAACAAATGAAAAATGGTGTGTGTGTGTGTGTGTGTGTGTCTATATATATATATATATATAACAAAAATAACAAATAATTAAAATAATTAAAACAAGATAACAAATCGTGAGAGAGAGAGAGGGGATCCCAACAAATTTCTTTTCTTGCTTCTTGTTACTTCCTCATCAACCTATCATCATTTTTACCATAATCATCCTCATTTCTTCATAGCACACACAAACACATACTAAATAGATCTATAATTTTAAAAAGTGAGGGCTGAAAACTAGGAATCCAAGATCATTATCAAGATTAAATTATCATCTCTTTGGGCATCTTTGAGGTAAATATTCGTATACTTCATCAATGATCAATTCTCGTATGAACTTTTGATTTATGTTATAACTCATAAGATTGAGTGTAAAAATGGTTTACGAATCTGAAAATGAATACCCAACATCTAATAACATCACATTCTTCATTTTTCTTCACTTAAATTCATTGAGCAACAATGGTGATTTTCATGGGTGTAATCTTTGAATCCGAAAATTTATATAGAAATGCTTAAAATATGGATACAATCAAGATTTGAATGTTATTTTGGTGTTTAATTTCGGATTTGGAATCAAATGTTGAATATTCCTAGAAAATTGGAGTTCATGGATTTATTTGAGTTAAGAGATTACTGATGTAAAGAAAGAATTAGAGAGAAAATGGGATGGGTTTAAAGAGAGGAGGGGCTGCTGGGGTTCCACCGGCGTTGCCGACCCAACCGGCCAGCTTCCTTTTTCCTTCCGACGGCTGCCCTTTCTCTCTCGGGATTTCATTCAGCCGAGTGGGAGAGAGAGATGTGTGTGGATTGCATGGGTTTCGCCCGGAGAAGCAGGCGGCGCCGGCGCCGGCGACGTGGCCGGTGTCCACCGCCCTTCTTCTTTCTGCTTTTCGTGAACTGCTCTTGCCTATTGTGTATCTGCATTTTTTTCCTTCTTGTTCTTTTGAGTTCCAGAGAGAGAAGAGAGTGTGAAAAAGATTTTCTTTTTCTTTTTATTTTATTTGGGCTTAGTTAGGTCAAAACAAAATTTCTGTTGGGCCCTATTCAATTTAAAAATTGATATTGGGCTGACATATGTAGATTAGAGTTTAAAATGGTGGGTTTGGTTTGGTTTGTTTTAATAACTCTTTTAAATTATAATTAGGCTAAAATGTTGGGCTATTAAATTACTTGGTCTAAATATGATTGATTTAGTAGGATTTACTTTAATGGGCTATTTAAATGTTATATATGAGTTATATATTTTAGTTTGTTTGGATTTAGAAACTTATTAATAGATTATAATAAAATGAGATGAAAATTTGCAGGAAGTAAAGGATATATCAATTAAATTAAATTATTTATCATTATATTGATGAATTACATAATTAATAAAGGTAGAATTTCATATATATCATTCTAAAACTTCATAATATCATATATACCCAACACAAAATTTTAATATCATATATATCCCTCCTAAACATCATAATATCATATATACCCAATTTTAATTATTAATATCACATATATCCCTCTTAAACATCATTAATATCATATATACCCAAATTCATTACTTTAATTATTTTTAAAAAATTTAAACCTCATAATTAATATTGCTTATTAATTAATTACCATTATACCCTTACTCATTTTTTCTTTCAACTAAACTTTAAAATTTCATATTTGTCCAACTTAAATTAAAGGGATAATTGTGCAAAAAACCCCAAACTTGTCCGCTTTTTGTGATTAAAACCCTAAACCATTTTTCATTGCATAGAAAACCCCGAACTAACTAAAAATCAGTAAATCAAGGTTTTATCAATGAGTAACTGGTTGAAACCGGTTATTAATCCTACGTGAACTAGTAAATAACCTACGTAGAATAAATTTTAATTGTTGAAACCGATTTTCAAGTATTACACATCATTTTTAACGCTCGTAGATGAGGTAATCCCGTTTAAAATTACAATTAAAAATTATCAACGGAGCTTTAAATAATGTGTAATACTCGGCAACCGGTTCCAACAATTAAAATTTATCCCATTTAGGTTATTTACCGGTTCCTGTAGGATTAATAATCGGTTTCAATCGGTTACCCATTGATAAAACCTTGATTTACTGATTTTTAGTTAGTTCGGGGTTTTCTATGCAATGAAAAATGGTTTCGGGTTTTAATCACAAAAAACGGAAAAGTTAGGGGTTTTTTGCGCAATTATCCCTAAATTAAAATATCATATCCCTTTTAATAATTTTATATAATTTATTTTTTGTAAACTTTACTAAATAAATTCTTCAAACTAAAACAAATTAACATTAAAAATAAAAATAAAAAATTGTATCATGTTTTTGCTCGTTTGTAATCATATCGTATCGTCTTAATGTATTTTCTTATTTATTTTTTTCTACGATAATCTATATACAATTAACTGATTACATATTATGTTCTTTCTTTTCTTTTTCTTTTAGAATTTTATAGTTGTATCGCATTTTGTTTTTTTTAGTTTAGTATATATTTTTTGTTTTCTAATACATTAGTTTCAATTTTTTTTTCAAATTTGCATTCGTTTTATAACTATAGTTTATTTAGTTTACCTTTTTTTTTAATTTTTATATTTAATCTAGTATATGAGTTATAACTTATATTTTGTCTTAACGATAAGATCATATATATATATATATATATATATATATATATATATATATATATATATATATATATATATATATATATATATATATATATATATATATATAAAATCTTATACATTTAGAGTCCATGTTTATAATAATTTGTTTAATAATTAGTAACTAGAAAATATTTTAATTACAAACGAGCAAAAACATAATACAAATTTTTTTATTTTTAATGTTAATTTGTTTTAGTTTGAAGAATTTATCTAGTAAAGTTTACAAAAATAAATTATATAAAGACTAAATTACAAAAATGGTCCCTGTGGTTTATATGAAATTACGGTTTTAGTCCCTGAAAGAATTTTATTACACCAGAAGTCCCTGAAATCAAAAGGTTGTAACATTTTGGTCCCTGAAACTACCGGCCGTTAACTTGAGCCGCTAGTTTCAGGGGCATTTTTGTCTTTTTGTGTTTCAAGGTCCATTTATGTAATTTTTATACTTTCAGGGACCATTTATGAAATTTTCATACTTTTCATACTTTTCATATATATATATATATATATATATATATATATATATATATATATATATATATATATATATATAAACTATGAAAATTAAATTAAAATTATAAAAATATTGTAACATTTTGGTCGCTGATAGTATGACATGTACATAAATGGTCCCTGAAATTCAAAAGGACAAAAATGCCCCTGAAACTAACGGCTCAAGTTAACCGCCGTTAGTTTCAGGGACCAAAATGTTACAACATTTCTATTTTACGGACTTGTGGTGTAATAAAATTCTTTCAGGGACCAAAACCGTAATTTCATATAAGCCACAAGGACCATTTATGTAATTTTGTCTTATATAAATTTATTAAAAGGGATATGATATTTTTATTTAAGTTGGATAAATATGATATTTTGAAGTTTAGTTAAAAGAAGAAATGAGTAAGGGTATAATGGTCATTAGTTAATAAGCAATTATAATTATGAGTTTTAAATGTTTTAAAATAATTAAATTAATGAATTTGGGTATATGTGATATTAATGATGTTTAAGAGGGATATATGTGGTATTAATAATTAAAATTGGGTATATATGATATTATGGTGTTTAGGAGGGATATATATGATATTAAAATTTTAGGTTGGGTATATATGATATTATGAAGTTTTGGAGGGGTATATATGAATTTCTCCCATTAATAAATTATAAATGTAGGTTGTTAACTTAAAGAACTAGAACTTGTAAAGGAGTTCAAGGATTAATCGATGTTATTAATTAGAGAGTTTCGAGCTTAAAAGGATTAAAATATGATCAAGTCTAGATATTTCATAATGGGATAATAACTTATAAAATAGATTCTTCGGTCTTAATATTCAAACTACTGATTTAGTCCCTGAAGTTTAATTAAATAAATAGACAGCAGACTTAGTTATTTATAGAGTTGTGAATATTGACAAATAAGCATTGTACTTTGATATCAGCGTCCTTAGTAATTCGATTTACGCGTGTGGATTTCGTTAGTGTTTTCAGCTGTTAGCGAGTATACGCTTGGCGAGTACAGATTGCAGGCATTGTGAGTAATTGATTTCACAAATGATCATAAATGATATGCTTGCACTGGATATCTCTTTCGTTTCTATTGCCATGATTTTTCTTTAACTACCATGCTTAGCCTTGAATGTTGTTATTTATTTCGTTGCCTTGAGCCGATATCTGAGAACCATTTCCCCCAGTATGCATACTGTGTATTATGTGGATTAAGCGAGGTTGCTGTGTGCTTCCGAGTTGTATGGCGGGCGAGCCGCATATTTTGTACACGTGCTAACCGAGCGAGTCGTACGTCGTGTACTTGTTATCGGGCGAGCCGGTAACAATACCCTATTCGTGTATGGTAAATCGAGCGAGTCGAAATGCTACACATGTTGAATTTGAGCCGATATTTGTGTTGAACATGTTATATATGCTTGTCTGTGCTTTTTAAATCTGTTACTCGCTAGACGACGGCTTACCCCAGTTGTGGGGGACAAATTTTCAGGTTTAGCTGATAAGGGAAAGGCAGCAGCTTCAGGATCTAGAGTTTGAGCATTTATGGTATCAGAAAGTCTTCCGCATTTACACTGATTTATATTTTGGACTTGGGATGGGTAGATCCCTAGACTTTCAATTTGGTTGTAATAATTAGATGTTATATTTTAGCGCACTCTGAATATGGTGGTTTTAGTTTATTTATGTATTGAAATTGAAGTTTGAGATTAGAACGCTTTATTTTATTACTTCGAGGATTATGTTGCAGTTGTTAGTAAAAGCGCCACGTTATTAGAACGGGGTGTTTGAAGAACCGCTGGCAAAACCCCCATGATCATCGAAGAATCAGCTCCGCCAAGTCCAAAGCAAACCTCTCGTTCTCATCAACCCGGGCCCCAGCAAATAGAATCAGAACTCCAAGATGAGTCCCTTGAGGAATTATCTCTCAGGTGCTCATCTACCTCTTATTGTCTTGGAAGAACCCGAAAATATCAAAGAATTCATGGATCAAGAACAAATACTAACTGCAGTTCTTCTGAGGATTCTCGACCCCAATGAAGTTATCATTATAGAATGCGATGAAGAGGAACAGGAAGCTCGTGAAGACCAGCTGAAGGAATCTCTTCGCATAGAACATGCTGGTGAAGAAGGGTTGAACCGCAAGGATTTGATTTTCAGCACCCTTCTGATGATCCAGTATTACCTTCCCCACTCCAGTTCAAGTGCCATCACCTATTCCTTCTCTAGCTCCAACTCCACTAGTCCAATCTGCTGCCGAAAGTCCATTAATCATTCCAGTTATTCCCGATTAAACTTTCTAGCAAGCAGATTCCACAAGAGTATTCCCAATCTTCCAGGAGTGATCAGATGTGTCACCTGTTACCTCTGCTGCCCCAAATGTAGTAAAAGAGATCACAAGGTTAAAGGAAAGAACGTCTGGAGCTGCTAGTTCTTCTCAAAAACGAGAAGAACGACACACTGAAAGGCTTACTGCTAAAACCATTGACTGTGTAAAGAAGAGGGTGAGAAGCCCATATATGGAAGAGAAATATAGAAGGATGTTCGTTATAGAGTTGAAGACACTCAGAGCTGACCTAATCTGGTCTGTTGAAGGAATGGAACAAAGAAACAGATCTGTGTATGTAGCAATGATTGGGTCCCTAAGGAAAAGTAAGGAATCTGTCAGAAGCCGGTCTCCCATCGTCAAAGTTTTAAAGATAACATTTGACAAGTTCCTGAGCATATTCTATCCCATTTTTGAAGTGGAACGGGAAGACCAAACAATATCCACATTTTCCCAGGCAGATTTTCCTAACTTATTTTTAGAGGATCTTGAATTTCTATATCTTCATCTTCTACATAAAAGGAGCAGAGATCCGGTTCACATGAACGCTCAAAGATGCCTCATAAAGTTTCTTCGTCGAAATCTTACACTTTCAATTCTGTATGACTTTCAAATGGCGCTAGAAGCAAGACAAAGTAAAGTGAATCTTGTTGCACCTAATCAGGATACTCTTGGCCTTGAATGCTTTTCAGTCTCAAGAATACTTACCTTGCCAACTGCCGGAGTAGTGTATCTGAATTCACAAAAATAGAAAGCTGTGATGAGCAGAGATGAACTAGAGAAGTACTGTGACGGGACGCTGTGTATTGTCCGAAAAATGCTTATGATCAGAATAGAGGATCTCAAGGAAGCATTGAAGATCGGAACAAGAGTCTGGGAACTTAAAGTAGTACTACAACTCGTTGAAGACTTCAAACAGGATGTACGAGACAAGTTGGAGTACAAAATGACTATCAGACGACTTGACCGATATATTGTGTTGTACATCATGTGTGACGATAGCAGTCTAAGTATAAATAGCATTTTGTGTAAGTCAATTTACTTGATATTGAATATTTTCAAGTGTTTGATATATATATGTTTGATATTAATTGTATGTATGTTTGAACTTGGTGTAATGTACTACAATAAGTTCAAACATTAGTTCAAAGATAAGTTCAAACATAAGTTCAAACATAAGTTTGAAGGATGTAATTCGAATTTGTCTAGGAGGACAAGTTCGAATAGGGCTTGGGCCAAGTTCGAATTTCTCTAAGACAAAGTCGAACCAGTTAGTATAATTAATGGTTAATTCGATTAATTATAAGACTTTTGCAGATTTCAGAGAGTTTAAGCAAAAGGGCGATCTCGAACTTGCAAGCATTTCGAGAGTTTCGTGTGGAGAGAATCACCGTGTTGGGACGATCCGTTGCTCGTCTGTCACCGTGCTAGTATCTGTGTTTCGGTGTGTGTGGTCTTTCCGTCAAGCCACTAACGAGGATTCCACACTCGCTGGAAGGTGTCGCGTCAAGATAAGATCTGTAGAGAGCAGACTTTACAAGTGCTATCAGAGGCATTGGGTGTTCGTGGTGTTGTTCATGTTCACTAGAAACATCTGTGGTTTTTTGACATTTTGGACGGATAAATCATGATTTTGGATAGATTTTCGAGCTATACAAGCAATACAACGGAAAATAATTTGCATTAGTTCAGGTTTTTGGTCGAAATCAATATTTTTACTCTTAAAAATATTGGTTTAATCTGAAACCTTGAAAAAATCGAATTCTTAGCCGTTTTTCGAACTTGCGGCGCTCGAACATCAAGGGGGTATTAGGGTTTACTCAAATTTCGAGTTTGTCAGAAAAATACGCTCCTTTCGAAGTTCCTTAGGGTTTTATTTGAGTTTGCTAAATTCGAATTTGCTTAGTTTCAAATTTTCATTACATTCGAATTAAAGAATTCGAATTTGATATACCTTCGAATTTGTCATTTATTTCGATTTTAGTTGAAGTTCAAACTTAATTTCGAATTTAATTCCAAACAAATTTAAAATTAATCAAATTCGAACTTCCTCAGGTTCGAAAGAGTTAATTTAAATTAATTTCGAATTAAATTAATTAAGTTTTAAATTCAAAAATATTTGAAAAATGATAAGTTTACAAAGGTTTATTGAAATGGACCACGAGGTCGGAAAGGCAAATTATCCACCTAAGTTGATGAAATTGGAGGATTATTATTGGTGGAAGGATAGGTTCGCCGACTTCGGTAGATTCAATGATATGAGAATGTGGATATGTATTGACGAGGGATACGTTCCACCTACAACAGAGGTTGAAGGTCGTCAACGCGTCTTGTCATATCAAAAGTTGAAAGATGATGATAAGACGCTTTACGAGGCCAAAAACCGAGCATTCTCGATCATTAGAATGGATTTACCTCAGGAGATCCTCCACACATTTCGCAATCAACGAACATCAAAAGAGTTGTGGGATGCTTTGGAGAAAAGTTGTGAAGGAAATCCTAGAGTTAGAAAAGGTAGAATGGAAATGCTCAAGCAGCAGTTCACGATATTCAAGGCTTTGAAAAACGAAAAGCTGGATGACACCATTATCAGATTCTGTCATCTGTTGACTGAGTTAGACAACCATGATGTCGAGTATAGTGAGTCAGAGAAGATTGTAAAAATTCTAGATGCTTTACCAGCCAAATGGGAGATGTATGTGGCACTGATAAAGCATGATGAAGACAAGTTTTATACTCTCACTCTAGAAACAGTCATAGGAACGCTGAGGGCCTATAACTTTGAATTACTGAAGAAAGAACGGGATTATGACAAAGTACAGGATCCGGATATGTATTTCGGGAAATGCAAACCTTCAACGGCAAGTGAATTGAAGACGGCTACAACATTTTTTACGGGTGAAACATCGACTCCGGTTTAATTAGATGACTCAGGGAGTCGGGATTTCTTAGGGTTCTCTAGACCGGAAGACAAGCCAACTCAGTCTGCATCAACATCTCAAGGATACTCAAAGATGCCGATGAGCGCAAAATCAGCTGAAGACCATCTAAATCAGTTGGCTTCATTTGTGGCCGCTTATGGCATTTGCGTTCAAGGGAAAATCAACGATCCTGCGCTATGGGATGAGGATTATGATCAGGTGGATCCTGATGATTTAGAGGAGATGGATCTGCAATGGCAACTGGCCATGGTAACTCAGCGATTAAAGAGATTCATCAAGAGGATGGGCAGAAATCTCAACATCAGTAACAATAAGATTGGGTTTGATAAATCCAAAGTTAAGTGTTACAACTGCTAAGGGTTAGGACATTTCGATAGAGAGTGTCAAAGACCTAAAGTCGGGAACTACCAGAATCAGTTCCAGAATCAATCTCAAGGAAGATATTAGCCGGGTAGTTCAAGCAATCAGGCAAACATAGCTGGTCTGTTAACCAATGTCACATCTGACAGACATCTCGATGGAACATATGACTGGAGTACACATCCAGAGTCCAACGCTGGAGCCTTTATGGCTGAAGTAACGGAGACTAGAGGTACTGGAGCAGAGGAAGAAACAAGGGACAAAGACGAAAATGATACAAGTCCTATGTTGGTAGAAAAGTCAGAAGATCAGACGATTCTGGAGTTTGCCGCACAGATGGCCAACGTGGAATCTGATCACGCAAAGGTAATTCTAAACTTCTCTACATTCCAAGATTTATGTGCTTTGTGTGCTACGTCTAATGATAGATTACACTTAGTGCTAGAATCACATCAAAATCTAACTGCTCAAAATGAATCCTTAAAATCGGATAACGCTAGCATCTTAGATATAATGGAAGACCTTCGAAATAAGCTTAAGGCAGAGGCACAAGATGTCAAGGTTCTAAAAGACAAGCAGCGTGAGCAGTGTGTTAGAATAGAACTAATGTATGAGCATGATGAGGCGTTGACCAAAGAGCTTAAAATCAAAGAAGTAGAGCTAGCTGAATCTAAGGTTAAGGTAGCCGAGGTAAATAGTAAACTGGAAAAGTTTAGGAACTCCTCATTGAACTTAGGGAAGGTCTTAGATGCACAGCGTCAGTCTAAGAAACCTGTAGGTTTAGGGTATAATCAGAGTCCTCCACTTTTCAATGATAACTATGTACCTCAGCCTCAGGATAAGACTGATAACCAGTTGAATCAGAGGTAGCCCCTGAACCTGTGTATGAAATTGTTAAGGATAAAGAAACTAAGGTGACTAGTAACAATGTCAAGATTAAGAAAGTTAAATTTGTACCATCTTCTAGTGATAAGCTTGTAGGAGAAGCCAAAATTGACTTTAATAATCAGCAAGAGGAAACAGTCACTGTAGTTGAGACAAAAGAACATGACACTAATGAGACACCTAAATCAAAGGGCATGCATAAGAAGTCAATTGATAAAATGTCGTGTTTTAGATGTCATGAAAAGGGACATGTTGCTTCTAGTTGTCCACATAGGAAGGTAGAGTCTACACCTAAAAATGGAAAGCCGGAACAACATAAACCTTCTTCAAGTGTAGCAAGCACAAGTGGTTCTCATAACACCGAGAAAATCGTGCAAGCCACACCTAAGACTTTTGTGAAACAAACACCTGCGTCAGGTAGACCCAATGATGTGGTTAGGACTAATTCACCAAATAGAGTCCCTAATCAATCTAGGTTAGGACCACAACAAAATTTTAGGAGTACTACACCTAGAAGAGCTTACACTCCGGTTAGGTCACACACTCCTGTAAGACATCAAACACCAGGTAGAGCTCCGGGATATCACTCGGAAATTCCTTATAATCAAAATTATTCAAGGGCTCCACAGCAAATGCCGACACAAAGGCCGAGAGTAAACTTAAATAACTCTGCACCACAACAGACTCTAAATCAAACACCCAAGTCACCGGAAAGGAAAGATGGGTATTTGAAGGAGTTCAAGTATGTGGATGAGAATGGTATTACCAAGTCAGTCATGGCTTGGGTTCCCCGTGATAACTAACGTATTTTCTTTCACGTGCAGGAGATAACTACAGGTCCAAACAACAAGTGGTTCGTTGACAGTGGTTGCTCTAGGCACATGACTGGGGAAGAAAGTCTACTCACACACTTCACGGGAGGGAATAGGGGATTTGTATCATTCGCTGGTAATAAAGGAGGAAATATCACCGGTACTGGAGTGGTCACTAATGGGACTATCAATCTTGATCAAGTTTACCACGTTGATAAACTTGTTCATAATCTCATTAGTGTATCTCAAATCTGTGATAAGAAGAACTCAGTACTTTTCACTGATACTGAGGACAAGTGAAGAGTTTTCAGTTTGAAGAAAAGTGTCTACCGTTCAAGAAAGGAAAACAACACAAGAAGGCACACAAGTCCAAGACTCAAAACTCCGTAGCTGCCACGTTCGATTTGTTGCATATGAACCTGTTCAGACCAATCAACAAAAGGAGTGTAGGTGGTAGTTGGTATTGTTTAGTTATTACTGTTAATTACTCACGATTTTCTTGGGTTTTCTTTTTAGCTACGAAGGAAGAGACAGCTGCCAAACTAATCGGGTTCTTAGACCAAGTGGAAAACTCCTACGGTGCGCGGGTAAAACGTATCAGGAGTGATAACGGAACGGAATTCAAAAACACAGTAAATGGTGTATATTGCCTATCAAAGGGCATAATGCATCAATTTAGTGCTCCATATGAGCCACAACAAAATGGGGTGGCAGAACGGAAAAACAGGACTTTGATTGAGGCAGCAAGGACCATGCTCTCGGATTCAAAGCTTTCTACCATGTTTTGGGGGGGAGGCAGTGAATACCGCGTGTCATGTTTTAAATCGGGTCTTTACTGTTAAATCACTGAACAAAACCTGTTATGAAGTTTTGAATAAAAGGCCACCAAATTTAACTGGCTTTAAACCGTTTGGGGAACCATGTACGTTAATGAAAACAAAACATCAACCTAAGTTTGGCTGACGAAGGATATTTCCTAGGTTATGTGCCGAACTCACCAAATAAAAGGGTTTTTAACAAATCAAATGGTACAGTAAATATTGTGTATAACATCGATGTAACAAGTTATACACATGAACCCCAAACTGGTCCGGAATGTATTTTTGATTATGACAAACTGTTTGAATCATTTAACATTCCTTTGGATGGAAATGCAGGTACACTCGAACCGGACTTGTCGTCATTAAATCTGAATGACGAGGGTTAAAGTTTTCCGAGGACGACCTTTCCAACAACTTCCGAGCCTACAACAACAAAAGATAGATCTCCAGCAGAGAATGATTCTGAGCTTCCTACAAACAAAAACCAGACAACAAATTCTAACTCTGAAGACAGTAGTCATGAGGAATAAAATGTAGAGTCTGAAGTCGTTCCCCCGCTATGTGAGATAGGATAAAATTATGAGATAATCTTAGTGTTGACGAGATAGAAACATCGAGGATTAATAATAATCATCCGATTGAGAGCATCATAGGAAATCCAAATGCTGGTGTGCGGACTAGGAGTAGTTTCAATAACAACACAGTGTTGGTGTCGATGATAAATGACTATGAGGCCTTTCACACTTGCCTCTATTCGTGTTTCATCTTGCAAGTAATGTCGAAGAATGTGCAAATGGCACTAAAAGATAATTCTTGGGTTGAAGCGATGCGGGAAGAACTGTCCCAATTCAGGAAACTTGAAGTGTGGGAGTTAGTTCCATTACCTCGAGGAGAAGTTGCAATTGGAACCAAGTGGGTTTTTAAGTGGAAGAGAGATGATCGGGGTATAGTGACTCGCAACAAGGCAAGACTTGTGGTAAAGGGTTTCAACCAAGAGGAAGGAATCGATTACAATGAAGTATTTGCGCCAGTGGCAAGGCTTGAAGCAATCCGTTTGTTTCTAGCCTTTGCGTCCTTCAAAGGTTTTAAAGTTTATCAACTTGACGTAAAGAGTGCCTTTCTTCATGGGAAAGTGAAGGAACTAGTGTATGTGAATCAACCGCCAGGGTTTACAGATCCGAAATATCCCGGCAGAGTATATCGACTCGATAAGGCTCTGTATGGATTACATCAGCACCAAGGGCGTGGTACGAGACGCTATCAACTCATCTTTTAGACAACGGGTTTGAAAGAGGGATGATTGATAGTATGCTGTTTGTGAAAAGGAAGGATGAACATTACATCTTGGTACAAGTGGACGTCGATGATATCATTTTCGGGTCATCAGACGAGCAGATGTGCAAAGACTTTGAGACGGTGATGAAGTCTAAGTTTGTGATGAGTGCTATGGGTGAGTTGAACTTTTTTCTGGGTTTGCAAGTTGAACAGAAGAAGGAGGGTATGTTTATCCATCAGAAGAAGTATGCTATGACATTCTAGAGCGCTTCGGGATGGAAGGAACCAAGCTGACGGCTCATTTTAGCATGCCGATTCAAGTTAATCATAATCTCAGACCGGGTACAGAAAGTGATACCGATGTGGATCCGACGTTATATCGGGCCATGATTGGATCCCTTATGTATTTAACTGCTTCTAGACCTGACATAATGTTTGTTGTGTGTATTACTGCTAGGTTTCAAGCTAATCCAAAAGAGATGCACATGAAAGCTGTGAAGCGGATTCTGAGATACCTCAAGTCGAAACCGAAGCTGGGACTTTGGTATCACGCGGATGGTGATCTGGAATAGGAAGCATTCACGGATTCAGAGTATGGAGGATGTAGCTTGAATCGCAAGTCTACAACTGGAGGTTGTCAGTTCCTTGGAGGGAGACTCGTTTCCTTGCAATGCAAGAAACAGACCTCGGTAGCCGTGTCAACGTGCAAGGCCGAATATGTTGCTGCTGGTAGTTGCTATTCACAGGTTTTGTGGATACAACAACAATTGTGGGATTACGGTTTGACTTATACTGATAGATAACCAGTCAACTATTGCTATAACCAATAATCCAGTTAAACACAATAAAACTTAGCACATAGACATAAGACACCACTTTATACGTGATTGTGCTGAAAAGAATTTAATTAAGCTGGTAAAAGTGGCAACGGAAGATAATAATGCTGATTTTTTTACCAAAGCTTTTGATAAGTCACGTTTTGAGTTGTTTGTTCAACTAAATGGAATGCGTAATCCGGAGTAACTTGACCTTAGTAGAATTTAGTTCTTTTTGTAGCTTAGTAGATTTTATTTCCTTTTATAGTAAGTTAGTAAGTTAGTTTATTTTCTTATTTTTTTATGAAAAACAAAAAAAAGATAGAAAATCTTAAAAAGCTCAAAAAAAAGAGAATATCAGAAAATGAGTTAGGTCTTAGATACATAGGTTCAAAATGACGAAAATTAGCACAGTCAATACAATCTCTAAGTGTTAAGCTTTCACATATAATGCACCTAAAACTCTAAGTGATATACATTTTCTAGTTTGTTGTGTTGGTAGGCATCATACACAAAGGGATCTCAAAAGCTAATAAAATATTCAAGAAAAAGTCAGACGTGTCACTAACTTAGATGTATGACCAAATGGTCTTAATTTTTATTGTAGAGACATACAGACAATGATTCTAAACAAGGTATGCAAATTTTATGGGGGATGTATAGCAACATCAGATTCATCTTGAAGAAAAGAAAAGAAAGAAAAATAATGATAGTGAATTGAGAGTCAAAGTAAGTAACTCTGTTGTACGTGAGTACAGACCTGTTGCCTCTGGTATGACTCGAGTTAGCAAGATAAGTCGCTTTGTTGTACGTCGGTACAGACTTGTCACCGCTGTCTTGCTAGCTTTAAAATAAACTTTAAGACAAACTAAAACACTCTGTTGTATGTAAATACAGAACTGTGTTCGACGTTTGCCTTTTAAAGAAAATTTGCAATACCGAAAAGTTATAATCATTGTGTTTATGCCTTGATCATAAAAGTATGTCTAAGTATGAGACACGTGAGGTAGATTCTTGATAAATAAAAAGGCCAAGGGATATTCCAAAGTGTAACATGTTTAAAGGGAAAATAACACCAACAATCGCCTAGAAATGTGTGTCACGACAAACAATTAAAGAAATAAAAAATTCCTAAGCGTGAAAGTAAGACACTGAAAGTGCGTATTTCTCACCGCTATCTGATTGAACCTTTTTCTAACTTTCTCGCCAAAAATATTCTGTTAGTTTTAGTATAGCTTGTAACTTTTAAAAGTATTTTTGAGTAGTTTAAGTCTAAATATTATTCAAAAGTTTACTTTATTTTATTTTATTAGTTAGGAAAAAAGGTCAAAGTTAGTAAGGATGCATTTTTAGTTGAATAAACAAACATTGCATGAAAATCTAGTGCTTAGTGTAAATAATTTTTGCAAAGTTCGTTCCGTTACACGAAAAGGTTGTATAATATGAAAAAGTTGGAAGTGTTGAATAACTTGAAATTTTATTCAAAGATTTTCAAAATTTTCATTTATAATCGAATTCCAGTCTAAGTCGAATAAATATTCGATTCTGTCAGTAAATTCGAATTTAAAGACAAGTTCGAAGGTTGTGAGTATATAAAGGTCAACAGTGACTCATTTATGTCACCTACCTTCGATTTTATCCTTTCGAACTTGCCCACTGCGATTTCGAACTTACATTCGAGTTTGCCGTTTTCGATTTTTCAACTATTATTGAAGTTTTGCTCGTGTGTGTACGAATTTACTTACAAATCTAGGTATAAACATAAGAGTTATACAAGATTTAGGTATCCTAGGACTCATTAATAGCAAAAATCGACAACGTTTTGATCATTTTGGGTTTAAACTTTGTGATTCAAAATCACAAGTTTTAACCGTGAAACATCAAATAAGTTACATAAATCTTCGATTAGAACCTAATAGGACTAGTGAATACTATTTTCTAAGTCTAATGGGGTTAAAATCATGGATTTGTGTTTGAAAGTGACCGACTTCGAACATGTTCATCATGTTCGAACTTGTCAGGAAATTCGAATTTGTCACCAAACTCGAATTCAGTGAAATTCGAACATGTCATTCGAATCTATTATTAAATTCGAAATGTTTATAAAATTTAAAACTTGTAGAAATTCGAATGTGTTGGATTTTGAACTTATGTAAGTTCAAAATAAAACAAATTCAAAATTAATCAAGTTTCATTTTTATTTTTCACTTCTAATATATGTTATTGTTTAATGTGCAGATATGGGTGAAAGGGCATTTTTCGAGAAGCATAACATGGTTATATCACCGGATAGGGAGCTTCCTGAAGCTCAGGCCTTTAGACCAATGGTGGAGTTTTTGGCTCACTTCAGGGTTTCCTATGCACTGTTGCGTAATGTACAAATAATATTGCCGCATGTTAGGCAATTCTGGGAGCATTTACAGGTTGATTGTTCGGTGACGCCGACAGTTTTAAGGACAAGGGTTGGCGGGCAGCCAATAGTGTATTCTGCTGATATGCTTCGTCGAGTTTTGCAGCAGGGGACTGTAGAACAAGAGGCAGGGCCAATCGATTTCACGTTGAATATAAGGCAAGCAGCCTTCCTTCGCATGGGTTATGGATTGGATATTGCAAAAGCTTCTTACATGAAGAGTGGATTAATAGGCCGGTGGAGGTACTTGGCACACATTATTATGGTGTGCTTCGCTCCTAAAAAGGCGGGTTTTGACTTAATAGTATCCAAGATGCAGTTGGCTATGATTGCCTTGGTATACAATAAGAGCTTCAGCTACTCTGAAATGTTTTTTGCAGAGTTGGTTCATCAAATAACGGCTCCCGCGCGCGAAAGATTTTTGATGTATCCGCGCTTTGTGATGATGTTGATCCGTCACTTTTTACCGAATCTGCCTCAGTTGCCGGATATTCAAAGTGTGGGAGTTATTGATAAACGTATTTTTGCAGACTTCCAGTCACATAACGCCCGTAGGGCTGAGCAGATTAGACCACTGGATGCACCTCTCTTTGGTGCAGTGGTAGATCCAGAGTTTGTAGCACCAGATGGGGAGAACTGGGCTGGGGAGGGGCCTCAGCCGCAGCCAGTGCAGCAACAGCAAACACCTCCACAGCAACCTCGCAGGAGGCAAAGAGCTCAGGAAAGACTGATTCAGGCATCAAGGCCAAGCTCAAGCAGAGTTCAGGAGCCATCGGCAGCAGGTCCATCGTCGGACGCTGCGGGCCCTTCAGGCGTGGCCCCAGAAGTTGATCCTCGAGTAGAAACTCTAGAGTAAATTTGGGCACATGGTTCTCAGGCATAAGAAGATATTACCGCTGAGCTAATTGATATTATCTTGGAGCCTCCAGCCGATTACGATGATCTTATGAGAGACATAGATGAATATCAGCCTGAGGAAGAAGGTCAAGCAGTGACCACCTCAGAATCTGAGTCTGAGGAAGTTGTAGAGATAGAAGTTGATGAAGTAGCAGAAGAATCGGTTGATTCATCTGTTCGAATAGGTAGATACGAATCAAAAGAATTGTGGTCAGTGAAAGAGAGGGAGAAAAGAGAGTGGCTAGAGAATCAGATGATGATGATTCTGATTATGAAGCAGAAGATCCTACTCGTCTCGTGCCAAGGCAAAGGGCGAAAAGGCACAAATTCATGCTGGGAGCTTCATCCGCTTCTGCTCCAGAGCCTGAGATTCCTGCTGTTCAGCCATCCGTTTAACCATCCATCACACCATCACCAATCACATCCATTCCATCCACTTCGTCCACATTCACTGAAAACCAGCGATTCACAGAGCTAAGTAGCAAAGTAAATTTCCAGACAGTCCAAATCTTCCAACTTACCAAAGCAGTTAACGAACTTCAAGCGCATAACGCCAGACTTGATCAGGAGAATGCAGAACTGAAAACCACTGTTACTGATCAAGCTTTTGAGATTAAGACAATGAAGTCCCTCCTCGAGCAGCTAATGAAAAATCTTCAAGCTCAGGGGGAGATAAGCTGCAAAGAAGCTGAAGAGATGAGGAGAGATGAGGATGACAGCAATGATCCCGAAGCAAGAAAAGAAAGTGAGCTGGCAGATTTTCCAACTGCTGAGCAAGCAACAATTCAGGGGGAGCCAGGTCAGTCTACAGCGATAAAAGGTGCTGAAGGTGAAGCTTCAAAGTCTGTAGAGAGAGAAATGATTGAGGCTCTAATGGATATTAAAGAGGAAGAAATAGTTTTTGATTTTGAAGATGATCTCGAAGAATTGGAAGAAGGGGAGTTTGTGCCTGAAGACATAGTGGATTGGAAATCTGATTATGAGTTCATGGAAGATGAAGATGATAATGTTGATGAAGTGATCATTCACTCACAACCAATCACAGAACTACACGTGCAGAACGAGCAAAATGTGATTGATATTGATGAGATTAAGTTGGCTTCCGTAGAAGATTCAGAACTGGAAGAAGCTGAGAAAGAACCAACAAGAGCTGAACTGTAAAATCTGTGGTTTCGTAAGGAAGAGAAGAAGACAGAGCCAAAAATGAAAAGGAGGATGAGAGTACCAGGTTCCGAAAATCTCTCTGGAGGAATTATTAGCTGGTTCTTTGACAGGGATCTGCAGCTTTTTATATTAAAGAGAAGAGACGGATTCCAATACCTGAGGCGAACGCTCAAAGTGTTTAACACTTTGCCAAAGGTAGAAGTAAAGGAGTTAGCCTGGAAAGAGTTGGTCAACATCGGTGACGACCCTTATGCTTAAGTTATTGCAAAGATTATCAAAAAAGAGGGCCTATCCGGAAAGTTCGAAAGACTCAAGCCAATGTCGGGAAAAAGAGTGGAGGATGAATCAAGGATAGATCCTCACACGGGAAGACCATGGGCCAAAATGGTTTACAAACCCGTCAAATTTTTGAAGAAGGTGCCACTAAAATCTATGCCACAAGACGTTTTCAGAAACCTGAAGTGGTGGTACATAGATAATGATACAGCTGAAGCTGTAATGGAAGATACAGAAGACAAAGTTATTTTGAGAGTGTATGATCCATTGCACCTAATAAATCTATCTAAGGATGACCTACGAAAGCTACACGATCAGCCTATCTTCTTTCATGAAGGCTGGAGATCTGAGGCTAGGAAATTCCAAAAGATAGTTAGAGTATGTATCGATATAGGCTTATATGCAGGTAGTAGCTTATATAGTTCAAGTAGTTAGACAAGATGTAAATAGTTAGAAGCTATCGTCAAGGGGGAGTCTGTTAGTACATCCTGTGTGACGATAGCAGTCTAAGTATAAATAGCATTTTGTGTAAGTCAATTTACTTGATATTGAATATTTACAAGTGTTTGATATATATATTTTTGATTATATATGTTTGATATTAATTGTATGTATGTTTGAACTTGGTGTAATGTATTACAATAAGTTCAAACATTAGTTCAAAGATAAGTTCAAACAGAAGTTCAAACATAAGTTTGAAGGATGTAATTCGAATTTGTCTAGGAGGACTAGTTCGAATAGACCTTGGGCCAAGATCAAATTTATCCTAGATAAAGTCGAACCAGTCAGTATAATTAAGGGTTAATTCGATTAATTATAAGACTTTTGCAGATTTAAGAGAGTTTAAGCAAAAGGGGGATCTCGAACTTGCTAGCATTTGGAGAGTTTCGTGTGGAGAGAATCACCGTGTTGGGACGATCCGTTGCTCGTCTATCACCGTGCTAGTCTCCGTGTTTCGGTGTGCGTGGTCTTTCCATCAAGCCACTAACGAGGATTCCGCACTCGTTGGAAGGTGTCGCGTCAAGATAAGATCCGTAGAGAGCAGACCTTACATTTTGACTAGAGGAAGCTGATCACCAACTTGAAACCAAGATCACAAAGGGGGAGAATGTTAGGTCTAGATGTTGTGATAGTTTCAGGGTTCATATTGTAATAAATGAAACTTAAGTTTTGTGTTCGTTTTATAAGGTTTCAAAGTTGTGTAAATGGGTTAAAAGACCCAAAAGGTCAACCCATGGGTATGGATAGTTTAGATCCATTTGTTTCTTTATAAATAGGTTGTTTAGGTTTCATATTTTCAGTTGTTGTTGAAATCATTTGTACGTACGAAGCATTGGAAAGCATTTAAGGTTTATCTAAACTTGAGTATTCATATTGTTCTTCAATATATTCATAGTGTTCTTCAGGATTGTTATATTATTGATATTATGAATGTATGATTGATTGAATGCTTCTTATATGGGAATTACAAAGTCAGGTGTTAGAAATCCATCACATGAAACAGATGTGGAAGGATGATTATCAAGATCTAAGAAAGTTAAGTTGTTCATGATTGGCTTTGTATCCTTAGTTGACCATGGATCTATAACACCAATTTATTCCTCCATTGCCAACAATCTTTCCAACTCCTCAAAATCATGTTTTTGATCAAACTCCTCGCCAATCAAACTTGTTGGAGACTTCAAAGCTAAATCCTCTATCTTCATGTCAAACTAAAACTTTAAGATATCTGTAAGACTTATCGATATTGAATATGGAATTTGAGCTGTGCTTTGTGGGCTTGAGCATTGCTCATCATTCATTTTTTTGCATCGGTATCTTATCCGCTAGGTTATTGGGAGAAGGGACACTCACAAGACAGTTAGAATATATGGATTTTGAAGATTGTGGTTGGAGGTGCGTTTGGCCATGTGCTATCGAATGGATGAGAGTCTCGTCATAAACACATTCCACGTCCTCATCTGAATCACTAGAATCATTACTCAAAGTGTAACTTTTTTGTGCTTCATGTAAATTAAGTTTTTCAGTGTGAGACCCATGATTTCTCAAAGGTCTTAAGTCTAGGCCCCAGTAGCAACGCAATATCAATCATGAAACTAAGATAAAATTAACAGTGCGGAATTAAAGTTAATTACAATCAGAGACAATTTTAAGTAATAGGGTACAGACTTCTAAACTATACATCAAAGCACAATTATAAACTAGCCCCGAACCCCAAAGCTCAATCATCAATCAAGTACCAAGGTGTTGAAACAGGTTCTAAAGCACTTCAAGCTCTTTCAAAGTCCTGACCTATGAACTAGGTCCAGCCAATCCTTTGCCTTTACCTGAAAAATAATGCAACAACGGGGTAAGCTTATTTGCTTAGTGAGAATGTAGAATTTCACATTTAACATGCAATTATGAACGCAAAAAGCACATGCACTGCACTCGGCTCATGCACGGCTCAGCTCTATTGCTCATGCACTGAACTAGGCTCATGCACATCTCAAATCTCGAAGGGACATTGGCCAATTAAATGCTCTTTTGATGCGCGTCTTTGCTCAGCTCCCAGTTATAAAACTGTTGTTGCTCTTGAGACTTTTAGACAAATTCATAAGGAATGCTCGGATAATGATAACACCATACACACGCATCATTAGTGGGGATGAGCCACGTACCGGGCTAGCTACCAGTAATTGCTGTATGGGTATCATCAGAATACTCAGCTCTAGCTACCCTCTGTGCTTTCATCACATAAATCAGCACATCATAAGCCTAACTTTAACCCAACACTGAGCAATAGTGGTGGTGTTAAGCTTAACAATCAAATGACTCGTCAAAGAATAGAAGCTGTAAGAAGAAATGCTCAGCTCAACAAATCATAGTAAATGTACTATGATAATATATCAATAAGCTCAAGATTAGAATGCCAATAAAATTAGAATAAAGCAACAAAAGTCTCAATTCACATAATTTGCAGTTAAAGTAAAATCTACAACTCACAGTTACTGGTTATTTTGCACTTTCTGGCTCTGGCTCTGTTGCTCACAATCTGTAGTTGATTAAAACCACTATCTGACTTATGTCAAACTTTCAGATGCTTGCCATTTTGCTTGTTGCTCAATCTGTTAATCATATCATTTCTGATATTTTATTAGCCTTTATATCATTTGAATAATAAATTCAATATTCGTTCGTTGGTCTTTAATCTTAAAATCCCATAACTTGATTATATGGTCATTAATCTTATTAGAATCTTTCTTTCATTTATTAAATCTCAAAAGAACTGTGTGTATATATATATATATATATATATATATATATATATATATATATATATATATATATATATATATATATATATATATATATTATCCTATATATATAATCATTAAGCTAATTATTTTGTTAATTTATGTGTTGTCCATGTGTTTTATTCAATATTTTTGAATTTAGGGAACGGGATTCGAAATTATATAATAAATTCGAATATATATAAGCTTAAATTCGAATCATGTCTCGAACATAGACTTAAGTTCGAACTCTATTATTAAAATCGAAGCATCATTCGATTTTAATGATCAAATTCGAATCCCATCTTCGAATTTAATGTCAATTTCGAACATATATTCGAATTTATCTAAGAAAATCGAGTTTGTTCCATGTATTTCGTGTTTGATCTTGGTTTCTCGAATTTGTTCATAATTTACAGCTTTTAAACATACCTTTTCAAGTCTAAAATCATAAATATGCTAAGTATTAAGCCTAGGTTCAATTATATTATACATAATCTAACATATTCGTGTTAATACTCAATCAAAATAGCTTTAAATCACCTGAAAATTGATAAAGTCGAATTCTTAACTTCAAAACCGAAAATATAGAAGCTTAAAAGGTCGATTCTTACCTCAAATTCGTATGAAATCGCACATGCAACGGTATATTGTTGTAGTACTCTTCGAGACCTTTCCGATGATGTATAGAACTCGATAATCGGCCAGTCGATTTAAGAGAAAATTTAGAGAGAAGGTAGAGAGAGAGTAGAGAGAGAGTCTGATTTCTTATTTAGTGTTTAAATGATCTAAATTACGTTTATATACGTCATCTAGTTATGTTTGCAACTTAACCCACTGTTACTTTTGTATCTTATATCTCTTTTATTTAATTATCTTTATTAATTATTAAATCATAACTTTAAATATTTATATAATTTAATTAAATATTTCATAACTTAATTAAATTATAACTCAAATAATGTAATAAAATTACATTATTGGTTCGATAATCAGATAATTAAGATTAGCTAATGACTAGGTTGTTACAGAATGGGCTCCACCACGCACAAACTTCGTCCTCAAAGTTAGCTTTGTTCGAACTGACTTGGGTAGATAGCTTTTATGATATCTCTTGATTTCCCAAAACTGATGTGAACCTTTGTGGTGTTTCCACTGAACGAGCACCATCTGTTATGCTTCTTTGAGATTTACAAGTACATGAAACTCAAAGTTCTCATCGAAGTTCATATTTGACTCAATGTTTCGCTGTTATGTAATTGTCGTTGGTAAAATGGCACGTGCCTTCAAGTAACACTGTTCTTGGCAATTCGATGGCCATTCTGTAAGACCCAATTCAAATATCAATTTAATCACTAAGACAATTTATTAGCTGACTTATGTACTGATTTAAGACATTTTAGGAACTCTGACTTATCTTTCATACCTTTACAATATAGACTTATGCTTTGTGATTAAAATATTGCTTCAATCAATTCGGCTAGTAACTTAATGCAATAATTAGCTCATATCTTTCTTTCATTTGATCTTGAATTAACTATAGAGCTTTATGAAGTCTGATATCTATTCTTTATGGAACAATTTTATTTATTTAATAATATCTTTATCATCATTCGCTTAACCGATTTTTGATTTGTGCTGACTTGCTGTGAATACTTATAATTTTCTTTGCTCTGACAAACAAATGGAATCAACCTCCATCGCAACAACCGGAGCCAACTCTTGGTGTAACGACTCCACCTCACCTACCTTGGTCTCCAATTGCGCTGCCATATCCGCCAAATCCTTTACATAAGCAGCCTCTCGAGAAGCAAAACCCTCCAAGAAGATCGAGTGTTTAGAAGCCGAGAATGAGAGGTTGAGGCAAAATGTTGAAATGCTGCATTTAAAGCTCACCGAACAAAACAGGAGTTCGAACAGAGAATCAAAAAAAATTGAAGTTACAATCGACCACATCTTCTTCGCAAGGATCTCAGCAGTTGATGGATATTTCAGGCAAGTCAAACATGATCAAGAACTTGAAGAGATCATACGCTTTCAAATCTTCCAGCAAACAGGAATATTAACGACATGGAAAACAAATGCTATACAGAATCGAATTCCAAGGAAACAATTTTGATAGAAATCGACAATTACTTAGGCTTTCTCGGTGTGATTAGTTAGACATGAGAGCAGATTCTGTTATTGAAGTCAGATCTCGAGTTACCAGGGTTCCAAAACCGTCTCCACGACCATTTACATCATCTTCTAATTTATCGTCATCGCCTTCCTCTATCAGTTCACTGTGCAATTCGGTCAAGAGGCTTTGACAGAGCAATAACCTCCGGTTCTGTTTAATTATATGTATAGACTTATGTGTGACTTTTCATCGGTAAATTTCTGAATTTAAAATTACTTTACTCTTTTGGCGGAAGCTTTTCATTTTATGTGCAGTTAAGTGGAATAAGTATTCTATATTGGACATCTCACTAGTCTCGCATTGACATAGTGAGAATCCAACACTTACATTTATATTGACATATCACGGGCTTTTCATCGGCCATTTATGATCAAATGCTTGACTTATAGATATCTTAATTTATTTCCCTGTGACTCTCACTCTGTGTCACTTGTCTTCTTTGATTCCTCTTCAAGTTGACATTAGGTGCTTGACCATTTGGTTCAAAGATCATCTTCTCATTGATTTTTATTGGATCAACAACTTCTACCTTTGTCTCATTATAAGACACGATGTAATCATTCAGATTACAAGGATTTACGAAGAAGCTAGTGTTTAAGATTAAATTTTGATTTCTTAGAGCTTTTGAATCATACACGATTCAGATTACAATACCAATATTGTTTATAGGTATAATTTCGGATTGGAAATGTATTTGTATAGTAACTTCAACTGATACAACCCATATATCATCTGCTTTATTCACTATCGATGACAGGGTTGTACAGTTAGCTTAATACTTACTTTGGAATTGAATTTCATCTGGCAATGGAATTAAGTCATTTTATCATATAAGAAACTTATTATTAGTTATCATTGTGATCTTTTGGCGTTTCTAGTGTCTCCTCAGCATTCTCAGCAGTTATATGGAAAGCTCGCGCCTTTGCTGTAGGTATCATTGTAGTACTCTATTGGTTTGTTCTGCCAACTGGTTGTTCCTGATTAGTAAGCATGCGTGCATTTGGCCAATGTTTGGCATAATGTCCACGCTCACCATAGTTGTAGCATACGTCGTTTCTTTCTGGGCACTCATCGCTTCCATGTCTAATCTGTTTACAAGTGTAACAGGTCACATCTATAGGGTTGCAGCGTCCACTATGGAATTTACCACAACGTTTACACGATCGTGCTCCTGACTATATGGAATAGATTCTAGTCTTCTGAGGTGTAGAGGATGCTTGTGATTGCTGCTGACTGGACTTTGATGAACTGAAGAATCTACTGGATTTCTGCTTCTTAGGTGGAGATGGACAAGTAGGACTTATAGCCATCATAACGGGTTCACAACTAGAATCTGTGAATTCTCGCTCCACCATCCTTGCTGCTTCCACAATACTGAGATATGTTTTAAATTTTATGCTACTCATTTGTCTTCTATATGTTGGAGTCAGACCTAGTCTGAATCGGTTTATCTTACGTTCTTCTGTTGCTACTTGATATGACGAGTAGCCGCAAAGTCTCGAGAACTCATGCACGAATTCATCAACGGTTATTGTTCCTTGCTTCAATTGCATCAACTGCATCTCGAGTTCGTCTTGTTTGTCCGTTGGACAGTATTTAGCGTTGAACATTTCCAAGAACTGCTCCCAGTCCAGTGTCTTAATTGTTTCGTCACCATAGATGCTCCTTTGTGTTTTCCACCAGGCTCTAGCAGCTCTAACGAACAGTGTTGTAGCAAACTTAACTCTATTGCTATCCAGACATTCTGAGATACTGAAGATCTCTTCAGTATGACTTATCCAATCTAACGCTTGTATTGGATTTACTGTGCCTTCAAACGTTATGGCACCACTCGCTTTGAAGTCTTTAAATCTACAGCCTTTTGGCTGCACAACTCGTTGATTGACATGCACGTCATCAGAATCAGATTCGCTTGACTGTTCTGTTTGCTTCTTTTTATGTTTTATTTCTCTTTTCAGTTTTCTTTATTAATTCAATTTGTTCTAACATAAACTTGTTTTGTTGCTCATTATTCTGGGTAATTAGTTGTTGCATCATTTCCAGGACTTGCTCTGGGGTCATGCCACCTGTTGGTCCACCTTCTCCTGACATAGCTCTGAAATACAAATCACTAAGTATTTAGATCATTAGTCTAGCACATTGTACCCTTTCATGCCCCGTCCTACTAGTCTCTGAACCTATCTTAGTTCAAGCCATCCTGTCATGATTGATACTATAGCATTGCACAAGTTTGAGATCATGTATTACACGTAATACAATGATTCACTCAAACTATTGCTATGATACCATCCTGTGAGACCCATGATTTCTCAATGGTCTTAAGTCTAGGCCCCAGTAGCAACGCAATATCAATCATGAAATTAAGATAAAATTAACAGTGCAGAATTAAAGTTAATTATAATCAGAGACAATTTTAAGTAATAGGGTACAGACTTCTAAACTATTACATCAAAGCATAATTATAAACTAGCCCCGAACCCCAAAGCTCAATCATCAATCAAGTACCAAGGTGTTGAAACAGGTTCTAAAGCACTTCAAGCTCTTTCAAAGTCCTGACCTATGAACTAGGTCCAGCCAATCCTTTGCATTCACCTGAAAAATAATGCATCAACGGGGTAAGCTTAATTGCTTAGTGAGAATGTAGAATTTCACATTTAACATGCAATTATGAACGCGAAAAGCACATGCACTGCACTCGGCTCATGCACGGCTCAGCTCTATTGCTCATGCACTGCACTAGGCTCATGCACAGCTCAAATCTCAAAGGGACATTGGCCAATTAAATGCTCTTTTGATGCGCGTCCTTGCTCAGCTCCCAGTTATAAAACTGCTGTTGCTCTTGAGACTTTTAGACAAATTCGTAAGGAATGCTCGGATAATGATAACACCATAAACACACATCATTAGTGGGGATCAGCCACGTACTGGGCTAGCTACCAGTAATTGCTGTATGGGTATCATCAGAATGCTCAGCTCTAGCTACCCTCTGTACTTTCATCACATAAATCAGCACATCATAAGCCTAACATTAACCCAACACTGAGCAATAGTGGTGGTGTTAAGCTTAACAATCAACTGACTCGTCAAAGAATAGAAGCTGGAAGAAGAAATGCTCAGCTCAACAAATCATAGTAAATATAATATGATAATATATCAATAAGCTCAAGATCAGAATGCCAATAAAATCAGAATAAAGCAACAAAAGTCTCAATTCACATAATTTGTAGTTAAAGTAAAATCTACAACTCACAGTTACTTGTTATTTTGCACTTTCTGGCTCTGGCTCTGTTGCTCACAATCTGTAGTGGATTAAAACCACTATCTGACTTATGTCAAACTTTCAGATGCTTGCCATTTTGCTTGTTGCTCAATCTGTTAATCATATCATTTCTGTTATTTTATTAGCCTTTAAATCATTTGAATAATAAATTCAATGTTCGTTCGTTGGTCTTTAATCTTAAAATCCCATATCTTTATTATATGGTCATTAATCTTATTAGAATCTTTCTTTCATTTATTAAATTTCAAAAAATCTGTGTGTGTATATATATATATATATATATATATATATATATATATATATATCTATTATTAAACTCGAAGCATCATTCGATTTTAATGATCAAATTCGAATCCCATTGCTTGTGTTTTTTAACAAATAAATCAATTAACAAGAACGACCGGATATTCTCAAAATCACATTGCTTGTCCCTGGCAACGGCGACAATAACTTGATGTGCCACTAGCACACGTTAGTTTTAATATTTAAAAAAATAAATAAACTGGAACTAGCGGACAAATGGACAAGTGTTACCTGTCTTTTGCTAGCATAACTAAGGTAAGTATGTGTTGTCTAACTCAGAGACAATTGATGGATGATGATAACAAACCATTAGTTAATGGTTAGTGAGGATTATAAGTGGATAGTTTTGAAAAGTAAACTAAGATTCAAGAACAAAATAACACACTTCAACAGTCAAATTAGTATTAGAACAAGAAGTTTTGGAAAGACAATCTTGAAAATGGTAATCACGTGGGAATGCTCCCCCTAAACATTGGATGACTGAACATTACAATCGGTTGGATTAACTATCACATGAATTTAAGAAGTAAAACCATAAAGATCACTCAAGTATGACTTCACTCTGTTGGGAAATATTCTAAGTATGTCAAGCTGTTAGTTAGATTTCTCAAATTGTTAGTAGTATTTCTGTGTAATTACAAAGTTCAAGCTGCTAGTTCAATAAGTTCGAGCTGCTAGTTCAAAAGTTCAAGCTGCCAGAGTTAAAAGTTCAAGCTGCTCAAACAGATTAACAACAAAAAGTGCTGAAATTCAGAAAGTGATACATATTTCAAGATTTGAATATCTTCCAAGCATATCTACTACCAGAGAAATCAGAGTTCTTCAAGGAAACAAATCAGAAGGCTATATATATAGATAGACTAGGTCTTTCTATTGTAAGTCTGTACGTGAAAGTTTTGTAATTCTGTGCTTCATTGTAATTGCTTCTTGATAAAGTTTCTCAAGCCTCTAAGGTTGTAAAACCCTAAGAACAGTCTGTGTTCTTCGTCTAATCAAACAGATTAGAGGTGATTGTAATCAGTGACTTTGGCAATATAAAGGATTTGATTTTAGCTATATTTATTTGTTATTTATTTTGAAAGTTTTCTTAAAAAAACAATTAAGTGTTATTCCGTAAACTTCTTAATTGGACTTTGATTCAATACAAGGTTATTGGTTTACACTTTGATTTATTAATACCAGTTAATCTTAGGTGATTTTGATCTTGACAAGCCTTAATTTTTACAATAGATGATAAGTAAGCAAAGATCACTCAACTGCCGACTTATTACAAATTGCGATGCAAGTAATGACAGTAAAATTATAAAGATCACTCAACTACAATTTTATCATCCCATAATAAAAAATAAAAATACAAAGATCACTCAAATATATTTTTATTACCGAAAATGTAATCTGAATACACATATAGTTTCTTGCTATGAAAGGTGTTTATCATCTCACAAATCAAAACATTGTTTATATCGATATTCACATCAACATTATAAACGATGTAATAACCTTAGTTAAGTACATGCAAGTGTTAACCTTTTTACTCTCACAAGCTTAAAAGACTCAATGAAGCAAACATATTACTTCATTAAAAACAAATACTATTACACCCAACTCACATTGTGGGAAAACCAAGTATTCATGGCAACTCATGCAAATACATAGCTAAAGTTATAAATCTTCCTTCAAAGTAAGAAACAACTACGATATTTAATCCAACACAAAATAAACGTCATCAAATGTTTATGGTTTATAAACCCACATGATTACACAAATAACTACTCCATAGAAATGGAGATACACAACATTGTGATCATGCAAATAAGAAAAAACAAACATAACTGAATGAGTTAGCCATCTTAAAACTCCCTTAATGATGCTTTTCAGTGTTGTGATGATGTTCCCCTTCAATTTCTTATGAAAATAGCCCAAACGAGCTTCCTTCCTTTTCCAAGAGAGTATTCTTCATGTGTGTGGTTGTGAAAATGTACAAGAATGAGTTTAATGCAGAGAAATATGACTTTTATACACTGGATTGACACGCTGTGACGTGCAGATGACGCGTCACATCGCTGTGTTTTCAAAATTCTACAGGCTAAGTACAAGACCAGGAATTGAAAATGCGCTGGAATGACGTGCCGCGTCAGCGTATGATGCGCTGCGTCTAACAACACTTCAGAAAACAGAAACTATTTCTTCAAAAGATGTGTCACGTCACTCAATTGACGCATCGCATCAGACTTCTCGTCGTGAAATAGAATCCATTGCTCCAAAAGACGTGTCGTGTCGTTTGAATGACGCGTCGTGTCATTTGTCTTTTCTCGCAACAAAACTAATGTCTCAGAAGACGCACCGCGTCGCTCTTTTTCAAGCTTCATTTTCTTGTTTCTTCAATAACCTAGCGAAAGACAACATTTACATCAATAATGATGTTTTAGATTAAAAGTAGACCTTTTCATGCAAAATTACACATTAAAAATTTTTGATATCGCATGAAATAAATGCATGAAATCAGTGATATCAGCAGCCAACAAAGGGATTGAAACAACATGACACATTGCCTTAGCCTTTGGCCTAGGTCCATAGGCATTTTGCCTTCATTCCCTTGGCCTTTAACCATGCTCTTAGGGACTGGAGTTGGGACATTAGATGTGTCATAAAGGAGTTAAAAGATAATATGAATTCCCTAAAGAAGTAATAGAGGGTTGATTTGGACTTCTAGATTCACAAAACACTTATGCAATTTTGTGTTGTTGTGTAGTCCAAAAATGCAGCAACTATGTGAGATATTTATGTTGCTGCGACTTCATTATTTCAGCCTAAGTTTAAGGATCTAATGGATCCCTAGAATAGCAAATAACTCTCTAAACATCTCGCATGAGTCCTACACATGCTTAGCCCTTAAAATCAACACAAATATTTGATTATACTTGGCACCAAATGGCAAATTACGTGTTGTGATATTCTGGACAACAACCTTTACATGGTTAATTGATCATAAATAGGTTGCCATGTTTGAGGGCCTTTAATATTAGCTTATACAAAGTGTTTTGATTTCAGTTGTAATATGTTTAAGGTTAGAATGTATACTAAGTCCATATGTCTTTTGGCCTTGCCATTAAGGATTGAAATGTGATAATAATAACAACAATATAAGATGAGCCAAAGTGTATTATGAATGGACTTTAGAAAGTGTATAGAAGCTAAGGGTGATCATGAATACATTATACACCTCACTTGAAATATATTACCTATATGTGAGCTTGTATGATCATTCATGAATACATGACCCTAACAAATGCTTAAAAGCCATTGAAGACCTATCAAGCATCATCTTAATAAGAATATAAGTTGAGGTTAACTTATTGATAAGCCAAAGTATAAAGATTGCTTCGAAAAATTTTACAAGTACGTCCGTGTCTTGAAAAATAGTTGACCAATTTCATCTCATATAATAAAAATATGAGACTTTGAGATTAAAGACAAATAACATAACACTGAATGCGCTTATTCTAAAGACATAACAGCTCATAAACATTTGAAATGTTATGAACAACGGATTGAGAAACACAAGAAGCTAAAAGACATATAAAGAGCACCGTTGAAGGTTGTACCAAAGTGACAAACTGTCTATAAGTCTTATATAAGTCAAATAGTGGCTCTAAGCCACTACAGATTGTGAGCTACAGAGGCAGAGCTAGAAAGCACATTTACCTGTAACTGTGAGTTGTAGATTTTACTCTAACTACAAATTATGTGAATTAAGACTTTTGTTGCACTATCCTGACTTTATTGACATTCAGATTGTTAAATATTAAATTTCAATCCTGTGGTTCCATTTTGTAATAGATAGTTTTTATTTCGTTTCAATATAATTTCATTTCCTTTATATGTAATCTTTTCATTTATTTAGAAGTTGAGGGGTGTAATTTGTAAACCCTTCAAACTTCCCTTCGTATTTAATGGAAACCCACGCCTAGGTTTTCCAACTTTTTGTCATTATTCTAAGAAAAGCAGCGGTTGCACTTTATCATTCTCTCTGATAGTTTCTTGCAAAGATTGAGTTTTATTCTCATTGTTTATCAATTAAATCATTGTTTATTCTGTGTGAGTGCTTGAATATTGATTGGGACAACAACAACAATTGGTATGACAGCCAAAGAAATGGATCTCAACTGATTCTTCAAAGTGTTCCTCGTTGTTCATCGCTGAAAAAAAAACCCATAGTTTTTCTCCTCAATCTCATAGAAATCTTCTATTTTTACTTGGTTTGATATTTCATAAACATTAATAATCCATCTAGTATAGATTTCGAGCATTATTGTTCAATCATAATGTGTTTTTAGTGATTATTTATTGCAAAATCCAATCAGAAATATTCTTGGTATTTTTCACGGTTTTTGCTTTAAAACTATGGTTTTTGGGTGTTTTCGGGTACTTGTTTTTCACAAAACTTGTTTCTAATTTCAAACCGAGCACTTAGGTATCCATTTTAGGCCTTAAAACGCATTTTTATAAATTATGGGTCTTTGTTCTTCATTTGCAACTGTTTGATAAAAAAGACAAAATTTTCCTAAGTATAATCTCAGATCCCCATCTCGGATCCTGTTTCGGGTGATTCTATCTCGAATCAAACAATATTTCGGGTCTCACATCCGAATCTCGGATCAGCCAAAACGTGATCTTCGGTTCCCTAAAATCTCATCTGAAATTCAGATCATCACTATTTTGGATCGTCTAAACTCTTGATCTTTGTTCTTCATTATTCACCCGAATTTCAAACCACTCAAACCGAAATACCATCCACCCGAAATATCAACCACCTGAATTTCGCACGGTTCCACCACACAAATTTCGGTCCACCATCCAAATTTCGGCTCATTCAACTGAATTTTCAGTTTCCACTTCCAAAGATCATTTTTGAAACAGCACTCACCATCCACTACCATCATTTCAAGAGAAGCTCTTGTACAAGGATCAGAGAACAGACCACCAATTCTTTATCCTGATGAATATGAGCAATGGAAGAACCGGTTCCTCAAATTCATAAGCATGTAACTAATGGGTCAACTCTTGATCCAATCCATTAATAAGGGACCAGCTATCTTTTACTCTGACATTCCAATAGTTTCCAGTGTTGTTCCTCCAATTCCAGCAGGCAAGGAAGTCTGCGGTCCTCACGATGAGAGAGAGAGAGAGAGAGAGAGAGAGAGAGAGAGAAGCAGCGAATCACAGGGCAGAATACCTTCTCTATCAGGGCCTTCCCACTGAAATACTCGTAATTTTTGACAACAAAAATTTCAGCAAAATAGATGTGGCATGAACTGAAGATGCAAATGCTTGGGGCCGATCTAAATGACAGGGCCAAGATTGAGGAAACCAAGGCTAAAATCTCTGAGTTCCTGGTAAAAGATGGAGAATCCCTTCAGAGCATTTTTACCAGATTCTGCGTTGTTTAATGAATTGAACATGCTCTACATCCATAAAGACCAGGATGGCGTTAATATCCAGTTTCTATATTATCTGGCTCCAGAATGGGCACTTGCTAGTAGAGTAAATAAAAATAGTTCTTGAAATCACTAACGTCTCGGTAAGTGTGTTGTTCAAAGAACTCAACAAATACCATGGAGACGTAGATGCTCACAAACAGATGGCTATCACTCTGGCTTCTCTGTTGCTGACTGTGAATCAAAATACAAAACCTACAGATTCCCTGGCTATACTTACGAACAAAACACACATTCCTGAACCACAGCCAAACACATCTCCCTTACCCTACTACAACCAAGTTTGTTCCTTCTCTCACTACCCATATGGCATACCCCAGATACCTGAGCCTCTGGATGCTGAAGAGGCATATATTCATGAACAAATGGTTTTCTTACCGAATCATCTTCAACAGAAGTGATTCAATTACAATAAGACCAACAATCAGCTTCGATATGACACTGGACCTCGAAGGTATTCTGATGAGAGGAGAGAGGAAAGGCGGGACAACGTGGATGATAGGAGAAGATAGGAGTTGAGGAGAGACGAAAGGGAGGATAGGAAATGAGAGGACATGAGAAAAGATGATCGAGATGACGAAACACTATGATGACCGAAGAGAAAGGAGAGATGACCGTAGGGACTACCTAGATGATCGCCGCTATGATAGGTGTGACTATAGGAGAGACATATATAAGAGGGAGATTCATCACCGTGAGGATAGCCGGGACTCCCACCGAGCTGAAAAGAGGCCTGAACGAAGAGATGATCGACCTAGAAATGATCAGCCCAAATCATTTGATGACCAAGGTTGTTATAAATGTGGGAAACATGGTCATTTTGCTCGAGAATGCAAAAATCGATTCGAGCGTGATCTGGGCTACTATGAAAGAAAGGTCGAGGTCTTGAAGAAACGGGCTGATGGTATGGCCCTGGTAGCCCAAGAAGACTACTAGGTAGATGAAGAATCAGATGATTAGGAGGACAGGGGCAGAAATTGCTATTCGGTAGGTAGAATTGGGTTCGCAGATTATGCTACTGCTTCCAACACTGAGTCAAACAAGTCTGTAGAGGGAGATAACACTGAAGAATCTACAACTTGTCTGATGGCCAAATCCGGGGATTCAGAATGATCCATAATAGATTCGGAGGCAAATGAGGTATGTTCCTTTTTCTTTCATAAGTCTTTAAATGCTAAAATTGTAAAGAATGAATGTAAATGGCACACACAAATACTGGAGTTAGAAGCAAAGTATAATGCTGAAAAAAAAGTGTGTCAAAGCGGAACAACTAGCCCAATCTCTAAAAATAAACATCGGACACATTTGAAAAGAACTGGTTAAACGGCCATAATTTGGTCAATCTGTATTTATGTGAAGAAGTGATGGCTGAGGATAAGAACTCTTCACTTAAGAATTGTATTGATATAATTACTGAAGAAAAGAGTTCCTCGAAGTCAGAACTATCTGTTCTTACAAAACGATTAGATTCCTTAAACGTGAAAAATTAGAGAACGAGAGAAAGTTTAAAATGATTGAAAAAGAACGCATAGGTTTGTACTCACGGATCATAACCCTTGATGATGAATTTCTAAAATGGGGTTAGACTGAACAAACTATTCATTTGAATTAACCAAAAGAAACCATGTAATATCATTCCAAGGAAGGAATCGTTTTAAAAATCCTAAGTTTTTTGACAAAGGCTCAATCGGTTCTACCAATAATCTATGATAGAAGGTATATGGGACGCGGGTATAGACCTTCTTTCATTACTCAATGGAAGAAGTCCTGACCCAAGAGAAGAAGAAAAGAAATCAAAACAAAAAAAGGCAAATTTCTTTTTACATATGAAAAGCTAAATGACAATTATTCTTACAAAGTACCCACTCTTGAGGATGCGTTAGCTGATCATCAACTGAAATGAAGGCCAAACCGGTTGAACCAATACCTCATTCTTATATTCCTACAACAGTTCTTCAACATAAAATCCTAGTTTTAAAAGAGGATTTAAGAAAAGCTCGTGAGAAAGCCCTTGCTTATCAAGGAGCTATTGTCATAAGTGAGGAAAAATTGGAAAAGCAAACTTTTGAACAAAGTGTAGAGTTAACCATTTACAAAGAATAGTTTAACACAGTTTCAGAAAGGTTAAGTTCTCACTTACAAGATTCAAAAAACTCTCTTCGAACCAGTGTCCATACATCAATTCACAAAGGTAAAAACTAGATTGAAGTTCCTTTAAACATTCTCAAAGGTGAGTGTTCGAAATCTTCAAAAGCTGAGGTTTCCAAGAAGGTTAAGAGTTAATCAAAGTCTTCCTTGAAAAACCCACTCACCAAGGTAATCTTTCTAAATCCAAGTCTCCTAACGTACTGACTCTCCCGTTTTGTACCTATAGATCATATAAGAAGGATTACCAATACGACTATGCAAGACATTTCAAGTTTTTTTGTGAAGAAGGTTATCATGCTAAGTGTGTTTGTTTCAAGAGATAGGGAAAATGTAATCTCATAAAACAATGATTGTTCTATAACGAATTTGTTGTCGTGTTTGAAATATTCATTTGCTGGTATCTTTGCTTTATGTCCTACTCGGTTTAGACTTCATGTCAAGACCATCCCTTACGGGGCAGTCCTGAACGACTAGGTCCCAAGGAGCAACACAACATCAATCACAACTAAGATAGAATCAATAAAGTGTGGAATTAAGTCATTACAGAAATTATGATTATTATAAAATAAGTTCAAAACAGAACTACAAAAGGGCACCAGGACACTAATCTAATACATAATCACAACACATAGCACTGATCTACCCAAACGCCAATATTATTGTCTTCAATCAATACCAATTGCAGATTCAGTAGTGGTCTAATGAATTCAAATTCGAACGTGCGGATCCTAAGGACTTGGGTCAGCTGGACCCTTTTCCTTTAATTAAACCTGTAAAAAGATTCAACAACAACTGTAAGCGTTTGGCTTAGTGAGATTATAGATTTAACAGTAAACATGTCATGACAATTTTAAGCGGAGACTTGACTTTTGACTTTGACTTTGAGCTCTGACTTTGACTTTAAGCATGATTTTGACATGACTGCCGCTATCAGCTAGACAATGTGAGACATAGCACTTAAGATTGGATGATGTTTAATCCCACGCACACGCTTTAATTATGGGGATCAGCCACGTGTCCAATGAGAAGCAACAGTCAATCCCAGTCATATGCCGGAGGTTCAACAATGAAGAGCACTGCTGCAACTCCGTCAGCTAGAGCCCGTGCTTATCATATCACAACCGAGGAAATAGAGGAAATGCCAGATGTGGCCATGAGTACGTTCGCTAAATTTAAATACATGTCGTGTATCATTTGATTCTACTACAAACTGTGCTTTTACCTCATTCCGATTCCAAAGAAACATTTTAAAAACAGGATCGCTAAGGAAATCAGGATAAAGATTTCAATCCTTGATTTAAATTGACTTGTGATTTCGAAATAAGTCTTGAGTTCGACTGTACAACTTTTTCATCAATAATGAATGAGCGGATGACATATAAGTTGTATCAGTTGAAGTTATGTCATAAATGTCTTTCAAATCAGAAATTTTACCTATAAGCTGTATAGGTATCAGTGTTTGAATCATGTATGATTCAAAAGCTTTAAGGAAAACCTTAAATCTAGATCATAAATACAAGCTTCTTCGTAAAGCTTTGTAATCTGAAAGATTACAGTGTGTCTATTAACGAGGCAGAGGTAAAAGTTGTTGATCCATTAAAACAAAATAAGAAGATGGTCTGTGAACAAGATTGTCAAGAACCCAATGTCAGTTTGAATAAAAATCAAAAGAAGTCAGAGGCACAAAGCTAGTGTCATACGAGAAATAAAGAGAAATTCATGAGAATTATGCATCTGGTCTTGAATGACCAATGAAAGTCAATTATAAGTCTATACACAAGTAAATATGGAATTCATATTCCATTGTCTTGTCAATAAAAGTCTTGGCTGAAGTAAAATAAAGTAACCCTGGACTCAGGGATTACAAATGAAAAGTCATCTCAAGTAATGAAAATAGTCAGCGCAAGTCAAAAGTCTGCGAAGCGATTGATGGTAATAACATTATCAATGAGTGAAAATGTTCAATAGAACACATGTGAAAATCAAAAAGCCACAACTGGTGTAAGATTAAACGATAAGAGATATGAGATAACTAATACATTGAGCTGCTATTCAAATTGATATCTGAATTAGATGAAAGTCATATTGAATCTCGAAGTGTAAGACAATACAGAAAAGTATAAGCGATAAGCATGAAACCTAAAATTCTTATATTGATTGCGTAAGTCAACCGTTAAAATGATAATATTAAGAAACCATTATGGTTATAAAAGTCTGAGAGGCAAGAAATCATGAAATACAGAAGATTCTCATTCAATAACCACCAGAATGTTTAAGTCAGATTATGGGAATTCATAGCTACCTTGTAATTCCAAAGCTATGTCGATCTGAACATAGACAACTTCGAGGACGAAGTTTTGCGTGGTGGAGGCCATTCTGTAATAACCCGAACTTTAATTAACGTTAACTAACATGTTTAGCATTAATAAATAAACTAAACATAAGTTTAATTGAATTATTAGCAATATGATTGTATTTAAGATGATAAAAGTTAAAACAACTCATATGAATTATATATATAAATAATTATGTACTTGTGATGTTAAAAGAAAGAAAGATAAAGTAGAAGGGATGCAAAATGTCAAATAACCAAACTTGCAAATATGAAAACATGTTTATAAGAATTGTTGGTCAAATAAGTCCTGCATTTTCATTTTTCAAACCAAATTTATAGGAGAGCTTCTCTCACTACAATTCACTCTCTCTCCAAAATTTCATCACCAATCTTTCATAGATTTTGTTGATTCAAACTGGAAAAAGGATTAAACAAGTGATCATCAACAAGTACACATCAAGAATACATCCAGAATTTAAGGTAATTCCATCATTTAATTTACTCTGTATGTTCATAAGAGCTACGACTTCTCGGAAAATAAATTATATATGTTCATTGATCTTTAAAACTCAAAATTTATCACCAAAACATGTTTAAAACTTGAATTAAACTACATTCAAGTCCTTATTATGTATCAAATTAATGAGTCTTGCATTTTAGATGTTTAATTTGAAGATCAAATAAAAAACATAGAAACTTAAATGGTCCCTGTTTCATGTTTTGACTAGTCCCTGAATTGAAGGCCATGACCTTCGTCCTTTATTCTAGTTCAATATTTGGTTGTTGATTTATCATTTAACTCTTAATTGTTTGCTGGAAATTAGAGAAAAAGAAACATAGAATGTGCAGCCTTGTGTTATGCGTAGGTGTTTGCATGAAAAAGGTAATATCGAGACCCATTCTAGAAGTACCGAAACCCACCAAGACTGCCTCAACCTACCAAAACCTTTAGAGGTTTCAGTATTAATGGTTAATACAGGCTGCCGAGACCATGCATGGGAGTATGGGACTACTGAATAGTACAGAGACCACAAGAAGCTACTACCGAAACCTTAATGGTTTCGGTAATTCCATGTCTACAGAAACCATAATGAAATAGCAGAATAGCACTCTTTTTAATCTTTCCCTTGCATGAATCATGTATGAATGTATGTTGTGCATTGCGTGCTGTCAAAACAGAAAGCAACAAGTCTACCATTCCTCTTTCACTTTAAACAATTTCAAATGTATGCATAGAAGTGTGTGTGTGTGCAGTATATATAATAGCAACATTTCTGTAACATATAAATATATATAAATACATACATATATATATATATATATATATATATATATATATATATATATATATATATATATATATATATATATATATACCCATTTCGGTCCTCTGGGTGTGTTGGAAAACAGAATCCAAAAATCAGCAATCTTTTTTTTATAAAAGTGTGTGATGTATGTATAAAACATAAATATTCAGCAGATTACATATAAATACATATATGTGCAGTAGGTGTGTCGAATGTATAAAGCAGAATCACAGAGACATCAATCTTATATATATATATATATATATATATATATATATATATATATATATATATATATATATGTATGTATGTATGTATGTATGTATGTATGTATGTATGGATGTATGTATGTATGTATGTATGTATGTATGTATGTATGTATGTATGTATGTATATGCGTTATATATAAACAGAAACAAAGAGAGTAATATATATTTGTGTGCTGTGTGTATATATAAACAGAAAGACAAATCTATTTAGATAGTTCAGATTTAGCTGAACCTGTTAATTGAATGACAAATCAATCTACAAAATTGTTTTGACTCTACACAAGTTAATTGTGTATTTCTATTGAATTCTAGGACTTTATGAAGCTTATGTATAGACTTTATTATTTATTGACTTATAATATCATCTCAGACTTTATTGAATTCATAATTAGGTTTGTAATTTAACTTGACATGATTTTAATGACTTTATGAGCTTTTATGTATTTCATGGACATGTGTGACCTATTACGTCATTCTTTGACTTTCAATTGCTTTTTTTTTAAAACCCATATGAACGCATATAATGATATATTATGCATAAACATGTTATATGTGTTACAAATTCGTTTAAATGACTCATATAGTCAATTTACATATTCATGACCATTATGCATAATCAACTTTTATTAATATGCATTCTATCGAAGGTTCTTTAAGGGTCACATATATATATATATATATATATATATATATATATATATATATATATATATATATATATATATATATATATATTTTATTCCCAACTAAATACCATCAATCTCATTGCATCATAATATATTCTTATTGAATACTTATTTAATTGATCACCCATACACACATATATGTATATATATTTACATTTCCTAATTTATATAAAATCATGTATGTATTGTTCTTTTATATTTGTTGTTGTCACAAATCTTGCCCACGTATGTATAAATATATTTTGCGTACAACACCTATCTATATATAATATATACATTCTGCACTTCAATGCACAACACACTTCTAAACAATCATATATATATATATATATATATATATATATATATATATATATATATATATATATATATATATATATATATATATATATATATATATATATATATATATATATATATATATATATATATAGATTTAGGTTCAAGTGAGTACCACCTCTAATGCAGCGCACCAGAAGGTACCTCCCTTAAAAGTAATTTTTTTGAAATTTTTTTTCATGAACATGTTATAATTAACATTACACATATCATATGTGAATTTCACGCAAATCCGAACACTCTAAGGGGATGAAAACACGAATCACATAAATGCACGTTCACATGTCTTCAAAATTATGTAAGTGTGCGTTCACATCATTTTTTAGGAGCTAGGAGATGTGAATGCATGTGAAATTTACATATGATCTTCATAATGTTAATTAAAACATGTTTATGGAAAAAAAAATTTAAAAAAGTTTTTTTAAACGTGGTACCTTCTGGTGCGCTGCATAACGGTGGTACTCTCTCGAACCATATTCTATATATATATATATATATATATATATATATATATATATATATATATATATATATATATATATATATATATATATATATATATATATATATACATCTCTCTGTTTATATACACACACAACACACATATATATTACTCTCTTTGTTTCTGTTTATATATATAGACACACAACACACATATACTTTTATATATATATATATATATATATATATATATATATATATATATATATATATATATATATATATATATATATACACATATCTATACTCTTTTATAATGCACTTAGGTGATAGTCTTAAAAACAATTCTGTATGTACAATGTACAACTTATTAAAGCACAAGGCTGAATTTTAAGAGGTACCTGCGTAGATTTATTGGGAACACGCGACTTTCATCTCCAAAACTACCACCACCCTCTTTCTTGGTCTGTCAATCCATCTATCTTTATCTCTCTGCACTCGCTCATTTTGGCTCCCACGTCTTCACCCGGCAACGACAACGGCTCAGACTCCGGTTCTGGCTATGGATGCACCTCCGCCTCCATCTCCGGCTTTGCTCCCGCCTTGCTATAGACTTGCACCGCTCATCAAACAAGCCCTAGATTTGCGAATGTGCTTAGGTAAGAGTTTTCTCTGTTTGTAAAATTAGATTTTAATAGGTTTTTAAATACATTAATTGGTTCATCAACTGGTTAACAATCGATTCCTCATAACAATCTCTTTGTTCTCTCTGTTTGGTTGGTTTCTAATTGATTCCGGTGAACAATCTCTCTCTACTCTTTGTTTATGTCCGCTGCTTGGATCCTATTTGACTTCAATGACACTTCCAAAGATTGAATTTTCGTTCTCCTATATTGACACTACAGTGACTTTATCAACTTCTTTCAAAGACCGAATTCCTTTACTACTGATCTATGTGTAACACGTCATAAATGTTGTATAATGATGTCTATGATTTATTGTTAATATTTGTTTGTGATAATCTATGTATAAATTTGACGTTTTCAATATTAGTTTCTGATTATTGGTGGAAAACGTTGCTTATGTTGGAGTTTATTTCCTTTCTATGATTTTGGTGTCCGTTATAAGTTAAATGGTGAGCTATCCTCTAATTGTTTGTTGCTTATGCAGTCCACACGTTGGATGCTGTACACTGAACAAGCTCCTTCTGCTTGGTTTAATTTTTCTCTGTGCGGTTTGGTTGGAATCATGACAGCTGACATTTTTTTTGGATCACTCAGTATTACACCGACTATAAACACAAGCCTGTACGCAAATTAGCTCCTTCTAGCTAAACAGGCCATGCGACTAACATTACAGCGGGCATTAGCTTAGGTTTAGAATCCACCGCTCTTTCTGTCATTGTGATTAGTGCATCTATTGTATTGGCTTTCTGGTTGGGCCAAACCTCAGCGTTGGTTGATGAGGCTAGGAATCCAACTGGTGGATTGTTTAGTACAGCAGTAGCAACAATGGGTATGCTTAGTACTGCAGCCTATGTTCTCACTATGGATATGTTTGGCCCAATAGCAGATAATGCTGGTAGAATTGTTGAGATGGGTCAGCTGGTAAAATAACATTCTTTGGAAATGAAATTGGGGCAATTCTTTTTATTCTTAGCCTTGAACTTGATTATTGTTTTTTTTGCAGCCTGAGAGCATTAGGGAGATCATTGATGTTAGGGTTTGCCGTTGGATCTGATGCATTTGCATCTTTTCTTCTGTTCAGTGCATATATGGATGAGGTCGCAAAAATTGCCCATACCACATTTACACAGGTAGGGAAATCCTTTTTGTTTACTCATTGGCTTTAGTATCAGGCATTATAATTCTGAATCTAAATTTCCAAGCTTTTTGATTGCTGTACAGGTTGACATTGCTATTCCAGAAGTATTTTTGGGTGGATTATTGGGCTCCATGCTTATGTTTCTTTTTAGTGCGTGGGCCTGGGCTGCAGTTGGTCAGACTGCCCAGGAGGTTGTTAATGAAGTAAGAAGACAGTCTTTAAGAGATGGTTTTCTTGATTGAACATTCCCTCCACACTCTCAGATGATCGACACAATATAAGGTATATCTTTCCCATGGCGTTTGATTTTCCGTTGGTCAATACCCCATAGTCGAAACCCTAGGTTTCTATTTTTATTTTCAGCAAAACCTAAGCTACTGTATTCGTCTTCACTCACATCTTTATGTATATCTTATGATTTATGTGTATTTGTTGTATTGCTTTATTTTGAACTGAAAACTCGAGAAAATCGAATGGTCTGGTGCTGCTATTTATTTCTACAAAATTTAAAGTTGAACTTCAGTCTGATTTCTTAGCCACTGTCCTAACCTGTTGGACTTATCTGTTAGTTTTAATAATCCTGACTTCTATTGATCAAGGTGTGTCATCCTAGGTATTCTTGGTATTTGTTTAGGTCCCTGTGATTAATGTTTAAATGATAGGAGAATGGTTCTTGCAGCTTATGCATATTGAAGATTCAACCGAGGTGATGAACTTTTCATATATAGCATAGTCTTCTCAAGACAAATAAATGATCAAATTTTACAAATATAGTTATGATATGTTTTGTAGGACCGAGTTACCGATAAGCTTTTGAAGAACTTTTACATGCTACAATTTGGTACTAAGAGTACCAGTGTGGTGGTTGATAGAATGAAATTGAAGAAAGTTCCATTTATATAGAGACAATTGTATGAGGTGAATTTTATTTTCATTTATCTTTGCTAAATTCTCATTGCTGCTTTGCAATTTTGTCTGTATCTTGTTTGTTTATCATCAAATGAGAAATTCAGAAAGAGTGCCACTTTTTGAATCATGTTAGCGTTGCACAAACCATAAACTATTTATTGGATCAATCATAAGCAGTGTACGAAAGATGTGATGATGGAAATGAACTAATTGTTATGAAAAATTATTTAATGATTTAAAAGTTATAAGATCTTACCAGAAATGATTAGACAGTATGCAGTGGTTTTAAATCAATTTAATCATGCACAATATTGTTTAACAGATCCATAATTTTGACATAATAATTGATGCATTATGACACATGTATCAGCATAATTTGGGGAAAATGGTGTGATGATTGAATATTACTATTTAAAAATGGCTTTTCTACAAGTAGGTTGTCTAATCTGCAGGCAAAGCTATGTGGAGGAGACCCAACACAAGTCATGTGTGTGCAGAGTGTATGTACTGTGTGTGTGTGTAATGTCTGGTAATCCAGCAACAACAATTTGTGATAGTATATATATGTTCATGTTTTTGTGTTTTATATGTAGCAATACATTTGTGTGTTTTGGCATTCATCATCAGCAGCAAAATAACAAGTGTGTGTGTGTGTGTGTGTATGTGTAATCCCTTGACCCCGAGACTTAGTCTTGGGGTGTATAGAATAGAATGTTGGCAATGGTGTTGGTCATAGAACCTTGAAGCATGTAATTTTTCGCCATCAAATACCATGAAAATAATTAGCTTGATTTTTGTAGAAATCGAGTCCAACTTTAAAAATAAAAAAGAAATCAATACAACTTCAAAAATCAGATTTTTAAGTCTTGATTTTTCTATAAACAAGTCTTGATTTTGAATATTTAATGGACATGACCCTTGGTTTTAAAAGGCGCGAGGCGCACCGTTGCGCAAAGGGTCCTGGAGCCCGAGGCGCGAGGCGCAAAGCGAGGCGCGCGCATCACGGACGCGAGGCGCACTTTAATCAAATACCAAAATATTTCATATTTCATACAAAATAAGACAATAATGTTCATACAAAATAAGACAATAATGCTACCTTAACCAAAATACCAAAATATATCATATATTCATATCATACCAACAAAAGTCACATAATTCTGATGGATCATAATTACCAAAACATATCATGAAGTATTAGCAGAAGCCTGAAAAAACACACGTACTTGATACTTATATAACTTAAGAATATAAAGCAACATCAAGTTACCCGGTTACCCAACTTATAGTTTATAAAAACAACTTCAAAACTTAAAATCCAGAAGGACAATCACAGCAGAAGAGAAGGAAATAAGAAACTTCAAAACTTAAAATCCTTTAACAAACATTTAGTAGGTTATATATACTTATTGTTTATAAAAATAACTATAACATAATCAAAAGAGAGACAAGGAAGACAGCAGAAGTGCATAGACACGTAACTTCAAAACTTAAAATCCAGAACGACAATCACAGCAGAAGACAAGGAAATAAGAAACTTCAAAACTTAAAATCCTTTAACAAACATTTAGTAGGTTATATATATACTTATAGTTTATAAAAATAACTATAACATAATCAAAAGAGAGACAAGGAAGACTGCAGAAGTGCATAGACACGTAGGAGACCAAGCCATCGCAGAAAAAAATAAGCAGAACCTGGAAGGCTGGAAGGACGAAGCAGAAGAAACGCAGGAGACCAAGCCACGTAGCAGACACGTAGCAGCGCCAGCAAGGCAGCAACCAGAAGACGTAGGCAAGTCGCACAGCAGAAGCAAGAAACGTCCAGTTGGAAGGGACGATAAAGAAAAAAATAAAGTAGGGTCTTTTTAATAGTTGACTATTATCAGCTGCGTACCCTTTTTTTTCAGGCCCATATTCTTTTTTTAGGCCCAACTCTGAATGTCCAGGAAGCCCTTGAAGCGCAGAAGCTCTGAGGCTCAAAAAAGCGCATGTTGCCCGCGCCTCAGTGCGCCTTCTGGACACCACCGCGCCTCAGTGCTGCGATGCCCTAGCCTTTGCGCCTCTATGCGCCCCGCGCCTCAGTGCGCCTCAAGCGCGCCTTTTAAAACCAAGACATGACCCATCCAGGGGCCGTTCTGATGCACAAGGTTATTATGTCTTGTACTTTTTTAGATATTTAGGATTAAGCAAGAGTTTGGATTGATGTGACAGATTATGATATGATCGAAAACTACAAAGTGCTGCAAGATGTATTTAGCAAACTCAAAATTGGTTGGTTTTCGGATAAAACATGTGCTTTCTCTGTGATACTTGGTGCGTGTTTGTTCAGATTTGTATTTTTGAATGATTGGTTGATGCCCTAAGTTTCATTTTTTAGTTAGATTGCTTGAGATTTTGGGGGAAATAAAGAAATGTAAAGTGGGTTTGGGTTTTTGTTGTTTTATTTGATTCTTTGATTAAATGTGATGATAGATGTATTATTCCATTAGATTAACAATCAAGCAGAACAGGTATATGCCTAAATGATGTTTGTATAAATGATCTGCATTATAATTACATAATATGAAAGGGCTTTGCCTATTCACATTGCTTTGTAGAATAATATGCCTTACTTTGAAATGGTGGTAAGGATGTATAGGATTAGGACTGATGTTTATCTGGGGCGGATGGGCATTCAAAGAAATTGAAATTATAAACAATGTATGAGATACATCTAACTAACATAGATTAATCAAAAGCACCACATGTTCTTTATTAGGATTGATGTTTTAAATGCAGGGTAAACACTTTGGAGGTTCTGATGATCTTAAGTGATGTATTAGCAAGTGTTTTATATGTGGTTCAGGTTTTGTTTTGTTTTCTTAATTAATCAAGTAACATATTTGTTACTCATTCATTGTTAGAGTCATTTCTTTATATTCATTCTGGACATTGGACTTCCAACATCTTCTCAGACTCTATGATTACTTTATGATTACTTTTATTACCGAGTAAGTGATCATTGTTGTGTTTTGCTTCACTTGTTGCTAATTGTATGTTTTTTTAATTAAATAGCCTTTTGTCCCGTTCATTTGCATTATCTCCGCTTGTATTTTCAGGAACATTTGTTAATTTTTTGTGATCTTCTCAAGGCGAACTTATACGAATTTCACAAGTTCACTAGAGAATCTGGAGGGGAGGTTTATTTTACGCTGCCAAGATTACAGGTTTGTCATGTTTGTTTATATGCAATTATGCTCTTTTGTGGGCGTAAAAAAGAATGAACCAAGAATTTACTCATTATCTATTCAAGTATGCAGTCAATAACTATCCAGTGCTTGGAAGCACTTTATAATTTTTTCCCCTCCTTGTAGATTCTCTTCCAGAATGATTCACCAGCTACTTTGCTTGCTCGGTTTATTGGAATTATAAGTCCAATCGAACAAGATATGTTTGCCAAGGGACGTGATACACACAAATACTTCACCTAAAACTACTTGCTTTATGAGCGTAACCAGGTGCAACTATTTGTTTCCTTGCCCTTCATTTTGGGCTTTTGTCATTTTCATATGACTGATATGCTTATGAATATGCAAATATGCAATACGATGTTTGACTTACTAGGAATATGTTGCTCATGTTTTCTAATGGTTTGATGTTCCAAATTTGGGATAATGATTATTAGGCCCTGCAATTCAAAATTAAGGATCAAACAGTTTTGGTATTAAATGTCTCTTACTGTCTACAATTTGTTACTGTTTTTGAAACTATTGTTTTCTTTTGGTGGGTATGCTAGCTTGGCTTCAACACCCTTTTCTACCTATAATCCATCATGTAATATGATCATATAGCATTAATTGATGCAGAATTATGAATTTGGACTGTAGCTATTTGTGGAGAAATCCTTGTGCTGCTGCAAGAGTTTAGAAATAATAAATATACATATCAACTCCTAAACATGTTCCATTAGTTCTACATTCATTTATACATTAATTCTATTTACCATGAAAGCATGATCATATAGCATGAAATGGTGTAAACATGTACTCTGAGCAGCAGTCTTTTGTGGGTGACTGGTGCTGCTATTTCATTCTTTTCAGCATTATACACCTACATATTAATCCTAAAACATTTCTACGAATTCTACACACACTTAACTATGAAAATCAACACTAATATATCTATACTACTTAATAATGCATTTAGTTCATGGTCTTAAAAACAACTTATTATGCATGAAGTACAACTATATAAAGCATAACCCTGAATTTTAAGAGGTACAACTTTAAGAAGCATTATGTATAAATAACTCATGCATAATAAAATAAAAGTCCAGGTTTTTAAATTATTGAAAACATCAAACACTTCGGAAACACAAACAACCTATTCCTCCCCCCATGCTTCTGCAAGCATTGAAGTTCCATACTAGATTTGAAATTTTTGAAAACGTAAACAATGTTGGAAGTTAGAATCACAACCCATTTCTTCCTCTTCCTCTCCCTCATGTCTGCAAAAGCGCTCTTGATTGATTATGTAACAAATATATTCTGCAAACGTTTGATATGGTGGCTACAATTATGGTATTATTCAGAAGGCTTGATTAAATTTTTACCAATGTTTAAATACTTTCCATGTCTTGACTTACAATTTTCTTTTGGATCATAATGCATCATTTTCGTCACTATCTTTCTTGCAACAGTAACTAACACATCATGTGTTCTATCTTACTGCATGTGTATGATTATGCTATCAAATTTAGTTTGGAAATTTGGGAGCTCCGGTTGAAGATTGGACAGTAGGCGGGACAACATTGACAGCTTTACTGGATGTGGAGAGATGACACTGTATCTATTTCTCCCATTGCCTCTTTCTGTTTATTGTTTCACTGTCCAGCACAAAAGTGTCTCTTTGGTTCACCAGTGATTTTTGTTGCTTTGACATCATTTTGAACCCGCATGATTGGATCATGACAACTGATTTACAAGATTAAGATGAAGTTCTTCAATGTAAACATTGAAAAGCATAAATTTTTTACTTTTTCTATATGGTCCTTTTACTCTTGCTTCAATCATGAGAAAAGTGAGAATACAAATTTAGGATTTCGGGAAAAGAATTAGCTACTTTGGCAACTAATATCTATTTAGGACAACTTTTACCTTATATATAAATTGTTGTATTATCATATTTGATGGTTTGCGGGTTAATAGTTATAATCATGTTAGGAGTTTGCTGTTTTTAGTAAAATTGTTAGTGAATTCCAGTAAATGATAGTTGTAGCCAAAATTTAATTATGTTTATCAGGAAACATAAATAACATAAATAAAATATTAGTTCTATGTCTATATGAGGACGACATTTATCTATGAATCCAATATTCTTTTTCTTTCGTCTTTAGAAAAATAAAATGCAACTCAACAAACATGTTGCCGAATGAAAAGTAAAATTTCGCCACCGCCGCTTTGCGCGTGTACATTACTATATATATATATATATATATATATATATATATATATATATATATATATATATATATATATATATATATATATATATATATATATATATATATATATATATATATATATATTGAGGTTCTATGGGGCACCATATGCATCGGGAACTAAAGGGGAACCAAAAATGCATTGCTTGTTTACAAAGGGTGCATTAAGGGCATTTTGGGAATGCTTAATAGTATATTTTTAAATTATAAGATTTAATGTAATATTTATCATTTATTTAGGAAACTAAATAAAATGATCAACCACCTTTCGGTAAATCCATCCCCTTTTCTCTCTCTTTCCCTTTCTCTTTCTCTCAAACGTTGATGAACACATTTAAATTTCAGAGATGCATCACGAAATTAACACGTTTAAATGTCGAAATGCATCACGATTTTGGTGATGCATAATGATGGAACAAAGACGATGATGAATACGGCCGAAATGTGTCACGATTTTGGTGATGCATAATGATGGAACAAAGACGAGGATAAATATGATCGAAATGCATCATGTTTGGAATTGAATTGGATGAAGATGCATCTTGTTTGAAGACGAATCCAATAAATTGGATGAAGATGCATCATGTTTGTTTAGTTTCGGATAGAATATTTTCTGAATTCAAGCATCTTCCGATTTTTCCCTTCCGCGCGCGAGAAGTTTTGCACCCGTGCACCCATTTTCAACTTAATTACCCTTTGCCACTACAATCTGAACCATTAAAATTCAAGATCTAACGGTGCATACAGGTTCCCAAAGTGCACAATGCATATAGGTGCCCCATAGAACCTGACCATAGCATATGTAACATCCGGCATTAATCCAGGTTAGCAACAATGACTCAATATGTATTTAATAGTCAGTTATAGCCTAATCAGTGGTCATTAGAAATTAATCAAGTGATTAACAAGGTTTATTAGACAATTGAACCCAGTTAGAATCAAATTCGTCGGTGCGATAAATCGGGAAATCAATTAATCCGATCAATTTACGATATGAAGGATTAATTCAACTAAGTACATATTTAAATTATGATTAGTGACACTAATCATACACTAATTCAATTACTTAACATTAATTATGCAAGACTAAAACAAGTCATTAAAACAATGCATCCAAAAGTATTTATGAATTTACAAGAAAAGGGAAATACAAGAATACATTTCTAAATACTTTTAGACAAAAAATATACACATGAAATACACCTTTAGGCCGGCCATAGGAGGAGGACAACAAGGACTTGAAATATTTTTATTTTACTCAACATTTCACCATCAAATCCTCCTCTTTCATTTCATCCAAGATTTTACACTATTTTCATCATTTCACCACCTTTTTCACCTCTATAAATAAGACCCCAACTTCACCTCATTTCTCACACCTTGCAAAGCAAATCACTCTCTCTTTTCTCTATTCCAAAACCCGCCGAGGCCTCAAGCCAAAGCCAAAGTTGTGTAACTTTCTTATTCTTGTAATTTTCAAGTGTTTTTGGGTGAAATCTTCCAAGAGTTTCAACTTCTACTTGGTTTCATCCTTCTAATACCCCAAAGTACGTAAATACTAACTTATTTCATCATACATTTATGTTTATATAAGTCTTGCATAATATATATAATCACCAAAAACAACAAGTTTCATAAAAACTCAAGTTTATAAGTTTTCAGTTCTTATTTTTAAGTTGTTTCTTTAAATGTGTTTATGAATATATGAACACATTATAAACATGTTAATATCATGAAAACATGTGTTATATAGGTGTTATATAACTTTTATAACTTTTATACAAGTAGTCTTTGAATAAACAACAAGAATCATAAGTTGTTTAAAGTTTATAAAACTGCGGATTTTCGGCAGAAAATTTATATCGACTTTGAAAAATCATAAGTAATTCATAACTTAACGAAGTGAGTTGATTCTTGTCTCAAAAGTTGGATCTATGTCTTAACTATATATCTGGAATTTTTCATAATTTATTTTGGAGTTTAAGACCTCCAGAAATTATTCGGGAAACCGAAAGTTTGACAGCTCAAACATGGCCAACATAGAGTTTTTAACGAGCTTTTTCATCAACCTAAACATCTCGAAAAATGGCCGTTCTTGATTCTAAAAATCCTTTGTATATAGTAGTTTAATGTCCTAGAAAACCAAAGCCTAAAACATTTTGGAGCTTGGTTAAAAACAGCCCCAAAGTAGGCCGAAAAACCTCCGAAAAAGCTGGAAAATTAACACACGGTATTACGTATGGGAATACTGCACCGGGCAAACTCATTTTAATTAAGCTTCGGTTGGATGATGGTTTATATGTAATACATAACATGGAATTTATATTTTTATAAATTCAATCTCTATTGTTGATGTCCATACATGTCAGATTTACGTGTAAACCTATGAGCTCACCAACAATTTTTGTTGACGTATTTTAGCGTGTATTTTCAGGAAATTAAGGCAAGTCCTACACCTCGGTAGTATTTTCAAACTTCCGCATTTAAGGAGTCGCACTCAGTTTCAAACCGTCGGAGATTTACTTGCATTATTTTGGATAATTTAATTATGTATTTAAATCTCTGTATCTTGCGAACTACTTTTATCTTTTTCAGGTTATGTAAAACATTTATATCTTTTAAATTTAAACCGATGTATTTTAGAAAACGTCCATATAGTGGTATTTCATTATGATTATGGTTACGCTTCCGCGACGTCACGCTTCGTTGCCAACCGGGGTAACGGGGTGTGACAGATTGGTATCAGAGCCATAATTATAGTGAACTAGGTTGCATTAGTACCCTAGGCTATAACTGCACTTAAGTTTTACAGATTTTGAAAAGATCTTGTAATTAACTAAAGGCTATGCATGGACCTTGATTGCAGAAAACATGTCCCACCCAGAGACCATCATCTTGTCAGATTCAGAGGATGAGTATACCCCTACAAGCCCCGGAGTCACTGAAGTTTTCACTGAAGAAGACCCCTCCGAAGAACCAATGGAGGAGTCAGAAGAGGAACCGATGGAAGAGGTGACGACGGAGAGGATCCACCGCCCCCAACAGTCCCCGCCCGCATTCCATACCACCCGGTAGAGCCATCATTCAAGCCATACCGGCTTTACCCAAACGGCCCTAAAATGTTGTATACACCCCGAAAACGGGTGATCACGCCGAGACGGGAGTCTATTCCCATCTCGACTCCCCAACCCCATCCCCCACCACCACACCGATGTGTAGACGCCCGACGATGGGGCTGGATACCTGAAACCCTCCGTGAATGGAGGCAAGAGGAAGGAATCCCTTCCCACTTTGAGATCGGAGGACCATCCTCCGCACCTATCCCGTCACTCACTCAAGAACCTGCCGAACAGACCATACCACTCTTGGTAGCACGGTCTTCCAGGCATGATCTCCAACTTCGGTTGCTTAACCAAGACATCGGAGAAATAACCGCTCGTTTAGAGCGGGAGGAGTTACAAAACTCCAACATATACTGGGCCAACCAGCACGCCCTCGCCATTCAGCAGGACAGACTGATCGAGCTCCGGCAACGATTAGCCGAGAGCGAGGCCCACAATGAGGAGCTGGCACAGCGCCTCAATGCTTTAGAAAAGGGAGAGACCCCTGATCACTCCCGCACCTAGTACCCCCCCTCTATCTTTGTAATATTAGGAAATTATTATGTAATAGTGTAGGACTAAAATTTTCGGGTAATAACCCGCCCCAATGTAAGAAAATTATGAATGATTAATGAAAATTACAAGTTATTTATGAAATTGTGTTTGATGATTATAGTGTTGTGCCTTAAGAAAAATTTACATCTTTAAGAGTCAACTTCTTACACTATGCTATTTTCTTTAAACTTTAAGATAATGCCGCCGAGACGAGTTATGAACGCCGCAGAAATTGAGGAACTAGTAGCACAAAGAGTGGCTGCTGCTATAGCCACTTATGAGACCAACAGAAACAGTTCAGCTAATGGAGATGGTGGTACTAGCCGCACCACGGGAGGAACTGAAACCCACCCTAAGGGTTGCGGAATTAAGGTGTTTTTGAGCTGCAAGCCCCGATACTTCAATGGGACCGAAGGAGCCGTCGGATTAGTACGATGGTTCGAAAAGTTGGAGTCTGTCTTTCGTGTTAGCGGATGCATTGAAGGAGACAAAGTAAAGTTCGCCACCCACACTCTGCAAGACAGCGCCTTGACATGGTGGAACTCGTATACCCAGTCTGTGGGAATTGATGCAGCTTACCAACTCGCTTGGACCGAGTTGAAGCAGATGATGACCGATGAGTATTGCCCGAGGAATGAGCTACAGAAAATGGAGTCAGAGTTTTGGAATCTGGCTATGAAGGGAACGGATGTAGCTGGGTACACCAACCGATTCCACGAACTAAGTATTCTGTGCCCTCAGATGGTGACCCCTGAGTACAAGAAAATCGAGCGTTACATTTGGGGACTCGCTCCTCAAATTCAAGGTAATGTCACTGCCTCCAATCCATCCACCATACAGGATGCCATCATAATGGCCAAAAACCTTATGGATCAAGTGTCCCTGAGAAATGAAGCCAAGGCCGGGGAAAACAAGAGAAAGTGGGAGGACAAGTCAGGGAGGAATACGGGCTCGCAATCCAAGAAGCCCGAGACCATCAAGGCTTATGTAGCAGGAACTGAGTCAAGGAAGGGCTACACAGGTACCAAGCCTTTCTGCACCCAATGCACCTTTCATCACAACAAGGGTCCCTGCCCAACCCCTTGTGGAAAATGCAAACGTATTGGCCATGTGGCCAAAGACTGTAAATTTGGAACCCCGGGTGTCAATGGCGGCAATCAGAGAGGCTGCGATGAATGTGGAGCTACTGGGCACTTCAAGAGTGAGTGTCCGAAGTTGAGAAATGGTGGAGGAGCTCAGGGGAGAGCTTCTGTGTTAGGAGCAGGTGACGCTCGTCAGGATCCCCATGTGGTATCAGGTACGTTTCTTTTAAATGACATTTACGCTTACGTACTCTTTGATACTGGGGCTGATAGGAGCTTTATATCTGATAAGTTTAGTAAGCAATTGAATGCCACTCCTTTTCCCTTAGACAAGTCTTATACTATAGAACTGGCTGACGGCAAAATATTATAGGCAAGTAGTATTATTAAGGAATGCACACTGAAGCTGGCAGATCATCCATTTAAGATAGACTTGATGCCTATAGAACTCGGAAGTTTTGATGTAGTAACTGGTATGGATTGGTTGTCACACAACCATGCCGAGATTTTGTGCGGTAAGAAAGTGGTACGGATACCACTCCACAAGAAGAAGGTCCTAACAGTCCAAGGGGAAAGAAAGAACTGACAGCTGAATGTCATATCCGGCCTAAGAACATTAAAGTGCCTTAGGAAAGGTTGCCATGCAGTACTGGTACAAATTGCAGAAAAAGAGTCGGAGGAGAAGCGACTCGAGGATATCCCAGTGGTTTGTGACTATCCGAAGGTCTTCCCGGAAGATTTGCCTGGACTTTCGCCAACTAGGCAAGTAGAGTTTCAAATTGATTTGGTGCCGGGAGCTGCACCCGTCGCAAGAGCCCCATATAGACTCGCTCCTTCTGAAATGCAAGAGCTATCCAATCAATTACAAGAGTTGATGGATAAAGGATTCATTCGACCAAGTTCCTCACCTTGGTGAGCTCCGGTCTTGTTCGTGAAAAAGAAAGACGGATCCTTCAAGATGTGCATAGACTACCGAGAACTAAACAAGTTAACAGTAAAGAACCGCTACCCCCTTCCCAGAATTGACGACCTGTTTGACCAACTACAGGGATCTAGCTTCTACTCTAAGATTGATCTGCGATCCGGTTATCATGAAGTAAAGGTTCGAGAAGAAGACATTCCCAAGACAACATTCAGAACTCGTTATGGACATTACGAATTTCAGGTAATGCCATTCGGTTTGACCAACGCACCAGCCGTATTCATGGACCTCATGAATCGAGTGTGTAAACCGTATCTGGACAAATCTGTAATAGTGTTCATAGACGATATCATCATCTATTCCAGAAATAAGGAGGAGCACGAACAACATCTCAAGCTGATCTTGGAGTTGTTAGAGAAGGAACAATTATACGCCAAATTTTCAAAATGTGAATTTTGGTAGCAAGAAGTTAAATTCCTTGGACATGTGATCAACAGGAAGGGAATCCAAGTTGATCCATCAAAAATCGAGGCCATAAAGAACTGGGCAACTCCTAGAACTCCCACGAAATTCCGCCAATTTCTAGGACTTGCCGGTTATTATAGGCGATTTATTGAAAACTTCTCAAAGATAGCAGGTTCCCTAACAGAGTTGACTCGGAAGGATGTAAAATATGTCTGGGGTGAAGAGCAAGAAAAGGCGTTTCAGCAGTTAAAGCAAAGATTGTGTAGTGCACCAATTCTCTCCTTACCTGAAGGGACTGAAAATTTTGTGGTCTACTGTGATGCCTCACACAATGGATTAGGTTGTATGCTCATGCAAAGGGATAAAGTCATTGCTTACGCATCACGGCAGCTCAAAATTCACAAGGTGAACTATACGACTCATGACTTGGAGCTTGGAGCAGTGGTGGTTGCTCTCAAAATATGGAGGCACTACCTGTACGGAACTAAGTGCACAGTGTTCACAGACGATAAAAGCCTTCAGCATATTCTGAATCAGAAAGAGTTAAATATGAGGCAACGTCATTGGGTTGAACTGCTTAGCGATTATGACTGCGAAATTCGTTATCATCCGGGGAAGGCGAATGTCGTAGCTAATGCCCTGAGCCGAAAGGAACGGGTTAAACCATTAAGAATCCGAGCTTTGGTCATGACTATACAGTCAAACCTAATCTCTCAAGTTCGCGAGGCGCAAGAAGAAGCAGTCAAGGAAGGTAATCTAATGGATGAAGCCTTGAGAGGTATGGATAAGCAGTTTGAAATCAAGCCCGATGGATGTCGGTACTTCATGAGCAGAATTTGGCTACCAAAATTTGGAGGAGTAAGGAAGCTGGTCATGGATGAAGGGCATAAAACAAGATATGTTATTCATCCAGGGTCAGATAAGATGTACCACGACTTGAAAGGAATGTACTGGTGGTCAAACATGAAGGCTGGCATTGCTACCTATGTCAGCAAGTGCTTAACATGTTTGAAGGTTAAGGCTGAGCACCAGAAACCATCAGGGTTGCTAGTTCAACCAGAAATACCACAGTGGAAGTGGAAAAACATCACCATGGAATTCATCACCAAGTTGCCGAAGACTTCTGGAGGTTATGACACTATTTGGGTGATTGTGGACCGACTTACCAAAACCGCACATTTCCTGCCAATCAAGGAGACTGATAAGATGGATAAGTTAACACAAATCTGTCTTAAAGAAGTCATCTCAAGGCATGGAGTGCCAGTATCAATTATATCAGACAGGGACAGCCGGTTCACATCAAGATTTTGCCAGTCATTGCAAGAGGCACTGGGTACACGTCTAGATATGAGCACAGCCTATCACCCGCAAACAGATGGTCAGAGTGAAAGGACGATTCAGACGTTGGAAGACATGGTAAGGGCATGTGTTATCGACTTTGGCAAAAGTTGGGACAGACACCTGCCATTAGTTGAGTTTTCCTATAACAACAGATATCACTCAAGTATTAAGATCGCCCCATTCGAGGCACTCTACGGGCGAAAGTGTCGATCGCCACTTTGTTGGGCTGAAGTAGGAGATAGTCAGATTACTGGACCTGAGATCATCCAGGAGACTACAGAAAAGATAGCCCAGATTCGTAACCGGTTAAAGATCACGCGGGATCGTCAGAAAAGCTATGCCGATATTTGACGGAAGGATTTGGAATTTCAAGAGGGAGATCAAGTAATGTTGAAAGTCTCACCTTGGAAGGGCGTAATCCGTTTTGAGAAACTAGGAAAACTCAATCCTCGTTATATCGGACCATTCAAGATCACCAAAAGAATTGGCCCGGTAGCTTACCGACTCGATCTGCCCCCAGAACTTAGTAACGTTCATAGCACCTTCCACGTGTCAAATCTTAAGAAGTGTCTGGATGATGAATCACTCGTTATACCCATGGACGAGCTGGAGTTAGACGATAAGTTGAACTTCATTGAGCAACCTGTAGAAATAATGGACCGAGAAGTCAAGAAACTAAAGCACAGTCGGATCCCGATAATAAAAGTCAGATGGAGCTTAGGTCCTGAGTTTACGTGGGAACGCGAAGATCAGTTCTGAGAAAAATACCCTCAACTGTTCTCAAATACTCAAGCAGTGGAGAACACGAGCTAATTTCGGGACGAAATTCCCTTAACATGGGGAGACTGTAACATCCGACATTAATCTAGGTTAGCAACAATGACCCAATATGTATTTAATAGTCAATTATAGCCTAATCAGTGGTCATTAGAAATTAATCAAGTGATTAACAAGGTTTATTAGGAAATTCAACTCAATTAGAATCAAATTCATCGGTGCGATGAAACGGGAAATCAATTAATCCGATCAATTTACGATATGAAGGATTAATTCAACTAAGTACATAATTAAATTATGATTAGTGACACTAATCATACACTAATTCAATTACATAACATTAATTATGCAAGACTAAATCAAGTCATTAAAACAATGCATCCAAAAGTATTTATGAATTTACAAGAAAAGGGAAATACAAGAATACATTTCTAAATACTTTTAGACAAAAAAAAAATACACATGAAATACACCTTTAGGCCGGCCATAGGAGGAGTACAACAAGGACTTGAAATATTTTTATTTTACTCAACATTTCACCATCAAATCCTCCTCTTTCATTTCATCCAAGATTTTACACTATTTTCATCATTTCACCACCTTTTTCACCTCTATAAATAAGACCCCAACTTCACCTCATTTCTCACACCTTGCAAAGCAAATCACTCTCTCTTTTCTCTCTTCCAAAACCGGCCAAGGCCTCAAGCCAAAGCCAAAGTTGTGCAACTTTCTTATTCTTGTAATTTTCAAGTGTTTTTGGGTGAATCTTCCAAGAGTTTCAACTTCTACTTGGTTTCATCCTTCTAATACCCCAAAGTAAGTAAATACTAACTTATTTCATCATACATTTATGTTTATATAAGTCTTGCATAATATATATAATCACCAACAACAACAAGTTTCATAAAAACTCAAGTTTATAAGTTTCTAGTTCTTATTTTTAAGTTGTTTCTTTAAATGTGTTTATGAATATATGAACACATTATAAACATGTTAATGTCATGAAAACATGTGTTATATAGGTGTTATATAACTTTTATAACTTTTATACAAGTAGTCTTTGAATAAACAACAAGAATCATAAGTTGTTTCAAGTTTATAAAACTGCGGATTTTCGGCAGAATATTTATATCGACTTTGAAAAATCATAACTAATTCATAACTTAACGAAATGAGTTGATTCTTGTCTCAAAAGTCATATCTATGTCTTAACTATGGATCTGGAATTTTTCATAATTTATTTTGGAGTTTAAGACCTCCAGAAATGATTCGGGAAACCGAAAGTTTGACAGCACAAAAATGGCCAACATAGGGTTTTTAACGAGCTTTTTCATCAAACTAAACATCTCGAAAAATCGTCGTTCTTGATTCTAAAAATCCTTTGTATATAGTAGTTTAATGTCCTAGAAAACAAAAGCCTAAAACATTTTGGAGCTTGGTTAAAAACAGCCACAAAGTAGGCCGAAAAACCTCCGAAAAAACTGGAAAATTATATATATATAAACTTGACGTTTTAAGCGAATATTATTTATAAAATTGTAATGTTGGGTGATTTAAGACATAAAAATCTACAAATATATATATTATCATATATTAGAGATATTAAGTCCTTATTATCATTTAGGACTCGATTAATCTCGCTCGGTGCATCATCCATCCATTTACGCTAAAAAGCATATTACGTACGCTCGTTTTTACCATCACACGCTCGGTGAGTTCTCATAGCCTCTATTTTCACCTGTTATGTTTTTGGAATGAAATACATGATTCGTTTTTATATGGACACGAAAACACCTTCATTTCTATTATGTATTACACATGTGGTTCCATCAGCCCTTATATCATGAACCGTTAATTGCATTTATTTGTAAGTGCGAATATATTGTGGATAGATCTATCGGGAGTCATGTCCCCCATTCGGCTTAGTTCGGGTCGGCTAACAGCGAGTGCATATATATTTAACACACGGTATTACGTATGCAAATACTGCACAGGGCAAACTCATTTTAATTAAGCTTCGGTTGAATGATGGTTTATATGTAATACATAACATGGAATTTATGATTTTATAAATTCAATCTCTATTATTGATGTCCATACAAGTCAGATTTACGTGTAAAACTATGAGATCACCAACAATTTTTGTTGACGTATTTTAGCGTGTATTTTCAGGAAATTAAGGCAAGTCCTACACCTCGGTAGTATTTTCAAGCTTCTGCATTTAAGGAGTCGCACTCAGTTTCAAACCGTCGGAGATTTACTTCCATTATTTTGGATAATTTAATTATGTATTTAAATCTCTATATCTTGCGAACTACTTTTATCATTTTCAGATTATGTAAAACATTTATATCTTTTAAAGTTAAACCGATGTATTTTTGAAAACGATCATATAGTGGTCGTTCATTATGATTATGGTTACGCTTCCGCGACGTCACGCTTCGTTGCCAACCGAGGTAACGGGGTGTGACAGCATAAAACCGTGGCTATATGGTAACAATTTCTATATAGTTGTGACCTATATTTTTTAGTAACCGTGACCATAAAATACTTTTAGTCACAATTTATTTTAACACCATGACAGTTGGATACATTCAGACACACATAAACAATTAATCAGTGGCGTTAACATTCTTACATACATGTATCAACAAATAAACCGTGGCCACCTGGTATATTTAAAGACGCACAAATATTTAATCGTGACCATTGGATAAATTTATACACACATAATCAGTTAAACCGTAACTATTTGAGTCATTTAAACACACCACATGAATGAAACCGTGACAATTGTTAATATTTTAACGCACATAAACTATTAAGTGGTGTGACCATTGGTACATTTAGACATGCATAAACAATTAAACCGTGACCGTAGGGTACCCTTAGACACACATAATTTATTACAATGTGACGATTGGTTGCAATTGGACATACATAAAGTATTAAACCGTGACAACTGATACATTTTGACACACAAAAATAATTACACCGTGACCATACCATTATTTTAGTCACATAATAATTCGTTTATTCATGACAATTGCTTACTTTTAGACACATATAATAAACAATACCGTGACCATAAAGTATTGATAGTTACTTATTTATTCCTAATCGTGGCAATTGGTAACTTTTAGACACATGCAACAATACAATCTGTGACCATTAAATACTTTTTTAACGGCAAACTATCATACTCCTACTCCTACTCCTAAACTACTCATTACCACAAGACTTACTTTCACCACCAAAATATCAACTTGTCTCCGACGGGAGTTGAACCCGTGACCTCTCACTTGTATCTCCACCCTCTTACCGCCAGGCCAAAAGTCCTTTGGTGATTATCAAATACTTGTTGTCACATTATATTTCTTTTAAAATCACTATTGTTCCTTTTAGACACGTGTAAAAAATTAAACCGTGACAATAAAGTAGTTATAGCCACATTTTTCTTAAACTGTGACAATTAATAACCTTTAACCACACAAAACTAACTAAATCGTGACCATAAAGTAGTTATAGCCACATTTTGCTGCTTTTATTATGATAATTAATAACATTTAGCAACTGATAAAAAAAATAAGTCGTGACCATAAACTACTTGTAGTCACGATATTTTTTCTTTTATCATTGTTAATTTTTAGTTTTTGACACACATAACACAATTAACCATGACCACAAAATACTCATATTAACAAGTTTTTTTTAACTATGACAATTGATAACCTTTAACCACACAAAATAAAATAAATTGTGACCATAAAATACTTATAAATACATTTTTTTCTTTTATCATGGTTAATGTTTAGTTTCAGACACAATAATATATTAAACTGTGACGATAAAATACTTATAGGGACATTTTTTTCACTTAAACCATGACCACCGATTACTTTTAGTCAAACAAATCAATTCTTCGTGTGACCATAAAGTACTTATAGTCACTGTTTTTTTCTTTTATAATGAAAACTATTACTTTTACACACTAATAAGAAATAAACTAAACCATGATCATTAGAAAAATATAGTCACAACATTTTTTTGTCATGGCTATTGTTTGTTTTTAGTTACATAAAAACAATAAACCGTCACCATTAAATATTAATAGTCACAAATTTTCTTATTCCGTGACAAAAAAAAACCCCTTATATTGATTTTTTTTAATGTGAGATTAATAGCTTTTAGTCACAAAACAAATTAAACCGTGGCTTGAATGTACTTATAATCATATCTTTTTCATTTTACTATTACTATTGTTTACATTTAGACACACATAAAAACTTAATCTGTCACCTTTAAATATTAATAGTCACATGCTTGTGTGTCTTAAACTGTGACCGAAACATAATTATGGTGATATGTTTTTTTTTTCTTAAACCGTGATCATTATTTACTTTTATATACATAAAAGAAATTAAATCATGACAAAAAAAATACCTAGTCACATTTTTCTCTTTCATCATGAATATAAAATACTTTTACACACACATAAGAAACTAAACCGTGACTGTAAAATACTTATAGTCACAATAATTTTTTTATTTCATGACAATTGTTTACTTTTGGACACACTTAATGAACTCAATCATGACCATTAAACACTTATAGTCACAATCTTTTTCTTTTACCATACGTGGCTAATGAACTCCACCCTTTGGTCAAACAAAGCGATTTCGTGACCATATAACTTAGCTTTCTGTCACAGTTTATTCATGTGACTAATTCCACCATATAATCTAGACTCATACAATTGGACTTCAGGGTGTCCCTTTGGTCACCGAAAGAGAATTCCGTGATCATATACATATTTATCGTCACAGTTAATAACCATCACAAGATTATTATACACATCAAACAAATAACTGTGACAAACGATGACAAGTCTTTGTCACGATCCTTATGTTAAACCGTGGCTTAAGGTTTGAATGTGATTTGCAATGGTCACAATTATTGAGATAAACTGTGGCTATCATAATAATACAAGTTCATATATGACCCTTTAGTCACGTCAATAACAAAAACTGTGGCCAGGTAGTTTGGGCAAAACCGTGACCATAGGTCATTTTTGTACTAGTTTCTGTTTATATATACACACAACACACACACACACACACACACATATATATATATATATATATATATTACTCTCTATGTTTCAGTTTATATATATATGGACACACAACACGCATAATCATACATACATACATATATATATAAAATTGATGTCTTTGTGATTCTGCTTTATACATTCGACACGCCTACGGCACATATATGTATTTATATGTAATCTGCTGAATATTTCTGTTTTATACATACATCACACACTTTTTTATAAAGGATTGCTGATTTTTGGATTCTGTTTTCCAACACACATAGAGGACCGAAATAGGTACACACACACACACACACACACACACACACACACACACACACACACACACACACACACATATATATATATATATATATATATATATATATATATATATATATATATATATATATATATATATATATATATATATATATATATATATAGACTAAAGATCTTTGAACAACCATAAAATAGCTTTTGAATCTTATGAATCTTGTTGAAAATACTACCGAACCCTTCTATTAACTCATTAATCTTATTGGATCCTATGGATTTTATTGAATCCAAATAATTTGTCGAATCTCATGAATCTTGTTGAATCTTATGCATCTTGTTATAAAAACTACGTACTATGAACCTTTTGAATATTCTGAATCTTAAATACACACTTCTATGAACCTTTTGAATCATATGAATCATATTACAAATATTTGTTGATATATATGAATGATTATATGTATTATTTTTATTTGTTCACAACGTTCCCAACGAATAACTTGTTCACAATGGATCTCATCCCTATATATATATATATATATATATATATATATATATATATATATATTTATAGGTTACCGAAATGTTGCTATTAGATATGTTGCACACACACACTTCTATGCATACATTCGAAATTGTTTAAAGTGAAAGAGGAATGCTAGACTTGTTGCTTTCTGTTTTGACAGCACGCAATTCACAACATACATTCATACATGATTCATGCAAGGGAAATATTAAAAAGTGTGCTATTCTGCTATTTCATTCTGGTTTCGGTAGACATGGAATTACCGAAACCAATAAGGTTTCGGTAGTAGATTCTTGTGGTCTCTGTACTATTCAGTAGTCCCATACTCCCATGTACTATTCAGTAGTCCCATACTCCCATGCAACATCTCATCCAACACTCCTTTCAACCTCCACTTTAATGACCATTTTTCTCTATAAATAGAGAGATCATTTTTCATTCATCCTCACACATTTGCAAGAGCAAAACCTCTCATTTTACTCTCTAATCGTCCATAGCCACACACACACAACCAAAGTTGTTTTCTTCATTTATTCTTCAAGAATTCAAGCTTTTCAAGAGTTTCTTTGGTGCAACTAGTTCAAGAACAACTCTTCTACACATTTTCATACTTCTAATACATCAAAGTAAGTAAATACTAACTTATTAATTCTTATGTTTTTGTTGATATAAGTCTTGCATGATATATATACAATCACCAACAACAACAAGTTTCATAAAAACTCAAGTTTATAAATCTCTAGTTTTTGTTTTTAAGTTGTTTTCTCCAAATGTGTTTATAAGTATATAAACACATCATGTAAATGTAAATATTATAAAAACAAGTATATAAATGTGTTTTATAATTTTTTATACAAGTAGTGTTTGAATAAACAACAAGAATCACTAGTTATTTCAAGTTTATGAACTACGGAATTTCGGCAGAAAAGTTGCGTCAACTTTGAAATTTCATAACTAATCATAACTTAACAAAATGAATTGATTTTTGTCTCAAAAGTTACATCTATGTCTTAAATAAAAATATGGAAGTTTTCATAATTTATTATGGAGATTAGAACCCCCAGATATTATTTGGGAACCCTAAAGTTTGACTAGTCAAAAATGGCCAACATAGAGTTTCTAACTAGCTTTTTCACTAACGTAAACACCTCGAAAAATGGCCGTTCTTGAGTTTAAAAATTCTTTGTATATAGTAGTTTAATGTCTTAAAAAACCAAAACCTAAATCGTTTTGGAGCTTGGTCAAAAACAGCCAAAATATAGGCCGAAAAACCTTCAAAAAGCTGGAAAATTATATATATTTAAACTTGACGTTTTAAGTGGGTTTTATTTATAAACTTGTAATGTTAGGAGAATTAAGACATAAAAACCTTTATACATACATACTATCATATATGGGAGTTATTAAATCCCTTATATCATTTAGGACTCGGTTAAACGCGTCCGGTGTCATCACTCATCAACAACGAAAACTGTCGTTTTTGCACTCATTTTGCCATCAACATGCCGTGAGTCCTCATAGCCCTATTTTCACTATCTATTGGGGTGGAAATACATGCACTGTTTACATATGGACATCAAAATTGTTTATTTCTTATATCTATTACATGTGTGGATCCATCAGCCCTCAAATCATGAACCGTTAATTGCATTTATTTGCAAGCGCGAATATATTGTGGATAGATCTATCGGGATTGATGTCCCCCATTTGGGTTAGTCTTAATCGGCTAACGGCGGGACGCATATATATTCAACACAAGCTTCGGTTGCATTATGGTTTGTTTAATACATACATGGAATTTATGTTTTATAAATTCAACTCACCTGATAATGTCCATACAACTGGTCTTTTCACGTAAACCTATGACCTCACCAACAATTTGTTGACGTATTTTAGCATGTATTTTCAGGTGACTAAGACATGCGCATTTATCGGAAACATTCCAAGGCTTCCGTTCATTTTGGAGTCGCATCATTTCCAAACTCGGAGATTTATTTGCATTTTTCTTGATAAATTAATTTGTGTATTTAAATCTTGGTATTTTAAGAACTACTTACGCTGTATTTTGGTTATGTAAAACAATATTTATATTTGAAGCTAAATCAATGTATTTTTTAAAACGTCCATATAGTGGTCGTTCATTATGATTATGGTTACGCTTTCGCGACATCACGCTTCGTTGCCAACCGGGGCAACGGGGTGTGACAATCCCTCAAGCAGAACCATCAGAATTTGAACCGGAACTAGTGCTGCCCTCGCTCGAATCCATCGGTCAGAACACCTCATCCATTCCCACACTCACCACTGAGATTCCATCACGTTCACCCCTACCACACGAGACGAAATGGACCCATAATCACCCAACTGAATAAATGATTGGTGATATTTCCACTGGGGTTGAAACTCAAAGGGCATCTGCTAATGAATGTCTGTTTACGTCATTCCTTAGTATGATTGAGCCTGCTCGTGTGGATGAAGCATTGAAAGACCCAAACCTGATAGTAGACATACAAGAAGAGCTCAACCAATTTGAACAGCTAAGAGTATGGCGGTTAGTTCCCAAACAAAAAGGTAGAGCCATAATCGTGACAGCTAAGAGTATGGCGGTTAGCAATACTCTCGAGATGCTAACGACCCTTCTACGTTAAGCCGGTGTCTTAACCCGGGCTGACCTGGAAGCCTTCAATGACGCTTCTGAGGAACAACATTCCTTCCTTCTATCTTTCTTGAAGAGAAAGGGTGTTGCAACTCAAGAGTTGCCAACAGGAACCGCAACAGTCCAAACAACAACCGCCATCTAGACTTTACAAGACTAGATAGCTATAAAAACTGCCATGTCCACTGATTCGTTAGATAATATGAAGAGGCTAATTCTAAGGGTCGAAGCTGAATTGAAAAAAAGAATGGATAGGCTACAATCGGTAGTTATCGACTTAAAAAGTCTCTACGGCCCTCAGGCTGAGTCTGTTAAACGAAAACATGATGATCAGGAGGACCCTGGTCATCCTAAGGGGGAGAAGTGCCCTAGAGTTCAGCCTGAGGGGAAGTACAGGGTTTGGAGGAGCCGGAGGAGAAGAAGTGAGTGAGGAACAAATGACTACTACCCCAGAAGCACAACAAGAAGAAGATTTGACAAAGGCTATGGTACTATATGAGCCTCCAGCGAAAAAAATTGAGGTCATCTTGCTATCTGGTTCAGATTCATTGATTGATCTAGATGAGCCGCTCTATCAGAGTGCCTAAACCAGAACCTGAGTCACCCAAAAAATCCTCCTCCTCTTTTGACTTTCTTAATTCACCCACTCATGAACCTCAACAAGAAATTTACTCAGCTATAGAGGCCCCTACCCCTCCTCCTAAGCTGAAACTTACATTAACCCTAACCACCTACACCTTTTCTCAAAAACCACCAACAGAAAGAACAGAATCATTCGGCCCCGAACGGAGAATTTTTTTCAAGAAACCCTTGAACCTTCAATGATATATGATAAGGGGGACCTAGACCGGGTGGACTGGTGTTCAAAGGGTAAAGTGCACTATCTGCCAACTGAGGATGGAGATAATCTGAGGCTTGACCACTGGGGTCGAGTCTATCAAATGTTGGAAATTCTCGCAGCAAAGGTTGAGGCTCCACCAGTTCAAGGGCTGAAGGAGTACTTAATGATATTGAAAGCTGAAGATTTTCTTGAGCCCTATCTGGAAGAAAATTTTAAGGTTGTATTTATGAAGAAGCCAGGAATGTATAGTAGGCTACTCATGGAATTAAGTGATATATGCAAAGCTAAGCAGGCCGAGTACAAGCAGATGATGTTGCGGGAGACAGGACCTAAGTCATAGGTTTGGTCAAGGTCTAAAGTGGTGAAGATCGACTCAATATTGTAAGGTCACCTACCTACGGATCTTATCTTGACGCGACGCCAGCGGTTTTACGTAATGATCACGCACACTAAACACGGAGACACACACGATGATAGACGTAAACTCGAATGCCCCTACACGTGATTCTCTCCAAGAACACACCTAAACGTCTCTGCAAGTTCGTAATCGCCCTTGTGCTTAATTATGCAAAAGTTGTTAATCAAAACTGATTAAACCTTAATTATAGGCATCAGATTCGAACTTGCCTTGGACATGTTCGAGAAGGCCCAAGCCCACGAACTTGTCCACCATAAGTTTGAATCAGGCCTTTGAACTTATTCTAGAAATTGTCTTTGAACTTGTTCTAGAACTTATGTATGAACTTATCTTTGAACTTATGCTTGAACTTATTATAAAACAGTTATTACAACCAAGTTCAAACATATATATAATCAATATCAAACATATATCAAACATATATCAAACATGTATTAATATGCAATTACGAACAATTTGACTATTACAAAATATCATCTATACTTAGGTGTTGTTTGATTTTCATTAAGAGCCTCTTAAAAAGCTCTTAAGTCTAATATTCAGATGAATGATGAATTCAGATTGTTTGTTTAGTTTCAGACTTCAGAGGTTACAACTTCTAAATTTACCTCTTAAAATTAAGAGTTTGAGAGTTGTCTGAACCAAATTAAGAGCCTCTTAATTTCAGATCTTAAGGCTTCCTCTTAATTTCAGACGTGGTTTTCAGACTTCAGGCATTTAACCTCTTAAAAAACAAATGACACCTTAGACTCCTATCGTCACACAGGATGCACTAACAGACTCCCCATTGACGATAGCTTCCAACTATATATATTTGGTCTAAGTACTAGAACTATACAAACTACTACCAGCATATAATCCCTGCTCTATACAAACCCTTACCACTTTCTGGAACTTCCGGCTTTCAGATCTCCAGCCTTCGTGAAAGAAAATCGGCTGATCATGAAGCTTTCTCAGGTCGTCCTTGGATAACTTAATCAGATGCAGTGCATCATACACTTTAAATATAGTCTTTTCTTCTAGATCCTCCATGACTGCTTCAGCCGTTTTATTGTCTACATACCACCACTTCATGTTTCCTAGAACATCCTGTGGCATAGACTTCAACGGCACATTCTTCAAACATTGGACAGGCTTCTAAACCATCCTAGCCCAAGGTTTACCCATATGGAGATCTATTCTCGACTCATCTTCGACTCTCTTGCCTGACCTCGACTTTATCCTTTCAAACTTTCCAGACCTCCCCTGCCTTCTGATGGTTTTTGCTATCACTTCAGCGTAGTGGTCGTATCCTAAGTTAATAAGCTCTTTCTAGGCCAGTTCCTTCACTTCGGATTTGGGAAAAGTATTAAAAACCTTTAAGGTTCTCCTCATATACAGAAGTCCGTCTCTTCTCTTAAGCACGAATAGTTGCATTTCCCTATCAAAGAACCAGCTTAGAATCCCTCCTGAGAGATTTCCTGGACTCTGCAGCCTCATCCTTTTCTTTACTAGCCAAGTCTGTCTTCTTTTCCTCCTTCCTGAACCATAGTCTCATCATTTCTTCTTTTGTTTGTTGCTTTTCATCTATTTCAGATTCTGATTCATCCGTATATGCTAAGTTAAGCTCATCAAGATCTATCACATTCTGACCGTTATGTACATATTGTTCAGTGATAGGCTGCTTTAGGATAATTACTTCATCAACATCATCATCCTCATCTTCTACAACCTCATCATCTGACTTCCAATCCACAACATCTTCTGGAATAAATTCCCCTTCTTCCAAATCTTCTTGATCAAGCCCAAACTCGTCATCATCATCAAGATCCATCAAGGCTTCAGTCATTTCATGTTCAACAATCTTTGAAGTCTCACTTCACCTCCTTCTCCCACACTTGACTGAATAGGCTCCCCCTGAATGAGTTCTTGCTGAGCAGTCTTTTGGGAAAGATCTGCTAGCTCACCTTTTTTTTGGGCATCTGGATCATTGCCTTCGTCATCATCTCTCTTGACTCTCAACAGATCCTCCTTGCAGCTACTCTCCCCCTGAGCTCGTAGATCTTTCAATAATTGCTCAAGGAGAGTTTTCATCGTCTTCAACTCAAATTGTTGATCAACCACAGTTGTCTTCAACTTGGCATTTTCTTGATCTAGCCATGTATATTCATAATCTTCCATGAAATTACACGCTTATGCTATTTCAGACTTCTCAAGAGTTATGCCTTCTCTTCACTAGAGAGATCTTTGGCGATAATGATCGGCAACTAAGATTTCCTCTCTAGATAGGTATACTAAAGATGAGATTGCTGCTCCTTAAGTTCGAGTGCCGGAGGATCTTCAATAGACAACTTAGATGTAACTAACTCACCACGATCCAAAGGTCTAACCTCCTCAGTAGGCGAAGATGTATCAATGACACACAAATCAATCGGATTTGAGGATAACTCCGCATCTGCAACATGATCGGCTAGATCTGGTGACATAGACCTCTCATGACTCGACATCAATGAGTTTAATGACTTCTCATGAACCTCAAGATAATGCTCTCTATCAGAGAAGTGTGAAGACCAAACAAAATAAATGGACTCTGCAGTGTCATCACACTATTGCATTACCATATCGACGTTGAAAGTGACTCACTCATCCCCAACCCGAAGTGTAAGCTTCTTATAAAATACATCAATGGCAACACAGGAAATGGCGAGGAAATGTCTTCCTAGAATGAGCAGTACAATACAGTCTTCGCTCATATCCATAATCACAAAGTCGACAGGGAAAACAAACTTATCCACTTTTACCAGCATTATTCTCAACAATACCCTGTGGGAAATTAACTGATCTGTCGGCCAGCTAAATACGCATGCGTGTATGTTTAGGATTGCTTAATATGAACCTATCATATAGCAAAGAATGTATGAGATTAATGTTGGCTTCTAAATCAGCAAGAGCATTAGCAACACAGAGATGCCCAATATGGCAAGGTATCATGAAACTACCTAGATCATCCTGCTTAAGCTTGTTTTAGAGGAAATCTAAATGTTTGACATACCTCTCAACTGTACTAAGATCCTCAAGCTTTTGACGGATAAAAAAGAAAATCCTTAAGAAACTTGGCATACTTAGGCATCTGTGTAATTACATCAACAAATGGAATGTTGAACTAGAATTGTTTAAACAGACCCAAAATATTGTCATACTGCGTATCTTGCACCTTTTGATTCAACGTATTAGGATAAGGGATAGATGGATGGTAGGGGTTTGTGTTGGGGCTTCGGAGATGGGACATGGGCAATACTCCCTGTGCTTAGTTGATGCACCTGGTCCGTAGTGGTCTCCAACCCATTATCAACTATGGGTACCGATGGAGATGATTGGGGGATAGATGATTTTGGCCCTTTAGTTATCTTTCCTCTTCCTGTCACAACCCTTGAGGTTGAGGACGTGGGTGTTGAGAAAGTCCTTGAGATCTAAAGGTGTTTGGAGAGGAGTAATTCAAATTTTATTTCGGTATTGGGAGACCTTCATAAGTGTACTCATAATCTCTAGAGAAAAGATAAACTTCCTCTTGTTGCTACTCAGTAGCATATGTAGACTGACATTCATAACCAAAGTGAGATCCACCACGATGTTCACACCCTTGATGTACGACATGCACAGGGTATGACGGTGAACCTTGCGTCTGGCCATTCGATTGCTTAGCTAGAATGGCTATCTGAGCAGTGAGATTAATAATGGCTTCAGATTGCTTTGAACATTTTCTCCCTAACGAAAGTATTCACTCGGTGTATGAGTTTGACTTAAGACCAGATCATCAATTATGTCAAAAGCCTCTTCGGGTTTCCTCATAGAAAATCTTGACACATTGACTAAGCGTCATTTTATAATTCAGATGCTTCTTGATGGACTCCTTATATCTCTCTCATGCATCATACAAAGACTCATCAAGTTTCTGATTAAATGAAAGAATCTCGTTAGTAAGCTTCGTAGTGCGAGAAGGAGGGCAGAATTTGAGGAGAAGCTTGGACTCCATATCGTCCAAAGTATGAATGGAATTCGAGGGGAGTGACTCGTACATAAGTGAAGAAAAAAATTAGTCGAATAAGTTCCATGGGAACTTGATTCACCTTATAAGTTTTGTATGATTTTCTGAATTGTTATCAGTTGGGCATACGGATCCAAAGAGATAGACCACAACATTGCGTATTATTCTGAACTAAACTGATCAAACTTGAATTTAGCTTTAACTTAACGACATCGAACCCTGGAATAACTATCGCACCTTCTGAGTCATCGGTGACTGGTTGGTTAAGTTCAAGCATAGTCCTCTGGTCTCCCATTGTGAAAGATGAGGAATCAGAAGAAGATGAAGATGACGTTGCGAAGAAGTAAAGGACTATAAATCGGAGGTAATTGAACACAAATGTCTATGTGAACTTCCTCCACCAGACGAGGAACAGTACAGTCAGTGGAATCAGATAAACTAAATAGTCATTCAAGTAAAGGGTGTGATTGCTCACGAAGATGGTTACGAAATACTTGCTCAGGTTTGGAATATGGGCTGACGACGTTAGGATTACGAGGACTCATACACCAAACACCCTTTAAAGAATAAGAAAAACATACATAAAAATCAACTATCAGCGTTGGTTGTTTCATAAAGCTCTCACCATTTTTCGAAACGACGCCAAAAACTTGATGCACGCAAAACACACCTCTGGTTTTTATATCCAAATGAACCTAACGTATGAATTACACAAGTGATAGTGTACCAATCGTGGGCAATATAGCTTCAAGAATCACCCATGAAAAATGAAAATTACGGAACGGAACAAAGAACGGAGACTCAAACACTTCAACCCAAACTAATATTTAGCTATTTCAAACTTTTTGTGGGAATTAAAAACTAAACGATATAACTAAACCAATTACCTGAATAGCTAAGGCAAACTAATTACGACAAGAAGAGAGTAAAAAACTATATTTTTTTCTATTTCAAATTAAATAAAAACTAGTAGTAGCAAACACGAGTTAAACTAACTACTGAAAGCAAACAAGTAACGTCAACTAAGGAATACGAACCAAACTAATGAAAGCAAAAATTAATTCAGTTGAGAAAGTAAAGGATGATAATAAATGAAAACTACGAAACTCTTATATTACGAAAGCGTCACCCACTTGGAAGTAGAAAACTACGAATAATTGATGATCGACAACTAACCAAACATATAGTTCAATTCAGCCCAGATTATGGATTAATTTACCGAATAATTAATCTCTCAAAATAAAGATTAAATCATGCCAAAACACGTGTAAACAACAAAGTTAATTAAACTAAATTTCAATATTAACCAACAATCTTATTATCGCAAAAAGATGCTAAAAACTGTCAATTAATACCGAAACCTGAACCAACCAACTTCATCTCTTTGGAAATCAAACTTTACAGATAATTAGCCCTATTATCGTAACACGATTCTTAAGAACTATGAAACAAGCAAACTTATAGATCAATAATTAATTATAAGATCATCATCACAACACAATGCCTAGAAGATACAATCAATTATCAATTTCTCATCCACAGCTTGAATCTTTATAAAACACAGATTCAACTAACACATTATGTTCGCAAAACAACGCTAAGAATTTGATAAAAATCTGATTTTTAACAAGAAAATATGACGAACATAAAAAATCTAGTAAATACCAACCATAACCGTTAATAGATCCAAAACCACGCCAACTAATACAAAGAATTCGTCACCTCATGCGGGTAAAAAAAACTACTCACTATTCGTACCAAAAACTAAAATTGAACCCAAATAAATACTAAACATTATGAAATCAAAAGGTTAAAGAACGAGTATACCAAAATCGCGAGTATTCAATGAAGAAATCGAGCTCCAAAGTCCAACCAAATGCTTGAAATCTTAAAGAAAATCAAAAAAACCCTAGCCTAAACTATGATTAACTATGTGAAAATCGAAGGAGAAATTGCCAAAGTTCGTAAAATTGAGTATGAGATACGTATGCAACGACTTAGGGTTTAAAAATGTATTTTGTGGGCTACGCTTCTTACGCGGCCATGTAAACCATCTGATTATAGGGCTAAACTAGTAAATACCTGCATTAATTGGTCTTACACCATCTGATTACAGGGCCTCGCAGATATCAGCTTACGCAGCGGCATGGACTATACCTATGTTGCCACGTGAGAAAATATTCAGTGAATCTACGAAATTTGATCAGAGAAGCTAGTTGGACTTCAAATCCTTGATACTTCCACCTTGATTTCATTCTAAAGGATTTTGACCTGCAAAACACAAATTAATAAAATCATTATCATTTTCACACATTTTGGTCTGAAAATAAAACAATATGCAATGAAATTAATAAGAAATAAGTATAAATATGCACATATTTGTTGTCATGACCGAAACTCATTTTCTAATTTAGATCTAGAGCTCACAGCCTAAATAAACAAAGACTGCAAGAAAAAGTAATAGAGATCTCCAAAAGGCTAACATAAACTTAAAATAAACATATATGTATCAAAGCACAAAGGAAGGGAAAAACGAAACTAGAAACTACTAAAATCTAATTAGCTAGTTGTTGTATATCAAATAAAATCCCACCTAATGGTAAAATCAACCAAAAAGACTAAAAATGGTTAGAAATGAAGGATGTCACTGAAACAAAGGGAAGAAGGCTCGACGAGAATACTAAGGGATAAGAATGACCTCAAATGAACAAAAGGAAACAAAAAAAAGGTTTATCTTAATATTGCCTCTATAGGCATGCCATGCTTTCCAAAATCATGATTTTAACATGCATTTAAGTCCAGTTTCTACTTTGTCAGGATCTAAACTTAACTACCTAAGATTAACTGATTTCAATTGATCAGAGTGTAAACCAATAATCTTGTATTGAATCAAAGTCTAATTAAGAAGTTTGTGGAATAACACTTAATTATTTTGATAAAAGCTTTCAGAATCAATAACAAATAAACACAAGTAATAATCAAAACTATGTGTATTGCTGAATCAGAATGATTACAATCACCTCTAATCTGTTTGATTAGACGAAGAACACAAATTGTTCTTAGGGTTTTACAACCTTAGAGGCTTATGAAAACTTTAAACAAAAAGCAATTACAAACTTGAATACATAGAAACTTCTTATACAATAGAAAGACCTATTCTATGTATTTATAATGCTTCTTGATTTGTTTCCTTGAAGGACCCTGACTTCTCTGATAGTAGATATGCTGAAATCTTCATGTAGATATCGTTTCCTGAATATCAGCACTTTCTGTTTATGAAACCGTTGAGCAGCTTGAATCTCTTAGCAGTTTGAGCAGGGCAGCTTGAGTGAAATTACTCTGGCAACACGAACTTTTACACTAACGGCTCGAGATTCTTCAACTAGCAGCATGAACTTTGTACTTACATAGAAACACTACTAACAGTATGAGAAGTCTAACTAACAGCTTGAACTACTTAGAATATTTCCCAACAATCTCCCCCTAACTTAAATTCTTTACACAAGACTTTAAGTTCTATACAAATAAGGAAATAAAATAAGTAAACTGTTATTTACAAACCAAGGCTTTCAAAAACTTACAACTGTGCAAGTTTCTGATTTACTGCCTTCAAAAACTCTTTCTTCATATCTTCTATATCACAATATAATTTAACAGACCTCATCTGAAGTAACAGAGCTTTTGGTAGATCATAGAATTCAAAATTGAAGAACATACCAGATCCATCTGTAAATCTTATTCTGTAAGTCTTTGATTTGACAAACAAATCAACCTGTTTGATCTTCATTTCCTTTGCATTCTCTATATCTTTCCTTATAGACTGAGGATAAAAATTGCTCTGTAAATCTTTAATGGCTTGCTTGACTTGTGGGAGGGAAGATCTGACTTGAGCAGCAGTCCCAACTTGATACATCCTTGTAAGCTCATCTCTTGTCATTCTTTCAGCCATATGCATTATGCTTTTATATTCTTCCTCAGAACCAGTTTATCTTCTTACTACAAAATGATATCTTAAGTCAATGTTATCCATTGACTTAGCATACCAATAAGTAATAAGAGGTTTGGAGAAATCATGCTGGTCGAGGGATTTTTCTATTTCCATAACTTGTTGCAGCTGATGCTCAAAAAGCACCTTTTTGACCTGATCAAGCTTTGCTTGTGAGATTGGCTCTGGTTGAGAAATAGGAGCAACAGCTTGAACAGAAGGAGCAGGATCACTGGCAGCAGCTTGAACTGAAACTTTTGATCTTTGGACTTCTTGGGAGACTTTGGCTACCTTACGTTTCTCCATTTCCTTATCATGAATATCTTGCAGCCTTTCTGTGCTCATGGATTGAGCCGTTTTCTTTGGGATACCAGCTGCAAAGGCAAAATTAATCAGGAATCTTCTATGCTCAGCCTTTGAGTGCCCTGTTGGCATCTTCCTTTTTCTTTCACCTTGCTTGACCACAAACCCTCTTAGGTAGTCTCCTAAGGTTTCATCATCTTGCATTGGGGAAGGGGTTTGCTGGTCTAAAGCTTTATCTTGTTCTTCTGCAAACTTTCTGGCAATCTCAGCATTAATGGCAATCTGGGCTTCTTTGGTAGAAAATTTGGGCTTTGGAGACTCGATAAGAATGCCCTTGCCCTTATCTTTTGTAGCAGAAGAGGTAACTTGGACTGAACTGACGGGAGCTTGAATACCTTCTCTTATAACAACTCCAGTTGCTTTTGAAGAAGCAGCTTGAGTTTCTAGGCTAACAGCTTGAGAAGCTGTTGGGACTGTTAGCCTAGATTTTTGAACTGTTTGAGCTGCTTGGACTGATTCTGTTGGAGCTTCTTGGACTGCTTTAGGGATCCCCTGATTCTCCCCCTTTTTGGAAGCATTGGTTTGGTCAGGAGGACATACAACCTTTGCAACTTGGGTTTGAATCAAACGCTCTAATTGAATGATCTTATTTCCACAGAGGGTAAACCCTTTATGGAGATAATCCATTCTCTGATTTTGAGCCGCTTCTTCCTGCCTGAGTGCAATGATTTGTGCTCCCTGTGCAGCAATGATGGACTGATGATATTCCAACATTGCTACAACAGGTTGCAGCTTAGGATCCGTTAATAACATAAGTTGCAGACTAGCCTCAAGATCAGCAAACGTATGTGGTGCTTGTGATCTATCACTGGCATGAATACCAGAAGAAGAAACCTCTGGGCCCCTCTATTCTTGGTTCTGGGGACTTCCAGCTGGTGTTTGCACACCTGCTGTTGCCATGGGTGTGGTCTTAATGATGTTGGCACTGTCCTGTGCCTCTTGTGCAGAGACAGCAGTAGTGCCAGCCACAGAACCCATATGGACTATCTCTGGTGAGATGTCCACCTCCTGAGTGAGGATGAGAGTGTCCTCAATGGGTGCCCTTTGGATATTCTGTGCAGAAGTGTCCTCCTGCACAGGGATATTTGGCTCTTGTCTGAGGGATGAGGAGGAAGGAGCTCCTGGACCTCTTTTCCTTTTATATAGTTGTAGTGGGGATGAGGGCTTAACAAAAGGAACTGAAGGCATTTGTGTATGATGAGGAGTGGGTTGGGGTGCTGGGGGTGAAGCAGTAGTGTTAGGCTGAGCCTGCTCAGGACCCTCTCCTCTGTTTCTTGGAATGATGTTCATCATTGCAGAAGGCAATGGAACATCTACACTCAAAAAATTGGCACTTGGCTTTAAAAGCCTTTTAATAGAAGATAGTGAGTGCCTATGGGAAACATGTATCCTCTTATGTATATGAAAACTTGTGCAAGTTTTTGCAATTATCTCTGCAAAAAATCGAGGATACATAAAAAATTTCCCATTTTTTAGGGAATGATGCCTTAACATCCCCTGGAAAATCATACTTGAAAAATTGAACTGTTGGCCTGTTGAAAAGCACACTCAGTGGCAATGTTTGATGAAAATTCAGACTAACCAGTTCTTTTAGGGCTAATACATTGCTGAATAATATGCACAAGATATTTCCATTTAGGTGAAAAGTGTGGAAGAAAGTAAAAGAATCAGCAGGACCCCTATATCCAATATTGTAAAGACCAGTATGTAACTCATTAAGGGATAGGTCTGTTATACCTGAGGCATATTGAAGATGCAGATGTTGTCGAATGGATTCCTCAGTTACTGTGATGGGAGTGTCATCGATTTTGGATACCAGAGAAGGAACTCCATTGATGATTTTTACAGAAGCACGATTCCAGAACTGCTCAATATGAGAGATGTATATGGTGGGATTGATATTGAGGGCATGATTGATATGGGAACTTCGAAGGAATTCCATTATGTCATGGAATGGTTCAAGATCAGCGTGTTTGAGAGAGTAGGGTAGACAGTTATGTTCTTTTACGAACTCCATTGAGGATCAATCGGAGATTTTAGGGTTTTTAGTAGTGTGCGTGGGAATTCTTTCAGAGAATCAAGAAGGGTTCAAGAAGATATTTTGCAACTTGTAGTTACAATGGAACGAAACTGGAACCTTTAAAGGTTTTGAAAATATCTAAACCCGCGCACACACTTATGGAAATTACCATAATACCGTGCACACTTTGACAGATCAAGTGAAACAACTAACAGTTCGAGAAAATGAACTAGCAGCTTGAGAAAATACTCAAGCTGGTAGTTGAAAATTTAGGCGTCAGCTAATGAAACAGTGACTCCCCCTTAAACAAGCATATGTGCACAGAAAAACAAATTAATCCATAATAACCATACCAATATTTGATACTAGGAAGGTGAATCTTCCTACATCAAATGGTTTTGTAAATAGATCAGCTAACTGATCATCAGTGTGAATTTTGGTAACTTGGATTAATTTCTTCTCATTGCAATCCCTTATAAATGAAATCTAATTTCTATATGCTTGGTTTTGGGAAATTTCACTGGATTTTGTACAATGCTAATTGCACTTGAATTGTCAATATAAATGAGAGTGGATAGGAAATTCATACTATAGTCTCTCAGTTGATTTTGAATCCACATCACTTGAGAGCAGCAACTTGCAGCTGCTACATATTCTGCTTCAGTAGATGATGTGGAGACAGTTGTTTGCTTTTTGCACTGCCAAGAGACCAATCTTGTTCCCAAGTATTGACATCCACCAGTTGTGGATTTTTCTGTCAATATTGCACCCTCCATAATCACTGTCAGAATAGGATGTTAGTTCAAGAGGAGAGTCTTTAGGATACCAGAGGCCTAAATGTGGTTGGCCTTTGAGATATCTAAAAATTCTCTTAACAGCAACCAAATGAGAATCCTTTGGAGAGCATTGAAACCTAGCACACACACAGACAGCAAACATAATATCAGGTTTAGAAGATGTTAGATATATAAGAGATCCTATAAGAGATCTGTATAAATGAATGTCCACATCTATGCCATCTTTGTCTGTATGGAGCTGTTTGTGAGGATCCATTGGAGTACTCGCAACTTTGGTGTCTTGATACCCAAACTTTTCCAGTATGTCTTTAACATACTTTGATTGACTTATGAAGACACCAGTGGGCTTCTGCTTGACCTGCAATCCTAGAAAGAAAGTGAGTTCTCCCATTGAACTCATTTGAAACTTTTTGTGCATTAATGCCTCAAACTCTTTGCACAGACAATCATTTGTTGATCCAAAGATGATGTCATCAACATAGATTTGTACAAGCAGAATCTCAGCTTTGATGGACTTCGTGAAAAGTGTTTTGTCCAGAGTGCCTCTCTTGAACCCATTCTGTAGAAGGTATGAAGACAGAGTGTCATACCATGCTCTGGGGGCTTGATGGAGTCCATAGAGAGCCTTGTCTAGTTTGTAGACTCTGTCTGGATACTTGTAGTCCTCAAAACCAGGAGGCTGACACACATAGACCTCTTCTTCAATTTTGCCATATAGAAAAGCAGACTTCACATCCATTTGATACACTTTAAAACCTTTGAAGCTTGCATATGCCAAAAATAGTCTGATGGCTTCAATTCTTGCCACTGGGGCAAGGACATCCTCATAATCTATGCCTTCTTCTTGAGTGTACCCTTGGGCTACTAATCTTGCTTTGTTCTTGATGACTATCCCTCTTTTATCTTTCTTGTTTCTGAACACCCATCTTGTACCAATGGCTCTCTTTCCTCTTGGAAGATCAACAAGTGTCCATACATTCTGAATCTTGAATTGTAGCAGCTCTTCCTGCATTGCCTCAATCCAGGATGAATCTTTCAATGCTTCTGATGCCTTTTTAGGTTCTAGCTGAGAGATGAAACAGGCATGTTCAAAAGCAGCTAGACTGAATTCAGGAACTGCTTGTTCAGCAGCATCAGTCTCATTTTGAACCATTTTCCTTGTTTGCACAGGTGTACGTGGTGTAACAACCCAGCTTTTGATCCAGTTATAATCTGTGTACTTTGAGAAAATAATGTAATTTTATTACATTAATTATTTTGTTTAATTTCATTGAATATGAAAATATTAAGTAAATTATATTTATGATTTTTAATTGTTAAAAGATAATTATAATAAAGAGATGTAAAATACAAAAGTTTAGTGGGTTAAATTACAAATATAACTATAATACATGTATAAACTATTTTAATGGTCATTATTAACAATTAAGAGAATTGACACACTCTCTCTCTAACTTCTCTCTAAACTCTCGGCCAAATACACAAAACATCAAGAATTATCACAAATTTGCAATCAATTGGAGAAATTAAAGTCAAGGGAGTTACAAATAGCAACAATCAACAACAAACTACAAAGAATTTGAGGTAAAATTCACTTTTAATTTCAATTCTTATAGTGTTTGGTTCGGTTTTGTGAGAAACCGAAACCAAGGTTTAAAATGATAAGATTTGTTGTTGCATGTATAGGATTCTTGTTAAGTATGATGAATTGAAATATATAAAAGTTATAGAAACAAAAATCCGTGATCAGATTGTCCAAATAAGCAAGAATTATGAAATTTTTATAAAATAAGTGTTCTTGACAAAATTTGTATATTTTGGATGATCTTGACCAATTGATGATGTTATTGATAGGGAAAAATGTATAAAAACACTCAGATAATGATAATACATCAATATATGTAGTTGCATGTCATATATTAATGTGTTTAGTGTAAATTGATAAAAATCCGTATGAATAAAATGAAGAACATCAAGAACAATTATGGGAAAATTAAAAACATAAGGATCCGAATTCGGTTGGACCCGAATTCGGATGGTATTCTATTTCGGACCTATGCTTCGGTTCGAATGTTTTTAGTTCGGATCCTATATTTCGGATGATCCCAATTCGGTCCTAGTATCCTAATTCGAATGATGTCAAATTCGGATGATAATTAGGTCCGAGTTCGGGTTAACCATTGGTCCGAATTCGGTTGGCTATTTCGGTTCGGATTGGTCCAGACCCGGATGATCCAAATCCGGATGGTCCGAACTTGGGGGATCCGGATCCGAATACTTGATTTTGATATTTGTAATTAAAATGATTTATATATATATATATATATAGAAAGAGAGAACTTATGAGAATAAATGAAAGATTGAGAAGATTATCAGTTATCAAAATCAGATAAAATTCAAGAATTTAAAGATTATAATGATGATGATAAAGATGATGAAATTGACATGATATTATCATGATAATTTTGGACAGGTTCAGTGAAATTCTGAACATAGAGATTTAAAGACTTAAAAGCGGGTCAAAGATTTGATTTGACAGAGAACAGAATTGACAAAGATAAAATCCTAAGATAACTCAGGTGGCAGATTTTTATATCTGTTTGATAAAGACCCAGACCTGTGAGTTATAGATATTCAGATTGAACATGCATAAATTCCGGTTGAGATATATTGTTGATGATAGATTTATTGACATTCATTTTATCAGCTGGATTGAAACCTGTGCACACTATGGTTCGGTGGTGCCCAGTGAATCATGATAGCTATTTGATTATCATTTCATATTGCATTTAAGACTTCTTCATATATTGCTTTATGATTCATTGCTATCATGACTTCTATGACTTAATCTTTCACAATTGATCAGACATTTGACATATATATTGATTCAGCTTGACTAACCATGATGGTCTATTGTTCTAGACCTGGCTATTTCACCAGTTCTTATGAACTTGGTAATGACCTCCGATGTTCCGCCATATTGACTTACTGGTAGCTAGCCCAGTATGTGGCTGATCCCCACGATTTAAGCGTGAGTGTGGCCTGAACATCATCCAATTCTATGATTCTATATCTCAATCATGAGGGCTGTAGCGGCAGCCAAGACATATCACGCTAAGACTGATGATCCGCTTGACACGCATGTTGATATTGAAAATCTATAAACTCACTAAGCTTTGCTTACAGATGTTGCATTAATATTTTACAGGAAAAGCCAAAGGAAAATCACCTGCAGGACCTAGTACTTAGGTCATTCAAGATCCAAGTTTTGAAGCTTTCTTAGACCATTACTCAACACACTTTCTGGTACTGATTGGAAGACAGCAAATGTGGTGGTTTTGGGTAGACTTGATGTGACTTATGATGTTATGACTAGATTAGATGTTACCCTTTTTATAACTTTATTTTGAAATATGTAACTTAAATCCTAATCTGTAATGTACATGTAATTATTAATTCCGCAATTAATTACTCTATCTTAGTATGGTTGATATCGTATTGCATGATGTGAGACCTAGACTCTGAGGACTGACTCGGAAGGGGAGGTCTTCACAGGATGGTATCAGAGCCCATAGTTTGAGTGAATCAAGTATTACGTAAGTATGCTTGGTCTCATACTGAAGCAATACATATGTATCAATCATTTAGGTGGTTTGAACTGAGATAGGATGTACAGACTATTAGGATGGGAAAAAGGGTACATAGATCTAAGTCTATAAACTGATAGTTAAATGCTTTTAATTTTCAGAAAAGATGTCTGGATCAGGTGACATACCAAACAACATGACCCCACAACAGATGTTTGAAATGATGCAACAACTTTTAGCCCAACACTCAGAACAACAAAATAAGACAATGCAAGAACAGTTTCAGGCCAGAGATGAGGCCGAAGCTAAAAGACGTGAAGATAAGAAAAATAAGAGAAAAGATAAACAAGTCCAGAATGACGAATCTGACTCTGATAACACAAATCCTGAAACCCAAATTGCTCAGCCAAAAGGCTGCAAGTTTAAAGATTTCAAAGCTAGCGGTGCTCTGAATTTTGAGGGTACAGTGAATCCAATTCAAGCGATGGATTGGATCAGTCATACCGAAGAGATCTTTAGAATCTCTGACTGTTTAGATTCTAAGAAAGTGAGTTATGCGTCTGCACTATTTGTGGGAGCTGCCCGTGCCTGGTGGAAAACTCAGAGGAGTATCTATGGTGAAGAAATAATTCAGACTCTAGAGTGGAACCAGTTTCTTGATATGTTCAATGGGAAGTATTGCCCGATCGACCAACAAGATAAGATGGAAGTACAACTGATGCAGCTGACTCAGGGAACGAAGACAGTTGACGAATACGAACACGAATTTTCACGACTATGCGGTTACTCCTCATACCAAGTAGCTACCGAAGAAAGAAAGATGAATAGATTCCGTGTAGGACTCAATCCTAGATACCGACATCCGATGAGCGCTATCAAATACAAGAGTTATTTGGAAATGGTAGAAGCAGCCAGACAGATTGAAAGAGGATATCTAGAGTACGGCGATCAGCTATACGCTCCAATGACTAACCCAATGAATCCGTCTCCTCCGAAGAAACAAAGATTTGGCAGATTTTTCAAGCCAAATAAGTCACAATCTCAGCAATCCCATCAGCATAGTTCACAGCAGAAAGCACAAGTTTACTCCCTCACGAACGAACCACGATTCTGCAAGCGATGCAGAAGATCACACATGGGATTGTGCAATCCAGATGATGTTACTTGCTTTGCGTGCAACATGATCGGTCACATTAGTGAAGAATGTCCACAGCAGGGACTTGGATGCGCAAAATGTGGAAAAAGGGGACACTTTATGTATCAGTGTCGTAGCGGGTCGCGTTATCAGTCTCAGTCATCAGCTGGAGGGTCTACAGTTAAGAGTTCTGCTGCAACGCCAACTGCAAAGACTCGAGCTTTCAGATAACAGCCGAGGAAGCAAAAGAAACACCTGACTTAGTTACGGGTATGTTTTTACTTAACTCCATTCCTGCCCGAGTATTATTTGATTCCGGCGCGAGTCGTTCTTTCATATCAACATCTTTTGCACAAAGATTACATAAGTCTCCATCAAAGCTTTCTGTGATACTAGACATTGAGACATCTAGTAACAATTTCGTTATGGCTGATTCTGTTTACCGTAATTGCACACTACTTGTTGGCAACATCGTATTCAATCTCGACCTCATTCCTATTCCGTTAAAAGAATTCGACGTCATCATCGGCATGGACTGGTTAATGAACAACTAGGCAACAATTATCTGCAATCGTCGAATCATCAGAATTAAGTCCTCAGACGGCCGAGTATTGGAGATCAAGGGCGAGAAGCGTAAAGGTGCTCACTGCTTTATTTCTATAGAGAAAGCTCCTAAATATGTATCTAAGGGTCGTGAATACTATCTGTGCTATGCTCTATCTGAATCCAACTCTGAAAAGAAATCTCTGTCTGATATTCCGATTGCCACCGGAACGTCAAGTCGAGTTCAGTATTGACTTGGTTCCTGGTGCGGCTCCTATTGCCAAAGCTCCTTACAGACTTGCACCTGCAGAAATGCAGGAAATGTCAAAGCAACTGCAAGAACTGTTAGAGAAGGGGTTTATCCGACCGAGTTCTTCTCCATGGGGTGCACCTGTTCTATTTGTTAAAAAGAAAGACGGAACCTTCCGTATGTGCATCGACTACCGTGAGTTGAACAAGGTTACCATAAAGAATAAGTATCCTCTGCCCAGAATTGATGATCTATTTGATCAGCTACAAGGAGCCAGCTATTTCTCGAAAATCGATCTTCGTTCTGGGTATCATCAATTAAAAGTCAGAGATGAGGATATTCCGAAGACAGCCTTTCGAACAAGATACGGTCATTACGAATTTCTCGTGATGCCGTTTGGCTTGACAAATGCACCAGCGGCGTTCATGGATCTCATGAATCGCGTGTGCAGACCAATGTTGGATAAATCAGTTATCGTATTCATAGACGATATTCTGATTTACTCCAAAACGGAGGCTGATCATTCTATTCATCTGCGGCAATTGCTAGAGTCATTAAGAAAAGAAAGACTCTACGCAAAATTCTCTAAGTGCGAATTTTGGCTCAGACAGGTATAATTTCTATTATATATGTCTTGAGCTATTTCCTAAGTATTCTTTGATTTACATCAGAACTTGAATTTCTACTTTGATTCTTATAGATTCAGTTCCTTGGCCATGTTGTTTCTGGCGAAGGTATTTCCGTTGATCCGTCTAAAGTCGAGGCCGTTCAAAAATGGCAAACGCCTCGCAATGCCTCCGAAATAAGAAGTTTCCTTGGATTGGCCGGTTATTATCGGCGATTCATAAAGGACTTCTCAAAGATTGCTGTGCCACTTACGATGCTAACACGAAAGAATACACCTTTCGTGTGGGCTGATAAACAGCAAGAGGCATTTGAAACTCTGAAGCAAAAGCTTATTCAAGCGCCGATCCTAGCCTTACCAGAAGGCAATGATGACTTTGTCGTTTATAGCGATGCATCTGGTACTAGCTTAGGATGTGTTCTGATGCAAAGGGGAAAAGTTATTGCCTACGCTTCAAGGCAATTGAAAGACTACGAGAAAAGTGCACCAACTCATGATCTTGAGTTGGCTGCCGTTACCTTTGCTCTGAAGATCTGGCGTCACTATCTATATGGGACTCGGTGTCAGCTTTTCACCGATCATAAGAGTCTCAAGCATCTCTTTACTCAAAAGGATCTAAACATGAAACAGCGACGGTCCTCGGAGCTTATCAAGGACTATGATTGCGAGATCCTATATCATCCCGACAAAGCTAATGTTGTCGCGGATGCTTTGAGTAGAAAAGTATCTAGAAAAGTGCTGCTATGCCCTAACTCCAGTTATATTCTCTTCTGATCTTATTGAAGACATCCGAGTTGCTCAAGCTGAAGCACTGAAAGAAGAGAATCTCTGTTCTGAAAATCTTAAAGGGCAGCTACAATTTCTAACTCTAAACCATTTGGGACTTCACTGTCTCAAGGGAAACCGAATCTGGATTCCTAAATATGGTTCTATTCGCAACACTCTTCTATCCGAAGCCCATCAGTCCAAGTTATCTGTTCATCCTGGCAGCTCAAAGATGTATTTCGATCTGAAAGCTGACTACTGGTGGCCAGGAATGAAGAAAGACATAGGTAAATATGTTGAAAGCTGCAGAATATGTCAAATGGTTAAGGCAGAACATCAGAAACCCTTTGGGGATATGCAACCACTGGCAGTTCCCGAGTGGAAGTGGGAGCATATAACAATGGATTTCATCACGAAATTGCCGAAAACCAAAAGACAGCACGACTCCATCTGGGTAGTCGTGGACCGATTAACAAAGTCAGCTCATTTCATACCGATGAAAGAAACATACTCCCTCGATAGATTAGCACAGATATACATCACAGAAGTAATTTCTCGACATGGTGTGCCGAAATCTATCGTTTCTGATCGTGATAGTCGTTTCACATCTAGATTCTAGCAAGCTCTACAAGACGGGATGGGTACTCGAATTTCTATGAGTACTGCTTATCATCCTAACGCAGATGGCCAGAGTGAGCGTACTATCCTAACACTCGAAGATATGCTTCGTGCCTGCATTCTTGATTTAGGTGGTAACTGGGATGACCACTTGGCTCTGGTCGAATTCTCGTATAACAACAGTTATCATTCAACGATCAAGATGGCTCCATTTGAAGCTTTATATGGAAGAAAATGCAGAACTCCCACCTATTGGCGTGAAACAGGTGAATCGCCAATAGCAGGACCTGCCCTTCTACAGTTGACTCATGAAAAGATTCAACTTGTTAGAAGAAATATTCTTGAAGCTCAAAGTAGGCAGAAGTCATACTATGATAACCGGCACAGATCAATCAGCTTTGCGGTTAACGATTGGGTGATGTTGAAGGTATCCCCAATGAAGAATGTGGTGAGATTCATAAAACGAAACAAGCTAGCTCCGAGATTCATCGGTCCGTTCAAGATTGTTGAAAAGATTGGGAATCAATCTTATCGACTTGAACTGCCAGTGGATTTATCTGGAATACATCCTGTATTCCATGTCAGTCATTTGAGAAAGAGTTTAGCCGACGAAAGAGAAGTGCATATACCACATGTTAACCTGCAAATTGATGAGAAGCTTCGAGTAGTTGAAGAGCCAGAACGTGTTCTGGACTCGAAGACTAAGAAGCTTAGAAATAAAGAGATACAGATGGTGCTTGTCCAGTGGAAACACCACAAAGGTTTGCATCAGTCTTGGGAATCGAGAGATGTTATGAAAGCTACATATCCCAGTCTGTTCGAACATAGCTAACTTCGGGGACGAAGTTTGTGCGTGGTGGAGCCCATTCTGTAACAACCCAGCTTTTGATCCATTTATAATCTGTGTACTTTGAGAAAATAATGTAATTTTATTACATTAATTATTTTGTTTAATTTCATTGAATATGAAAATATTAAGTAAATTATATTTATGATTTTTAATTGTTAAAAGATAATTATAATAAAGAGATGTAAAATACAAAAGTTTAGTGGGTAAAATTACAAATATAACTATAATACATATATAAACTATTTTAATGGTCATTATTAACAATTAAGAGAATTGACACACTCTCTCTCTAACTTCTCTCTAAACTCTCGGCCAAATACACAAAACATCAAGAATTATCACAAATTTGCAATCAATTGGAGAAATTAAAGTCAAGGGAGTTACAAATAGCAACAATCAACAACAAACTACAAAGAATTTGAGGTAAAATTCACTTTTAATTTCGATTCTTATAGTGTTTGGTTCGGTTTTGTGAGAAACCGAAACCAAGGTTTAAAATGATAAGATTTGTTGTTGCATGTATAGGATTCTTGTTAAGTATGATGAATTGAAATATATAAAAGTTATAGAAACAAAAATCCGTGATTAGATTGTCCAAATAAGCAAGAATTATGAAATTTTTATAAAATAAGTGTTCTTGACAAAATTTGTGTATTTTGGATGATCTTGACCAATTGATGATGTTATTGATAGGGAAAAATGTATAAAAACACTCAAATAATGATAATACATCAATATATGTAGTTGCATGTCAATTATTAATGTGTTTAGTGTAAATTGATAAAAATCCGTATGAATAAAATGAAGAACATCAAGAACAATTATGGGAAAATTATAAACATAAGGATCCGAATTCGGTTGGACCCGAATTCGGATGGTATTCTATTTCGGACCTATGCTTCGGTTCGAATGTTTTTAGTTCGGATCCTATATTTCGGATGATCCCAATTCGGTCCTAGTATCCTAATTCGAATGATGTCAAATTCGGATGATCATTAGGTCCGAGTTCGGGTTAACCATTGGTCCGAATTCGGTTGGCTATTTTGGTTCGGATTGGTCCGGACCCGGATGATACGAATCCGGATGGTCCGAACTTGGGGGATCCGGATCCGAATATTTGATTTTGATATTTGTAATTAAAATGATTTATATATATATATATATATATATATATATATATATATATATATATATATATATATATATATATATATATATATATATATATATATATATAGAAAGAGAGAACTTATGAAACAAAGAATATAAATAACTGAAAGATTGAGAAGATTATCAGTTATCAGAATCAGATAAAATTCAAGAATTTAAAGATTATAATGATGATGATAAAGATGATGAAATTGACATGATATTATCATGATAATTCTGGACAGGTTCAGTGAAATTCTGAACATAGAGATTTAAAGACTTAAAAGCGGGTCAAAGATTTGATTTGACAGAGAACAGAATTGACAAAGATAAAATCCTAAGATAACTCAGGTGGCAGATTTTTATATCTGTTTGATAAAGACCCAGACCTGTGAGTTATAGATATTCAGATTGAACATGCATAAATTCCGGTTGAGATATATTGTTGATGTAGATTTATTGACATTCATTTTATCAGCTGGATTGAAACCTGTGCACACCATGGTTCGGTGTTGCCCAGTGGATCATGATAGCTATTTGATTATCATTTCATATTGCATTTAAGACTTCTTCATATATTGCTTTATGATTCATTGCTATCATGACTTCTATGACTTAATCTTTCACAATTGATCAGACATTTGACATATATATTGATTCAGCTTGACTAGCCCTGATGGTCTATTGTTCTAGACCTGGCTATTTCACCAGTTCTTATGAACTTGGTAATGACCTCCGATGTTCCGCCATATTGACTTACTGGTAGCTAGCCCAGTATGTGGCTAATCCCCACAATTTAAGCGTGAGTGTGGCCTGAAATCATCCAATTCTATGATTCTATATCTCAATCATGAGGGCTGTAGCGGCAGCCAAGACATATCACGTTAAGACTGATGATCCGCTTGACACGCATGTTGATATTGAAAATCTATAAACTCACTAAGCTTTGCTTACAGATGTTGTATTAATATTTTACAGGAAAAGCCAAAGGAAAATCACCTGCAGGACCTAGTACTTAGGTCATTCAAGATCCAAGTTTTGAAGCTTTCTTAGACCATTACTCAACACACTTTCTGGTACTGATTGGAAGACAGCAAATGTGGTGGTTTTGGGTAGACTTGATGTGACTTATGATGTTATGACTAGATTAGATGTTACCCTTTTTATAACTTTATTTTGAAATATGTAACTTAAATCCTAATCTGTAATGTACATGTAATTATTATTTCCGCAATTAATTACCCTATCTTAGTATGGTTGATATCGTATTGCATGATGTGGGACCTAGACTCTGAGGACTGACCCGGAAGGGGAGGTCTTCACACGTGGATCACCCATTATTTGAGTTAGAGGATGATACTTGTGAACTCTGAGTGTAGGCTCTCTTTCTGTCTGAAAAGAAGATCCAAGGTTTGTATCATCTCCATCAGAACTAGTGGATGGTTCAGCTTCTGGAACAGCTTGACTTGAATCTGGGACTGTTTCGCTTTGTGTTGGAGCTGTTCTCTCAGGACTTGTGAGTGGCACTTTAGTGTCTGGATTTGTATCATGTTGAGCATTCAGAACCCCTGGAGGGTCACATGACAGAAGTGGTATAGTTGTATACTCATCCCAATTCTTTGAATCTGCAGCAGTTTGAAAATTTATGCCAACAGCTTGAGAATTTGTATTGACAGCATGAGAATTTGTGTTGACAGCTTCAATTCTGTTTGCATCAGCTTCTGCAGTATACTCAACAAAGCTCAGAGAGTTTGTTAGTAAATCTACATCAAACAACCAATCAGGACCAGTGCCTTTGACATTTGCAGTATTTTCATTAAATTCAACATTGGCACTTTCTTCAATGGTTTTAGACACACTGTTATATACTCTATAGGCTTTGATTTGATTTGAGTATCCCACAAAGAAACCTTCTTCAGCCTTACTTTCAAACTTCCCTAAGTGAGTCTTAGTGTGAAGAATGGTGCATGGACAGCCAAATGACTTGAAAAAGGCTATTAAGGGTATTCTATTATGGAATAACTCATATGGAGTTTTCCCTTGTGATTGAACAATCTGAACCCTATTTAGAACATAACAGGCTGTGTTGACTGCTTCTGCCCAAAAGGTCATTGGCAGTTTTTAATCAGCTAACATGGTTCTAGCAGCCTCAATTAATGTTCTGTTCTTTCTTTCAGCTACACCATTTTGCTGTGGTGTTCTTGGTGCACTATATTGCCTAGCAATACCTTTGGACTCACAGAAACTGTTTAGAATGTGATTTTTAAACTCAGTTCCATTGTCTGATCTTATCACCTTGACTTTTGAGTTGGATTGGTTTTCTATCTTAAGAATAAATGACTTAACTAGCTCAACAGTTTCATCTTTAGACCTAAGAAAGTAAACCCAAGTAAATCTGGTGAAATCATCAACAATAACTAAACAGTAGGCCCTTTTATTCAAACTCAAAACAGATGTTGGACCAAATAGATCCATATGAATCAGCTGAAGAGCAGAGGAGATTGAATTTACTTCTTTTGCTTTATGAGAAGTTTTGTGTTGCTTGCGTTTAAGACATGCTACACAATGATCATTACATATGAACTCCTTTTGTGGTAAACCTCTTACCAGATTCTTTTTGACTAAAACATTCATGGACTTGAAGTTCATGTGACACATCCTTCTATGCCAAAGAGCAGACTCATTGGATGATGCTTTGGATATCAAACAGCTTAAAGTACTTGATTTGGATAAAAGTTCTGTGTCCAAACAGTATACATTGTCCTTTCTTGGTGTTCTTAGTAAAACAAGATTTTCAGGAATTTTAAAATCTTTTGAAAGGACAATGCACTCAGAGTCTGTAAACAAAACAATATTTTGTTTGTCACAGATTTGAGAGACACTCAATAAATTGTACTTAAGCTGTTCAACATATAAAACATCATTGAAAATCATGTTGCCTGCATTAACAGTACCTTTACCTGTCACCTTACCTCCTTTGGAGTTGCCTCCAAATGCAACAAATCCTCCATCAAAGCCTTTGAAATTTGACAAGCACTTAGAATTGCCTGTCATGTGCCTAGAGCATCCACTGTCCAAATGCCATCTGGTTTTATGTGGTGACCTGTGGTTGCCCTGCACAAATAACAGCGTAGTTAGTAGTGGAGTAAACCCAAACCAAGTTGGTTCTGGGTTGTCCTTGTGCATTAACATAACTAAATACTGTCTTGGATTTCTTATACTTAGTAAGATCCACTGATGGAGTTTGTGGAGAGTACTTAGTTAGCACATGAGGTATCCAGGTATTTTGTCCATCTTTTTCAGTAACAGTCTCAGATGATCCATTACCAGTCCCAATTTTGAGCCTATCAGTCTGAATTGAGTCTGTAGTGCTAACAGTTTGAGAATTTGTACTAGCAGTCTCAACTTTAGACTTGGCAGTTTCAACAGTTTTATCAACAGGTTCACCTGAGTTTGTACCTTTGACACACCATATTTGTTTAAAACTTACCTTTGGTTTAGCTAAAACTTGTTTTTGGTGTGTGGACTGTTTCTTATTAACTTTTGTGAACCTTTGATCTATTGTTTTCTTTGGAACTGATGCAGTAGGAGGTTTGGCCTTTGGATTTTTTAAATTTTGAGAGTTTTTCTTTGGATGTTTCACAGTCTGTTTTGCAACAGATGGTTTATAAAAATAATCTCTAGCCAAGTGATTCTTTCTGCCACAATGAAAACATTTTTTGACTGTCTGAATTTGAGAACCAGTTGTATTTGACAATTTCTGGTTCTTGTTCCTCTGATTTCCCCTTACCTGCTGTTGTTTGGGAAACTTTTGGACACCATGCTTTTGACATGTGCAAACTGGAACATTTTTACCCTTGTTTTTATTATTTGAAGAAGATGCAGTGTTACAGTTAGAAGGTACAGAAACTTGTGGAGCAGCATTGCACACACTCATCTTCTCCTTTCCTTTCTTATTGGGGGCTTGGATTGCTATAGGTGCACTCATTGTTTTGTGTTCTTTCTCAACTGCTGTGCACTCACAGTCTCTTTTTTGAATCTGATCTTCTTTAGATTCAGGACTGTTAGTAAGGATAGGATCTACAGTAGTCATAGACTCATCTAATGGTTCATTGACAAGCCTATCAGCAACCTCACTCATTGGATGAATGTATTTGTTGTTGTATGGAGGTGGAGTAGCTCTGTAGCCTATGCCTTCCTTGGGATTAACCTGAGATTTTACCCTATCTTTAAATTGAACTTCCATAAGGTGTTCCAGCTTTTGATTTGCCAATTTGAAGTTACCTAGATCTATATTGACACATTCTAGTTTCTTATTAGCCTCTAACACCTTTTGTTCAGTCTCTTCTACCTTTTTATTTAGGGATTCTATTTTCTTATTTAGCTCCTTTTTCTCCCACTCATGATATGTTCTATTATGTCCCATTTGAATCTCATTATCCTTATAGTCATTGATCTGTTTTTCAAGATCTTCTATGGCTTGCATGTATTCATATCTCCTCTCTTCCATCTTAGCTAGAGTTTTACACATGCTCTCATTATGATCTCTGTACTTTTTAACCATATTTTTGCATGTTTGAGAGCAGAGTTTAGAATTTACCTCAGATGGTAGTTCAGTGGAGGAGACATTTGATGTTTCTGCCATTAGAGCTTGATTTTGAAACTCTTCCTTTGTCTGATCACTCCAGTCAAACACATTGTCTTCTTGAGAGACAAGTGCTTGTGATGATGAAGCCTGATTAGTCTGCTGAGGCCTTGATGATTGTTGACTTTGAGATCTGCATTCTCTGGCAAAGTGACCAAGCTTATGACATTTATAGCACTCAACTTTTGACTTATCAAAAGCTGGTTTGCCTTCTACTCTGGCTTGAAAGTTAGTCCTGCCAGTTCTTTTAAGAAATCTTTTGGCCCTCATGGTCAGCATTGCATGTTGCCACTTCAGATCCATTTCTTCAAGATCATCTAGATGAATCTGTTCTAGATCTTCAGCATTGAGGGCAAACAGTCCATCATTGGCAACAAAAGCCTCATAGTGAACTTCAGTTGAGTTGCCATCACCACCTGAAAAGGAATCACTGCCATTAGATTTTTCATATAACAGAAGAGCAGTATTGTGATTATAAGAAAGAGATTTCTTTTTAGTGTCAATCTTAGTCTCAAACACTCTCAGACTATTGTACAGATCATCCAGTTCTATTTCATCAAGAGTGTCTTTAGTTCTCCACTGAGCAGCATAAACTGTCCATTCTTCTCCAAGAGATCTGAGAAACTTTCTGTTGACCTCATCTTGATCCAGGCTGACTTTTGCACTTTCTAGTTCACTTATCAGTTTGTTGAACCTGTCAAAAATTTAAGTAAGGTTTTCATTCTTGCCACGAGAAGAGTTCTCATACTGCTGTTTCAAAAGATCCTTTTGATTTCTCTTGGTACTGGCATTACCAGCAAATCTTTTCTCTAAAGCATTCCAAAGAGAATGAGCAGTATAAAACCTTTTGAACTGATGTTGATAAGCATTAGGAATGGCTATTTGTAGAAGTGTAAGAGCTTTCACTTCATTCATTCTAGCCTTTCTTTCAAGTTCAGTTTTTGGAGGAGTTTTAACTGGTTTTCCCTCATCATCAAGTTCTGGATCAACTACAGGAGGAAATTCAACAGCTTCCCATATTGCATAATCAATGAATTGAATATGATGTTGAATCCTGAGTTTCCACATCTCAAACTCAGTGGGCTTGAGCATAGGCACTTTGAGTCCTTGCCCAGATCCACTGCTGATATTTTCAAATTCCATTGCAAAAGATTAAAAATATAAAAGAATGCTTTCGACTTTGAAAAACAAAGATCGACCTGTCGCTCTGATACCACTTGTCAGGATCTAAACTTAACTACCTAAGATTAACTGATTTCAATTGATCAGAGTGTAAACCAATAATCTTGTATTGAATCAAAGTCTAATTAAGAAGTTTGCAGAATAACACTTAAAAAGCAATTAAAAACTTGAATACACAGAAACTTCTTATATAATAGAAAGACCTATTCTATATATTTATAATGCTTCTTGATTTGTTTCCTTGAAGGACTCTAACTTCTCTGATAGTAGATATGCTGAAATCTTCATGTAGATATCGTTTCCTGAATATCAGCACCTTCTGTTTATGAAACCGTTGAGCAGCTTGAATCTCTTAGCAGTTTGAGCAGGGCAGCTTGAGTGAAATTACTCTGGCAGCACGAACTTTTACACTAACGGCTCGAGATTCTTCAACTAGCAGCATGAACTTTGTACTTACATAGAAACACTACTAACAGTATGAGAAGTCTAACTAACAGCTTGACCTACTTAGAATATTTCCCAACATACTTCTATAAGTCAACACTTGCATAGCACACATGAAATTAATATGAGCTTAAAAATGATGCTATCAAGTTCAAATTATCACACCAATGAATGCTAGGCTAATTTTTTTTGTTAAAATCATGCATTTATTGTTAAGGAAGTCATAAGATGCCTATGAAACGTCTCTAAATGATCAAGTAGCTACAAAGTCACAAAATTTTACTCGCATGCAAACTAAATAGAGCAATATTACTATCAAGTCTAGCGTAGAAAATTTTGATAATTTGGACTCAACATCGGATAAACATGCATAAATGCACTAAAGCATGCTACTTTTAGACAACCAGCTCAAAATGCAAATTTCATCACCCCACCTCACACTTAAAATAAACAGTGTGCTCACTGTCTAAAACATTGTGCACAAGTATGGAAAAGAGCAATAAATGAGAAAGGAAAAAAACGTCATGAACTAAAGAATGCTGCCCAATGGATCTAGACTGAAGAAGCTGAACTGACTGACAGCAAGCATCGCTGCCATTGTCTAGCCTCGTCTAATCAAACCATTACTACATCAGCAACCATAAAATAAATACAGAAATAAAGTGCAAAATAAATAAATAAATATATATATATATATATATATATATATATATATATATATATATATATATATATATATATATATAAAATTAATTACATCCCAAAAAAAAAAGAAATATCCCTACAAATAATCACGGTTCTAGAGGAGGCGGGCAAAGTGAGGAGGAATCACGTAATGAATAAAAGCACAGATGGCAAATAGGACGGGGATTAGGATGAGACTCTAGAGAAGGACTTCTCGGATGGATACTGGAATTGGACGCACCGGGATTGGCAGGAGACTGGATAAATAGATTTGTGTAGAACAGGTCAGATTCAGTGGACTCTAAGTGAGTGGGTGATTGGCAGGGCTGAGAAGTGGTATTAGTGGAAATGATAGTAATAATAGTAGATTTAATGTCATAACACGGGAGGAAGAAGAAGACGAAAAGGAGAAAGTGATGAGATCAGTGGTGGAAATTGGAATGGTGGTACTAGAGGAATAAAAGATAGTAGTGTAGAAATAAGGTGACGATAGGGAAGAAGAGAGGGAGGGAAATGATGGGCAATGGACTAACTTGTAGAACCTAGATCGTGGTAGAAATCATCCATATCAGCAACTAATCCTAGTAGGACGCCTTAGCTGAGTAATAGGAGTGAAGGCATCTACAGTAATCGAGAATGATGGGGGAGTGGATATGGGAGGCTGAGTGGTGGAAGCAGATGGTTGTGAAGTAGGTAAAGGGTTGGCAGAGGCAGTGTGAGGGAGTGAACGTATATGTTGAGCACCCGAGTGTGCCTGCTAGTCTACTACTGCCTCGCCATCACCAGGATCCATCTTGTGCTCCTCTATAACATGTGGATCAATCCAATACAAAAGATTTCCTCTATCTCGAGTGAGCATGCCCATGCCTGCAAGAGTCTCAATCCTAATCTCATGCGTCGCCCGGTAGTGATAATTTTCAAACCAGGCTTTATTGCTGGATTGTCAAAAACACTGAGATTACGCGCTAGCCGCGTAATATACACCTTCCCCACAAACCATAGGACTCGATGCTAAACACCTTTGAGCGCCTGTAAAAAACTATGCCAAACAAAAAACAAAATGAATCGTGCAATCAAGGTCGACCAAGAGGCTCAACATAAGGAGATATATGTGGGAAACCATCTTAAGGTCCCTGCAACAAGCTAAACTAGTCACAACAACCCTAAATTACAATAAGATGCACCAGGTCTCGGAAGGCTGTCACCTTCAAGCTGTGACAATCATACACACCGGAAGCGATCGTCGACCAATAAGTCAGGTACGAAAAACCCTCACGATGTCCTCTTTTGTACTAAACGGAATATGATCAACCTCGACCTCTCGATACATACCAGAAAAAATCCCTAAATTTCTAAGAAATAGTCGGCACACGACGCTTCTAAATGTAAAATTCATCGACACATTCGTCAAACCGGTGATCAACTCATCGAGAAAGTAAGTAGGAAAAAATCTAGAGTATGCTCCCGGTAAAAAGGCTCGTTAATGTCTAGAAATCGAATAAACACAGGGAAAGTAGGAATTAGCTTCAGGGAATGAGTAAGTATACTCCACCATTAGGCATCGATCCTTAGAGACTTCATCATCGACCAGCTCATAAAGCCTGTCGAATGATCTACTTCTTCCTCAGTGACAACAACTTCTCCTAGTCCTTTTATACCTCAAAGACAAAAAATCGATGAGGACCATGAAGAGGAGGACAATCACCATCACCACCACCTGGTGATGGAGGAATGAAGGTGAAATCAAGAACACAGATTGCATAAACACTCTAAATTAGGAAAATAAATTAAATCAATAAATAAATTGACCTGAAATTCTAAAATTGAAAATAAAGATGAAACAATTTTTTCAAAAACCAACGCGGACCACGAGAATGAGCATGAATGCGATGCATCATGGCTGCACTCAAACCAACTCAACCGTGATCAGATTCCAGAGGCCAAAACTTGAATATTTCAACTTAAAAACCTGAAGATTAACCAACTATAAGCAACATACACAAAAACCTAAATTTAAACTACATGGCATTGGATTCTAAACATAACAAACAAAAACCAAAAGAAACAAGACAAGACAGAATTCAATACTCGAAATCAAGACCCTAAATCAAAAACAAAATAGCTAAATAAAAGGAAAAACGAAGAAGGAATGAAAATTCCTTAAGACGAAGAGAAGAAAATCTAGCACTGAAACAGCGAAGAAAATCGAGCCCAGACCATGATCACTATAAAACATGCCTCAATGACCAACAACTAACATAAAATAAATGTAGACATATGAATCTAAGTATTCATAGTGGTTGCGTTATTTAACTTCAAATAATGTTATTTTTCCTCAGGATTTTAACTAGATTTACAAATTACTGACAACAGTTCTTTTGGTAAGAAAACACCCCACTTTGTGTTTAATAACACCACAAGGGACCTGCCACATCAGTAGTATTACACTAATATTAGTGTGTGATCATTAAATTAACTTTTCCATCAAATTCAAATTTCCAATGTCCAACTTCAGGTTCCTTTTAGGTCTGAAGTCCGGACCATCCAAAGTTCACATTAGATCCGAAGTTCCCATCATCCGAAGTTAATGACTCAAATGTATAGTTTATTGCCCAAAAGTTCGGATACTTACATTTTGATCCAAAGTTCACAAGTTCTAGGATCAACTCGCCGAGTCGAGGTCTGAATTTCGGATCCCATTTGAAAGTTCGCGTGGTTCAAGGATGAGATGCAATGTTTGATCCCATTTGAAAGTTCGCGTGGTTCAAGGATGAGATGCAATGTTTGGGTCATCCAAACATCAAATGCCATCCAAAATTTGGGATCCCCATGGTACTTAGAAAATTTCTGATACAGAGTTCATGGGAAACTAGCTGAGTCACCAGCCGACTCGCCGAGTCCATGTGCAGTTCTGTACATTGATAGGTTTTACCAAAAAATCCACCATATTAAAATTAAGGTACATGCAATCAATACAATCGATTTCTTATCACATATTGAGTGTCTTTAAGTCATTTTTATATCCGTAACAAACTTTTATTTCTAGATTCAACCAAAATATGGAAAAACTTTAAGAACATAAAACTCCAAATAATCATACCTATAAGCTGAATTTGTTGGTGATTCTTGTTTCTAATGCTTCACGAAGCTTCAATTGACATTTCAACTACAATTTCAAACATGCCAACAATGATTTCTTAGTTTTTTTATTCTGATTTTGCATTTTAAGTTCATCCAAGATGAACCCCAAACCCCCATATACCAAAATAATGATTTTTTTTACCTTAAATATGACTTGAATCTTTATAGTTTCAGCTTCTAACACTATTTTCTCAAGTAAATCTGAATTTTCAGTAGAATTCTTGCACTTCCACATAACGAAGCGTCTCATCAATCTCCAATTATGTATGATCAGCTCAATCTTCATTCCCAATAGCAAATGACTTCCTAAGACTTCTCAGATGAAAAATCAGGTGTATGCCCGACATCTCCTCACGAAAGTCCAAACGATACGATTGATTCCCAAAATTTTCAATTATTCGAGACGGACCCACAAAAATTGGTGCTACATGCTTCTTTGCACAAACCGAGTAATACCCCTCATCGGTGATACTTTCAAATAAAGCCAATCATCTACCTCAAAACTTTTTGGTTTATGTCTCCAATGATGGAACACTTTTGACGATCCTAAGTCGTTTTCAAGTTTGCTTGACCAGTTGTATCTTTTCATTGGTCTCTTGTAATAGTGTCGGTCTAACAATCAGCATTTCTCCAGTCTCTCTCCAACACGTGGGTGTTCTACACCTTCTCCCATACAAAGCCTCAAAAGGTGCTTTCTTGATTGTGGCATCATAACTGTTGTTGTACGAGCACTCTATCAATGGAAGGTGATCGTAGCAATTTCTACCTAAATCCAAGACGCAAGACATCATCATATCTTCCAATGTCAGGATAGGCCTCAATCTTTGACCATCCTTTTGTGGGCGATAAGTCGTACTCATGGCTATACATGTGCCTAATCATTCTTGTAGAGCCGACCAGAAGATGGAAGTAAAACAGGTTCATATATTATTGACTTAGAAACCCCATGACGAGCGATGATCTCACTCATATAAATTTTTGCTAACCTCTCAATTGAATAAGTTTCCCTAATCGATATGAAATTAGCCGACTATGTCAATCTATCTGCAATCACCCATACTACTTCATCTTGACACCTAGTCTTCTGTAACTTGATGACAAAGTCCATAGTAATATGTTCCCACTTCATTCAGAAACAGGAAGTGGTTGCAGACTACCATATGGTTGTTGGTGCTCAGCTTTAACCAACATGCAAGATCTGCATCTTTCGACAAGTTGCCCAATATCTTTCTTCAGTCCCGGCCACCAAAAGTAAAGTTTCAAGTCGTTATACATTTCGTGCTTCCTGGGTGTGCAGATACCTTGACTGATGGGCTTCCTCTATTATAATTTTCTCATGCACATACTTCGGAACCTAGATTCTTCCATATATTGATTTCTTTTCCGACTCATTTGTCTCCATAGACTTACTCTGCATGTGCACATCCTCAGCCTTGACATTTCCTTCCTTTAGAGCTTCCCATTGTGCAGTTTTAATATCGTCAATGATCATAGAGGTTAATATTTTTGATGTCATGACATAGCAACAATCCTTTGATAAGATTTCCAACTTAATGCATCCACAAAAAACATTTGTTTTACTGAAATCATAAAGGATATCACCATCATAATCCTTTATAAGCTCCATAGATTGTCGTTGCCTCATGTTGAGCTACTTCTGACTAAATATATATTTCATACTCTTATGATTCGTGTATAGCTGACATTTAGTTCCATACAAGTAGTATTTCCATAATTTCAACGCATAGGTAACAACAGTTTATTCCAGATCATGGGTCGAGTAGTCTTTTTCATGAGGTTTCAACTGTCTCGAGGCATAAGCGATAACATGTTGGAATCTGTGCCCAAGTCATAACTAATTTTTAAAGTTATAATTAATTAGTAGCATCCTTTTTGGGTTGCCCACATTGAACCTGTTAGGCACAAAAAGTGCCCCAGTCAAACCTGTTCTACATCTTAGGGGCAGTTCTTTATCAAACCTGTTTGATGCACTTGAAGGTATAATTTAAGGCCTGTTAATGCCTTATTGAAACCTGATAAGCGATTTGCAATATTAGTCAAAGTTGTTTACCTTGTTGCATATGTTGCAACTAAGGCAGATTGTCCAAACTGTTCTACTCTGTTGAACAGGCTGGACATAAACTGTCTACGTTGCTCTATCCTGTTGAGCAGTTTGGACAAATTCTAAGTGTTCGGTTCATTGTGAATAGAACCTGTTCTTTGTGAACAGGCTAAACACTTTATGGAATATGTTTCCATGTCCTCATGTATTGTTTCGGACTACAAGATCAGTTTACAAAGTCAAAGACAAAGTGGAAAAACGGAAGTTGCAAACACTGCCTACGTTGTTCTGTTACATGAAGTCAAAGTGAATATTTGAAATGGGTGACAGACCATTTTTATATCAAAATGGTCATAACAGAAGATGAAAGATTTAAAGTTGACATTCTTCTTTTAGTTAAAACCTTCTACAACAGGGACAAAAAGAAAAATACAAAGCATCTGCAATGTAAAGACAATTCTGCTTTGTCAGAACGTGAAGAAAAGTTGTTTTGTCTTTTTGAAAAGACATCCTCCTATTTCTATGTCCAATGAGGAAGCTTCACTGAGATCCTCAGTGAGAGTATAGAAGGAAGCTTCTAAGGAATGTGAGATAACCAAGAGTGTGATATTCAGAACGCACAAAGAAGTGTGTTTTCATGCATGCAAGTCTGCTAGAATAAAACAGTAAAGTGTGTCCAAGCTGTTCTTGTTCAAGCTGTCCATGTGTCTATCTTGTAAACAGTGAGTTTATCTTAGTGAGTGTATAACTATGACAATGTTTCAATGGAAAAACCCCCGAAGTTCAATAATCAGAACTTTTATGGTTGGAAGTGCATAATGATGCTCTATTTAGAGAATTAGGATGCACAACTACCAGAGATACTAATGGAAGGTCCCTATGTGCCAACTACTGTTAATACTATCACTCCTGCTGCTGAAGGAGTTGTTCCTTATATTTGGACCTTTAAAAAGGCAAAAGCTCAATGGTCTTATGAAGACAAAAGGCTAGTTGCTCTTGATGCAAAGGCCAAGAACAACCTGGTTATTTCTCTTCCTGATGATGTGTTCAAACAGGTTGAGAAAATGAACACTGCCAAGGAGATGTGAGATACTTTGTGTACCGTCTATGATGGTCCCACTATCACACTGGATAACAGGATCAACAATCTTGTAAGACAGTATGAACTCTTCTTTGCAAAGCCAAAGGAGTCTCTCACTGAAACTTATACCATATTCACTGCTCTAATCAATGATCTCAAAGTTATTGGATCACGAAGGACAGCTTAACTTTGGTAAACAAGTTTTCGGACATAATGCCTGAGGAATGCAATTATTTTTCTACTATCCTAAGAAACTCCGGCACCATCAAAGGTATGGATCTTGTAAAATTGTATGGGTCCTTACTAAATGATGAACAATCAATCCAACAGAAAAGAAATGTCTTGGAGATGTCCAAAAGAGGTGCTGCCTTAGTGGCTAGCGTGAGACAACCTGTTGGTCAGGTGTGCGATGTGTTCACACAACCTGATCAACAGGCTGATGATGAAACGGAAGAATTTTCTGAGGAAGAAGACTGTGAAGATCTTATTGAATTTGATGATGAGCAAATGATTGCCATGCTTGTCAAAAAATTCAATAAGAAATGGTTTGGTGGAAAGATGCTGCAAAAGAAGTCAGGTTCCATAAAAAAGAAAGCATTTGACAAAACTAAGGCTAAGTGCATTAAATGTGGCAAAACAGGCGATATAGCTGCTGACTGTGTGTCTAAAGCTGTTGACTCAACATCCAAACCATACAAGGCAAATAAGGATGATGGCTATAGGGTTAAGTACCTAATGGCCATGGCTAAGCCGAGAAAGTTGGAAGACTTAGTGGCTTCCAACAAGCAGAAGGGACTAATGGCTGAGACATGTGACTGGGAGGAATCTGACTTATCATCAGATGAAGAAGATAAAAATTGTCTGATGGCCAACACTGATGTCCCATCAACAAGCAATTTCAAACAGGATCTGTTTGAAACTGAAGGTCTCAGCAGCTTGGAGATCTGGAACCTAACTATGATGTATAAGATACAAAACTTTATTGATTACAGTTCTGAAGAAAAATTTAAAATGTTTGAGTATATAGTTGATGATTTAAAAGCTGCTATTGAGAAGCATGATGCTCTGTTGTCTGAGATCTCTAAGTTGAAAACTGATATTGAAACAAAAACTAATAAACTGAACAACTTCCATAAGTTGGAAACTGAACTTGATGAAGTAAAACACATCAATACCATTTAGTAGAAGAAAAGAGTGAGACAGACACAAAACATGCCAAGCTTCAAAATATTGTTGACTCTTGGTGCCAATCTGCACAGCAGTCAATCATTGTATCAGTCAACAGATCCCTGCTCAAATCCAAGCCTATATATGAGGGGATCTTGATAAAGCAGCTTCTATTGTTGAGACAAATAATATGGGAAAAGACTTATCCACTCTTGGTGAGCTTCCAAGTACCTTCATTCAGAGAGTAAATGGAAAGCTAGTCTCAACAAATAGGTTTGTCAGGCCTCAAAACACTGACAGTTTGTGTGAAAAAGTTTTAAAAACTGATGATGGAATATGATCTCCATCAAATCAGCCTGCTAAGTGGACAGCTGGTTCACACAAACAAAAGAAGGGAAAGCAAGTTACAACTGCAGCTTTGGACACTAAACCTATCAACAAGACAGGTTCTGGATCTAAAGCTGATGGGAAGAAACCTGTTAACTCTTTTGATGCTGAACATTTTGAGAAAAAGTTTTCAAAAGGTAAGCAACCTGATTTCAACAGGGATATGTCTCATGTTGAATGTAAATTTGCTGTGATTTCAGATAAGTTTTTAAATCATAGTGGAAAATTTGGTTATAAATGAAGGTAAGTCTTTCAAAACCAAAAGCACTGATTATGTTCATAGGCAACATTCAACACATCTCAGTATGGGCAAACGCAAAGCCATTCCTAAACCTGTGGAAGGATAAAGGTCAATCAAACTTCCTATATTTGATCTCTGCCCTCCTAAAAAGAGGAAAGAGGACACAGGAAAAGCTGTTGTTGTTGTGCCTTCCACTCAAACTGTTGATTCTTTTAAAAATAGTAATAAGTTTGCTAAACCTGCTGAGAAGTCCAACAAAAATGTTCCAGAATGGGTTTCCGGAAGTACGTCTTCCAAAAAGTCTAAAAAGAAAAAATGCTATAAATGTGGGAAGAAGACACATATGGCCAAAGACTGTCCTGAGGCTGAGGACACGAGGCCTGCTGACACTGCTAGTTCCAACATTTCAAAAACCAGCAGTGTTGCAAGTAACATGGTCAATGAGGATAGTATCCAAGTTGATATAATCCAGATAGGAAATATTAGTGTTGATCTTACTGGTCCATTAACAAATGGTGATGAAGAAGGAGAACTCATCCTTATGATGATTTCCCCTAAAAATAACTAATATTTTCCCATGACACTTTGCAGGTTAAACAACCATCCCAGGTTTGGTACTTGTACAGCAGCTGCTCAGGCCACATGACAGGTTGCAAGGACCTGCTGAGTGATCTCAGGCCTGAAAAAGGGCCAAAAGTCACCTTGGACGATAATGTTCAGGGATCCACAGAAGGATATGGAACCCTTCAAGCTGGTGCTGCTATATTCAAAAGAGTAGCCTATGTGTCTGGGCTAAAACATAATCTTGTTAGCATCTGTAAACTGTGTGATGTTAGCTACAAGGTTAACTTTGATGAGCACCTGGGTTACATACTGGATTCCCAAGGCAAAATAGTGTTGTGTGCACAAAGGAAGAAAGATGTATATGTTGTGGACATGAAATCTGCTGATCCCATAACTGAAACCTGCTTTATCTCAAGGAGAAATGCAGACCTAACTTGGTTATGGCACTAAAGGCTTTCACACCTGAACTTCAAGAATATCAACAAACTCTGTAAGAAAGAGTTGGTAACAGGTTTTCCTTCTATAACCTTCGTTAAGGATAAACTCTGCACAGCCTGTGAGAAAGGCAATCAGAGAAAAACAACTTTTAAATCCAAGCATAATTTTTCTATTGATACTCCTCTCTTCTTAATCCACATGGACGTGCTTGGACCTGTTAATGACTAAGTTTAGGAGGTAGAAGATACACCCTAGTAATGGTTGATGAGTTCTCCAGGTTTACATGGGTGATCTTTCTGAAGACCAAAGGAGAGGCTGCTAGAGAAATTATTGGATTTATCAAAAAGATGGAGGTTCTGAACTCTGCTAAATTTAAGCAGCTTAGAAGTGATCATAGTACTGAATTCAGAAACAGTACCCTTAAGGACTTTTGTGAAGAAAGAGGGATCTCACAAAACTTTTCAGTTGTATGAACTCCAAAACAAAATGGAGTTGCTGAAAGGACGTATGGAACTCTCATTGAAGCTGCTAGAACCATGTTGTGTGCATCAGGTTTGCCTTCATCATTTTAGGATAAAGTTGTCAACACTGCCTGCTTCACTCAAAACAGATCCTTAGTGGTGAAAAGGTTCAACAAGACTCCCTATCAGTTAATCAAAGGGAAGAGGCAAAACATTAGCTATTTCCATGTGTTTGGATGTCTCTGCTTCATTCTGAATCAGAGGGACCAACTAGCAAAATTTGAACGCAAAGCTGATGAAGGTGTGCTTGTTGGATATTCTGCTATCTCTAAAGCCTACAGAGTATACAACTACAAACTAAAGGTGATAGATGAATCTGTCAATGTCACCTTTGAGGAGTCTAGCAGTGCCCCCCACCAAAGCTGATCCTGAGTCAGTTTCAATAGAGTTCAGCTTTTGATGATGTCATGCATTCCATCAATGAAAAGGACTCAAAAGCTTCCACTTGACCCAGAGTGGAACCTGTTAACCACAATGGACATGATGATGACTATTTTGATACACCCTGTGTGAATAAGTGTACTTACATAATTAATACACCATGTCCAGAACCAATCAAGATAACAAGTGTGTTTGAAAATCTTGAAAGTTGTTCAACAAGACCTGTTGAGAGAAACAAAGTATGGAAGTTGGTCCCTGTTCCTAAAGGTAAAACCATAATTGGCACCAAGTGGGTTTTCAGAAATAAGATGGATAAGCAAGGTCATGTTATTAGAAATAAGGCAAGAGTGGTTGCTCAAGGCTATAGAAAAGAATAATGGATAGACTATGATGAAACATTTGCTCCAGTGGCCAGGTTAGAAGTAATTTGTTTGTTTCTAGCCTATGCTGCCCACAAGAGCATGAAGGTATTTCAAATGGAAGTGAAGAGTGCATTTTTTAATGGTAAGCTGCAGGAAGAAGTATATGTCAAGCAGAATCTAGGTTTTGAAAGTGAACAACATCCAGGATTTGTCTACAAGTTGGACAAAGCTCTCTATGGTCTAAAACAAGCCCCTAGAGCCTGGTATGACACTCTTACTGATTTCCTTATGAGCAATGACTACTCCAGAGGTAAAGTGGATACAACATTGTTCATAAAGAAGTTGAAGTCTGATATTATGCTTGTTCAAATTTATGTGGATAACATAATATTTGGTTCTACTAATGAGCAGTTATGCAAGAATTTTTCACTACTCATGAAATCAAAATATGAAATGAGTATGATGGGAAAACTTAGTTTCATTATAGGATTACAGATTAAACAAACCTCAAATGGAATTTTTGTTAATCAAAGAAAGTATACTTTAGATCTTTTGAAAAAGGTTAAATTTGATCAAAGTTCTCCAATAAAAACCCCAATGGCAACCAATGTAAAATTGGATGCTGATACTAGTTGCAAAGTTGTTTCAGTAACAGCTTATAGAGGCATGGTTGAGAGCTTGCTATACTTCTTAGCTAGTAGACCAGATATTATGTTTGCTACCTGTTTAACTGCTAGGTTTCAAGCTGATCCTAAGGAATCACATCCAGTTGCTGTAAAAAGAATCTTCAGATACCTAAAGGCTACACCAGGTTTAGGTCTTTGGTATCCCAAAGACTCCAGCCTTGAACTATTTGGTTATTCAGATTCAGATTTTGTAGGCTGCAGGCTAGACAGGAAAAGCACAACAGGTGGATGTCAACTCCTTGGTGGTAAGTTGATCAGTTTCTACTTCTACAGTAGAAGCTGAGTACATTGCTGCTGTAAGCTATTGTGGGCGGATATAGCCACTGCTAAAGGTTCCCTTGACCCCTCCAAGCTGGGCCATCTAACATATGCCCAGGCTATGGAATTACTCCCCAAAGTCTCCCTGCATTCCCCCACTAATCCACAAACTTCTACATCCTCACCTTCACCAACACATTCCTCACCATCTACCCAATCCAAACAATCAACCCATACTTCTCCATCCCCCAAAGATCTTCCTTTAAAGGATCACCTATCTTTGCTGACCAACAAAGTTGGTTCTTTGGAAACTTTCATGACCTTCCTACCGTCTATCATATCAGACTATGTGTCTGCTCAGCTTCAGGGGTTCCTTGATTCGTTCAGGACTTCTTTTCCAACCCCTGCTCCCCAAGATGATCAATCCTCTCAGCTAATTGCACTCACTGCACAGCTGCAAACACTATCCTCCACCCTCTCAACAATTCTTTCTTCCCAACAGGATTCTGTGTCGTCACTGTCAGCGGCTTCCCAACAGCTATCAGCTCTCCTTGACACTTGCACAAATACTCTCCCTTCCACTCTGGCCAGCCTGAACACCTTAGTGGTCTCTCTGTCCAATCTGTGTCATCAAACTTTGATGATATGCAAGATTCTCTTGAAATAAATCTTGCACAGCTCCAAAGTTTGGTATTCACAGCTTCTAACAGGGAAGCTATTGCTCAGCTGCCAAAACTGCTGCCCAGCCTGCTGGATTCGTTCCTTCAGGCAGACTTATTGTTGAAGGCTCTGTGCCATCTCCTTCAAAGGGGAAAATGATATCTGCCTCCAAGAACAAGTCTACTGGGGAGAAATCTTCATCTCCCTCTAAGGAGAAATCAGCATCCGTGGGACAAGCAGCAGGTCTTTCCCAAACAGGTCCTGCGATAGATGTTTCCAAAACTACTGAAGTTGCTCATCCAACTCAGGCTGGATCTCCAAACCCTGCACCATCTAAGTGGGAGGAATCCATCCCTGGGGATAGGCTAAGCAGAAGGAGAGATCTGATCTTCGAGCAAACTGAAGAAGAAGAGGAAGAGGAAATTGAAGCTGTCATAACCACAACAGCTAAAGGGAAGAGAAAAGCCTCAGCTGACAGTGATTATCTCAAGGCTGCTCAACTCAAATTTGATAAGGCTCGGGCCAAAGACATGGGTCTCCCTATGGACACTTACTATAAATTCAATGAAGAGCAGCTTCAGATTCTAGAAAGGCAAAATAGATAAGAAGCCTCTGCTAAAACTGCAAAGGCCTTTGCATACAAGGAGGCAAGAAAAGCTAAAATGCCTTCCTTGGATGTTCAAAGGAAACTGCTAGAGGCTGCCAATGAGTCTGACTGAGAAAGAGGGAGAGAAAGAAAAGGGTGCTCAGGACTCTGTTATCAAATCAAAGTCAGCATCCTCCTTAGCAAGAGCCCAAACACACTTTGACAACTTGGCAAGGAAGAAATTATTTGCTGTTGCCAACAGAAGGCTAGCCAAGGAAACAATTGTCAAAGTTGTCCCTATTTCAAAGAATGCCAAATAGTGGATGATCCAGATGACCAGGCTAGGTGCTGAAGGTCCAGAATTGGAAGCTTATGAACACACTGATGTTGCTTGCATTAGGGGTGTGCAAAATAACCGAACCCGAATAACCCACCCGAACCGAACCTTAATCGGGTTAAATGGGCCGGGTTATTCGATTTTCGGGTTCCTTATTCGGGTTAAATGGTACCCGAATAAGTAATTCGGTTCGGTTTACGGGTAGGATTCATGCTTATTCGGGTACCCAAATAACCCGAATAACCCGTTTAATATATTTTTCATTTTTTTATTTGTTTATAATTATAACTAGTATTGTTTATATATAGAATGTAAATATGTAAATACTCATTTTTGATACTCAAAGCATTTAACCCGTTTTACCCAAACTATCCAACTCATTTAACTCGTTTAAACTACTTTGTTGATGATTTTATTTTTTATACCAAAACCAAATAACCCATTTAACCCAAACCGAATAACCCGATACCCATTTAACCCGAAACCGATTAACCCGTTCCCTTATTTGGTTCGGGTTCGGGTAGCTAACCCATACACTCATACCCGAATAACCCGAACCGAATAACCCGATACCCAATTAACCCGCCCGAATAACACCCCTAGCTTGCATGGGGTACAGAGAGTTGGTTGAACTGGCAGTTGCCCTGAGTCGGTCTAAATCTGAAACTGCCAAGACTTTTAGGACATATGTCAAGATGCTGATGGAAAGAGTTAAACGCCTGGGCCTGATCCGTGAAGATCAAATTAAGGTTACCTCAGTGGTTGAAACCAAGATCAAGCCCAAGAATGAGGAAGGATATTAAGCTTGAAGAACTCTTGATTATGCTTGATCAAGGCATCCTAGCTGTTGAGATCAAAGGAGTGAATCACAGCTTGCCCAGAGGAGTGGAACCTAAGGAAGACAAGCTTATAGAAGAAGCTGAGTTTGGGGTATTTTCTGTAGATCCCCTAACAAAGAAAATGTGTTTTCAGAGAGCATATGATCTGCATAAGGTTGGTCTTAAGCACCTTGTAGCTTTTAGACTTGCCAACTCATTCAAACAATCTTCAAGATGGAGAGTAGCTATTTGGGAACAACTCAAAGGCTTCTATGAGAGAGGAGAGCTTCAACATCCTAATTTCATGTTCCTCATAAATGAAATGGAGGAAATTGAGGAGACCATGGAGAATTTTGAACAAATGTTCGAAGGAAGACCACAACGGCTTGAAGGTCCATCTACTGCTGAGTAGATGAAAAATGGAAGTTATCCATCAGTTGGACAGACTTGCCATTATTTGCTCCCACCATCAACAGTCCAAATTTGTTGAAACTTATCCTTGTATATATGTGGTACTTTATTACATCAGTTGTAATCTACTTTAGTACATTAGTTGTACTTTTGTAAAAACATGTGTTGTTTGCAATCAATATCAGTTTATATATAAACTGATCTTTTACTTTACTTCAATGTTGTAATTTCATTTCAGCGAAATGTAATGTAAAAATATACAGTGATTATTGATAGAACAGCTTAGACTGAGTATTGCAAATAGGGGGAGATTGTTAGGCACAAAAAGACCTCAATCAAACTTGTTCTACATCTTAGGGGGAGATTATTAATCAAACCTGTTTGATGCACTAGAAGATATAATTTTTGGCCTTTTAATGCCTTATTGAAACCTGATATTTGATTTGAAATTTTAGTCAAAGCTGTTTACCCTGTTGCATATGTTGCAACTAAGGCAGATTGTCCAAGCTGTTCAACTTTTTTGAACAGGCTGGACATAAACTGTCTTCGCTGCTCTATCCTGTTGAGTAGTTTGGACAAATTCTAAGTGTTCTGTTCTTTGTGAACAGAGCCTGTTCTTTGTAAACAGGCTAAACACTTTATGGAATATGTTTCCATGTCCTCATTTATTGTTTTGGACTACAAGATCAGTTAACAAAGTCAAAGACAGAGTGGAAAAACAGAAGCTGCAAAGACCGCCTACGCTGTTCTGTTACATGAAGACAAAGTGGATATTTGAAATGGGTGAAAGACCATTTCTTATATCAAAATGGCCATAAATATATATGAAAGGTTTAAAGTTGACATTATTCTTATAGTTAAAGCCTTCTAGAACAGAGTCAAAAAGGAAAAGACAAAGAAATCGCAATGTAAAGAGACAATTCTACTTTTTTAGAACGTGCAAACAAGTTATTTTGTCTTTTTGGAAAGACATCCCACTATCCCTATGTTCTATGAGGAATCTTCACTGAGATTCTTAGTGAGAGTATAAAAGGAAGCTTCTAAGGAATGTGAGATAACCAAGAGTGGGATATTCAGAACGTGCAAAGAAATGTGTTTTCATGCATGCAAGTCTACTTGAATAAAACAGTAAAGAGTGTCCAAGATATTCTTGTTCAAGCTGTCCGTCCGTCTGCCTTGTAAACAGTTAGTTCATCTTAGTGAGTGCGTTCATTGTATCTAGTCTGAGTGTGCCTTAAATTAGTTAAACATCTATTGTATCTGTCATCTCATCTTGAACCATTCCTCACTTTAGGCTTGTTTGTAATTAACACTTGTTGATAATATACACAAACATTGAGAAAAATGTGTTGAATTTTAAAGAGTTGTATTCACCCCCCCCCCCTCCCCACCCACCCCTCTACAGCTTAGAGCAACATACTAAAGAAACCTTTTTGGGACCTACAGAACCATAAACAGAATTAAATAACTATGTGATATAATTTTAATTAGAATTAAGATTATATAAATAATCAATTAATTGGTTTATTAATGTGGAAATTGGGCAAAAAACCATTAAGTTGGATCATTTTTGCGATTAAAACCCCAACCATTTTTCATTGCACAAAAAACCTCCAACCGGTTAAAACTTTGTGAATTTGGGATTTTTTCAAAATTTTTGAACCGGTTGCAGCTTGATGACCTGTAAAGTTTTTAAATAGATTTTTGCGTAAAAACCCCCCAAGTTGTTTAGTTTTTTCAATTAAAACCCCAAATCATTTTCCATTGGATAAAAAACCTCTAACAAACAATGATATTTAAAATTGAGTCTTCACTGATTGCATTTTAATGACATGGATATTTATTAAATTTTATTTATTAAGGAAAGAATTCGTTTCCCAATGAAACCTCCACCCTCTAGGCTCTAGCGAACCTCACTGCTCTGCCTCGTCATATTCAAAAGCTAAAATGGAATATAAATAAACGAAATTGAACATAAAGATGAACCTAAAAATGCAACTCGTGAACACAAAACGAAATTGATTCCATCGGCACAATTGAAGTTAAAATTCAAGATTAATCGGCAAAAGTTAATCAAACATACATACATAAAATAAACAACATTGAACATAAAGAGGGGATAGAGTAATCGGAGTTGCCGGTGGTAAAGGAGTAGAGAAGAGGCAAATATGATTGTTCGTTAGAAGTGATAAAAAAATTGTAAGGATTTTAATCGAAAAAGTCACCAATTTCGGGGTTTTTTATGCAAAAATCCAGTTTAAGAATTATACATGTAGTGCCACGTTGGCGCCACGTAAGTCGGGATTGCCATGTGGACGCCACGTGTTTTCCATGTATGCATAGTAACCTATTATAACAAGTAAAGTCTTAATTTCAGAAGATTTTACCGGTTAGAGGTTTTTTGTGCAATAAAAAATGGTTAGGGGTTTTAATCACAAAAATGGTTCAACTTTAGGGTTTTTTGCGCAAATTTCCCTTTATTAATTTATTATGTTTAATATATTAATTCGAAACTTAATAATTGATTATATTTAATTAATGGGTTACTTTGTTATTTTATGAATAGTTAAGAAATTAATCAGAAACTAATAGAATTAATTAAAGAAGTATAACGGGCCAGAGTGCAATTAACAAAAAATTGCAGAAACCCTAATGAGCTTAGGGTATAAGGGTCGGCCCCTATAGGGGGTTCCCACATCTCCCATGCAACCTTACTTTAAGGTTTCCACTCAACTATAAATAGGGTTGCATGTTAGCTTCCAAATCGTACATTCGTAATTCTAAGTTCCTGAAAGGGATCTAACTTTTGGGACTCAAAATAATTGGAACCTGGAACATAGTTATAAATACACTCTTTGGTTCATTGGGTGTGAACCATTATAGGTGTTCCTACTTTGGGCACTAGCCATCAGATCAGAGTCTGCTGTGGAAGCGTTCTTCGCTGGAGAAATTGGTTTTCTCTAAAGGTTAGTTTTTTTATTCTCTCTTTTATCTTAATGAGTTGCTTTACTTATTTGGTTTAGAACCGTTAGGGTTAATATATTCTTGCTGTAGTTAGATTATTTATTTTCAGCAATGTTTTAAATTAATCTAGCAAAGGTATAGAAAACTCATCACTGGTATCAGAGTCAGCTTAACCTAATAAGTTTTGCACTCAATTAATTGAGAGGTGTAGATTTTTCGAAAATTTTCTTTTCGAAAATTGTATTTTTTTAATTCTAGAAATTAGTTTTATTTTAAATAGGTTTTAATTTTTGGAATTAAATTGTTTTAATATAAAAAATTAAATTCTAAATGTTTAAAATTCTATATATTATTTAAAATTAAAAATCTGAATTTATTTAAGAATTTTTGGAATTTAGTTTAATTTTTCAGCATTTGATTTTAGGGTTTATTGATAAAGATAACTTAGAGATAAGTTTGAGAAATTATCTGCACTATGTTATTATCCTAGTTCCTAATTATCTAGGTTTAAATTTTCTGGATATTTATATTATATGTATATATAGATTTTAAACCCTAGTATTTTTAAATTGTTTAAAATATACCCCAAGTTTAAAAAATTTAAAATAGACACCTAAATTTTAAAATAGACCCCTAAGATTTAAAAGTCATTTATATATATATATATATATATATATATATATATATATATATATATATATATATATATATAACATTTAAATCTAAATACATTGTCAAACAATTGATAAATCGACTCACCCATAGTGAACAAACTATAAGCAAGTTATAAGGCGGGTGTCTATGCTTCCCTAAAGAAGTAGGTTTTTAACAAGCTTCGCGCTAACCTATCTCCTCCGCTTCGTTGTGCGTTCAATGGAGATACCGAGAACTTTTGATAGGATGATGTTCAGATTAAAAGTATTAATCTAAAGTACTAAGAAAATCCCGTTTTAGATTTATTACGAGATGAATCAGCAACTTACAGAGCAAGGAGCGCCTTGATGTGGTGAAATCATTCATGGCCTGCAAGCCAAAGCCAGGGGCTTCTATTTTTCCCTTCGTCCTCGAGATGAAAGGATACTTTGATAGGCTGGAGTATCTCATCATGGTGTTCGACTCCGAGTTTTCTACTAACACTGTCCTCTCTGGTTTGCCTGCGGTATACAACAGTTCGTGGTCTCTTACCAAATGAATCTCCATAAAAAAGAGACCTCAATCAAGGTGCTCCACAATCTACTACAAACAGATGAGCAGGGCATCAAGACGGATGAAGCTCCTGCATCCCCTGTGTTATCCGTCGGTCAGGCTTCAAAGAAAATGAAGTCCTACTGTAATACCCCTAACGGAAATTCCAAGAAAGGGTCCCGAAGGAAGACAGAGTATGGAATTGTGCCTGTGAGTAACCCGAAGGAGGCAGTATGTTTTTATTGCAATGGGAAGGGCATTGGAAGCGCAACTGCCCAACGTGTCTGAAGGACCTTAAGGACGGGAAGGTCGAGAAGGGTAGCACTTCAAATATGGTTATGATCGAACTCCACAATACTTCTATTTCTAATTCGTGGGTCCTCGATACAGGATGTGGTACTCACATTTGCTCTGCATTACAGAGGCTAAAGGAAAGTAGGAATCTGAGGCATGGAGAGTTGAACCTTGTCTTGGGAAATAAAAAGATCACACCTGTGAAGAAAATTGGCAAGTTTGAGCTTATGCTGAAGTCAGGATTTAGGGTCATGTTAGATAATTGCGGTTATTCACCTGAGATGAACAGAAATATTATTTCCTTATATGCATTGTACAAGAATGGTTATTCCTTTTCTTTTGATAATAATGATGGTGATATTTTAATTCATCACAATGATTGTTTTATTTTCAAAGCCTCTGCGTACAATGGCATATATGAAACTTTTGAATGTAATAGCAATTTGATATTGAATGTTGATTTTGCAAATGAAATTGATAGGTCCAAATTATGGCATTGTCGTCTTTGACACATAAACAAGAAACGCATCGCCCAACTCCAAAAGGATGGAGTGTTCGAATCATTCGACCTCAAATCGGATGATGTATGGGAAACTTGTTTACTAGACAAGATGACTAAATCACTATTCACTGGAACATGTGAAAGAGGTGAAGGGACTTTTGGATTTGATCCACAGAGATGTGTGTGGACCATTCTGATGCACCACAAAAGACTGAAAGTGGTACTATGTCACCTTACTGATGACTATAGTAGATTTGGATGTTTTTATCTAATTAAACATAAGTCTGACACTTTTGATATGTTCAAAAGATTTCAAAGTGAAGTAGAGAATCAGTTGGGCAAAAAGATAAAGGGACTCCGATCCAACAGGGGAGGAAAGTACCTTAGTATCGAGTTTTTCGACCATCTTAGAAGTTGTGGAATAGTTTCCCAGTTAACTCCTCCCAGTACACCGCAACTCAATGGAGTAGCAGAGAGGAGAAATAGAACCTTGTTGGACATGGTCAGATCTTTGATGAGTCGAGCAACACTTCAAATGAGTTTTTGGGGTTACGTTGTGGAGACTGTAGCACATATCTTAAATCTTGTACCCAATAAGAAGGTTTCGAATACACCTTATGAGATATGGAAGGGAAAGCGTCCTTCCCTTGAGCATATCCAGATCTGGGGTTGTGAGGTTTTTGTCAGACGAGAAACTCCAGACAAACTCGAGCAATGATCTGAAAAGTGTCTGTTCGTCGGTTACCCACTAGAGTCCTTTGGATATCTGTTTTACAGACCACATGAAAATGTAGTGTTTGTAGCTCGAAGAGGAGTATTCCTTGAGAGGGAAATGATGTATAAAGAGGATCGTGGGAGTACGATCGGTCTTGATGGGATTCAAGAGTCAGCCGATGAAGAACCAGTTGCAAACACTGACACTCACCCAGAGGCAGAAATGCCTATTGAGCCAATTGACATTTCCTTATCCGTTCGCCGATCTAGTAATGTTAGCATTCCTCCTCAGTTATACTGTGGTTTCCATATTGAACAGGAGGATATGATTAGTGATAATACACTAGTCGATTTGGATGAGCTAGCTACCTACCGGGAAGCGATGACAGACCCTGAGGTTGCTAAGTGGAAGGACGCTATGGATAGCGAAACTGAATCCGTGTATGGCAATCACGTTCGGAAATTGGTTGATCCCACACCCGGTCTCAAGACGGTGGGTTCTAAGTGGATATTCAAGAAAAAGACAAACATGATGGAAAGGTACACACGTACAAAGCTAGGCTGGTGGCAAAGGGCTATACTCAAACCTACGGGATTGATTATGAGGAGACTTTCTCACCAGTAGCTAAAATAAAGTCTATTAGGATAATGCTTGCCATAGTTGTGTTTCATAATATGAAATATGGCAGATGGACGTCAAAACCGCTTTTCTTAACAGAAAACTGATAGAGGGTGTGTTTATGACACAACCTGAGGGTTTTATAGACACAGAGTATCCTAAGAGAGAGTCTAAGCTTTAGAAGGCCATTAATGGACTCAAGCGAGCTTGCCGCAGATGGAATCTTTGCTTCCATCAGAAAATCACAGAGTTCGGATTTTCTAGAAGCGAAGACGAGTCATGTATATATGTCAAGGTCAGTGGGAGTACAGTAGTCTTCCTGTTATTGTATGTCGATGATATACTGCTCATTGGGAACGATATCCCAAAATTACAGAGTGTAAAAGATTGGTTGGGAAAGTGTTTCACTATGAAGCATCTGGGAGATGCAACTTACATTCTGGGTATTAAGATTTACAGAGATAGAATAAAGCGTCTAATAGGACTAAGCCAGGATACATACTTAGATAAATTATTGAAAAAGTTCAAGAAAGGGAATCCTCCCTTAAATCACGGATCGATAATGTATGCCATCAAGTGTACGAGGCCTGATGTCTCATTTGCCTTGAGCATGGTGAGTCGACATCAGCAGAATCCTGGTGAAGGTCATTGGATAGCGGTCAAGAATATTCTGAAGTATTTGAGAAATACTAAGGACAGGTTCTTGGTCTTTGGAGGAGAAGATGAACTCAAAGTAACAGGTTACTGTGACGCGAGTTTCCAAACAGATAGAGATGACAGTCGGTCACAGTTTGGTTGGGTAGTTTTGCTGAATGGGGGAGCTGTGACGTTGAAGAGTTCGAAGCAGCATACAGTGGCAGACTCAACATGCGAGTTAGAATATATTGCGGCTAGCGAGGCCACAAAGGAAGCCATCTGGATGAAGAACTTCATTGAAGATCTTGCAGTTTTCCCAACAGTACCAGACCCCATTGAAATATTTTGTGACAACGAGAGTGCGATTGCATTGACTAAATAACCCAAAGATCATGGGAAGTCAACACACATTGAACACAATTACCATTTCATGAGGAGAAAAGTCGTAGAAGGACATGTGATTGTGTAGCATGTACGATCAGAGGAGAATCCAGTTGATCCGTTCACAAAGACACTGACATAGTCGAAGCACAATGAACATTCTAGATGCATAGGTTTACAAGATAATATAAACTTTTAGCAGTTAGTTAAATTTGAAACGATGTAACAATGATTTGAAATTTTAATAGTTTTGGTGATTAAATAATGGAGAATTTCAAGGTGCTACCATTTAATATTCTTTATCGTTGTGTTTCCTTTTGCATGTTTAGAACCCACTTCCAGAGTAATTAATTTTATTCAAAATCCTCAGTTGATCATACTACAGGAAGTTAGTGTTGAATAAAAATTGACATGGAGTGTTAGTATATTGTCGAAGAGTTAGACATGGCATAGAGATTGCTGCAGCACTCATAGGTACTTAATAAATATTTAAGTATAGGAAAACTCGCACTTAGAAAGTTACTTCATGAATCAAGATCACAAGTAATTGTAAGATGATAATATCCTCTATTCTCAAGCAGAGATACATTGAGGTTATAGTTTTCTAATCTATTGTGCCTTAGCTCATTCAAACGCTGAGCGTAAATCTGAGTTATAAAGGATGTCCTAGTAATGACAAGATTAGTTCACTAGCGCCATGTATTCAAAGTCATTTGTTCCTTTTTCCTTAGTGGAAAAGCGATATCTATGCCTCTGATGATTAAATGTGACTTGAAAGTGTGGGGCCCGACAGAGACTAAGTTGATGTGTTCAATTTCAAATTAATCGGAAACTAGAAACATAATTTTGAAAATCAAGAATGATTACAAATCCATTTCTCAATTTCATATGTTATCATAGAACAAAGGAATAATTGATCCCTTATCTAAAGGACTGACTCTGATAAGATACAGAGTTTGGCAGTTGCGATTAGAGATGGCACTCTCTGGTAGTTAAAGTGATAGACTTTGACAAATAGTAGCTGTAACATCCTCAGATTTAATTATTGTATTTGAGGTTTAATAGTCTAAATTTGTAATTTAAGTTGGATTGTATTTTGATTAATTATAAAAGTTGGTAGTTTTATTCAGAAATTGAAGATTTCAATTTATTAAGTTAATATAATTATTATTAAGTGGTTGAAAGGATAAAATATACATTTAATCTTTATTTAAAGGAATTTAAGAATTTGGTTGCTATTTTAGGGAATTAAAAAGTTAGTGATAATGAAAAATATGATGAAAATAAATATTTAATGGAACCGGATAAGTTGAGGGGCTAAATGTGCCAATAGCCGATACTTGGGAAATAAGAAGACTTTTGGTCTTTCATTTGTTCATTTCACTATATTCAACTCCAAGAATCTCTCAATCTCTCTCTAAATTCTCTGCTGAAATTCAAATTTGTGGAATCAAAATCGTGGATTACATCTGAATATTAACAAGAATCGATTGGATTTAAGGTAAGAAATCTATTATAAAGCTTGAGGTTGTATTTTGGGAGAGAAAAGATGCATAAATTCGGATTTTAATATGAGCAAAATGTTGATGCATGTATGTTAAAACAGTGGGAAATCATTGCTGGAACATCATTGAAGGTTCAGAAACAAGAATCAATCTTTAATTCGTCCAAAAAGGTTAGAAATCTGGATTTTATGAAGTTTTTGTGTTCTTGAAGTTTTTGCTCATTTTTGGTCCAATCTGGACGAATTTGGATGTAAATGATGTGGAAAATGATGTAGAAACATTCAATATATATGTTAGTATAACATTATTAAGGATTGCATGTTGTTAGAAATGGAAATATGGAAATTTTAATGCAAAACCCGTAGATGTGACCCGAACTTAGAATGGAACCGAACTCGATTAAGAACCGAACTCGGATGGACCCGAATTCGGATGGGTCAACATAATTCGGATGTGTCCGAAATCCGGTTGAGGGTCCGAACTTCGGACATGAACTCGACGAGTTCTATACATTTTTGGGTAATTCGGATGGGTTTAAAAGAACCCGAATTTATGGGCAAATAATCACACTTTTGGGATATCTTTTGTACTATATTAAGGCAAATAAAGGAGGGTTAATTGGGAATAATAACACCTCAAATGATGAGATTTAAACGTGAGTTTCGGATGTTGGTTCCGAATGTTGTAATACATATATTTGTACAAGTTGATGTCAATTTGTTAAAGAACATGTAATGATGATACGTTTATCATATGAAAATGTAACAGGTCCCTTGTGGTGTTGTTTAACCCACAGTGGGGTACATTGTGGATCCGGTTGAAATTCCGAGGAGAAATAATATTGACTGAAATTAACTAACGAACCCACTGTGAGTACATATCGATTACATACTTGGCGCCGCTCGATCGTGTTATCCCCGGTGGATACCGAAAGCATCTCATTCGTGTATTCTTGTCATTGAATACAAAGGTTCGGATTTTATTGCTTTCATGACTACTTATCTTATGTAGACTTGATGATCCGTGTACGGAATTCGTGATTTTAAAAAGCTTCTGTTGTGCATTTAATGTGATTAATGTTTATGTTTTTATGAAAAACGATACGAATTCCCAACAGTGATATCAGAGCCACCTCAAGTAACATAATAATAGTATCATTCATGTATTTATGTCCAACGTTCTTAAAGATTCGATTTTTAATAATTAAAAGTGTTTGAACGATCGAAATCAATAATTAAAACGTTTAAGGTTTTGATTTGGTTTGGAGAAAATCAACCAAAAGTTTTGGAAACCCCATGGTGATTCTCAGCCAACCTTGGAGTTTCTCGGAACTCGGTATTTTGAAACCTTAGGTCGTTTTATTTAGTTGATGTTTGATTGTTTAAATTTGTTTAATCGATTAAAATCGAAAATTAAACGTTTCGGTTCGCAAAATCAAACCTAGGAATTTCGGCCATGGGTTGAGACCCATGACCTCTCGGTTGTGATGTGGTAACCGAGGTGATGGATTATTTGTTCCATCATGTCGTTTAATTCACGGTTAAACTTGAACGATTAAATTAAATGCGTTAAAATCGAATTAATAAATCAAAAGTGTTTGGTTATTAATATTTAGACATTTGGGACAAAATATATGTAAATATGTTTTCGGTTTTATAAAATTAAAGTGGAGACTTTATTAGTTTTTTTATAAAATTCGCAAATCGGTTTATTAAATATTATTCGATTCGATAATTAAACGATTAATTGGAATATGGAAATCGAAATAATTAAAGTGAGTTGATTAATGGCTTCGATTAATTTCAGCCGTCAAAGGATTTGATACCCTACTCGTTTTCGGTTCATATGGGTTATTGAACCCAAGTATGAGTCGGTTAACTAAGTTGGTTCGTTTCCGTTTTCCGGTAATTCGTCGTTTAAATTAAATCGGTTTTAATCAAAAGTCAAGTTTTAATGGTGAAATTAAAACTAATGGTAATTTTAATTTATAAACTAGATTTAATTTATGCATTTAATATTTAGTTCCATAAAATGCATTATTAAATTAAAGGGAGTTTAATTTAAGGATTTTATTTTCAAATTAATGAAATCGTGACTTTGAGTTTCATGCTCGGTCATGGTTTAATGTTTTGAGATTTGATCTCGACATTAACGTTTTTGGTAAAAAATTGTTTAAAACCATAAAAAAGTTTTTTTGTGTTATTTAAAGATGGTCAATTTTCTTTAAATATTTTAAAAGACATATTTTATTGGTAAAATTGTTTATTTAGAGAATTGACATTTTAAATAAAGTTTATTTATTTCTGGAAAGATGTTTCTATAGAATAATAGTTAATTGATAATTATTTAAAGGAAGTTCAAATTATTTATCAATATTATTTGAAGATAATAACTATATTTATTAAAGGTTGTTTAATAAAAAGTTTCTTAAAATAGTAAGTTTATGTTTCAAAGGTGTTTGAATTGTTAATTGAATATTTTAAGAAAAAGTATAGTTATGAATCCAAAGATAATGCAAAGATGGAATTACATTTGAAATTTCAGAAAAAAGTTTCTAATTATGGAAAGCGTTCCTAAATTTCGAGTTTATGAACCGTATTTAATTTAAGAATGATATTGGACATGATTACTTCAATTAATGGTAGATTAATTGGTATTGGAATTATTTTCATGGTAGATTAATTGGTATTGGAATCCCGGGTTTTATGATGTAATATGTAATAGGTTAGATAATAGGCAAATGTATTTAGATTAAAATTATGTAAAAATCTTTGCGAAGATGTCCATCAAGAAGAAGGTCATCCATCAAGGACACTCGGAGACATCATCGGATGCTGAGGCTAGTGGGAGCTGAAAGAGTTCATCCTTCTTGCCTTGTGTGTTGATTGTCCCTTAGGTTTTGACCTAATTGGTTTGTCCGTATGGCTCTCGAAAACCAATTTAGTTTCGCCAAGGCTATGTCACCATGTGATTCTATGTTTTATTTCTTTATGCTTCATTTATATCTGCGTGGTTGTGGTGACAAAGTAGATAAATAAAAGAAATCAAAACTACAATAATTTTTATGAAAAATTAAAGTATTTAAAAGGAAGTTTAAATTGGAAACTTTAATTATTTTGTCAGGTGTTAGATATGACAATTTTATGTAATTAGTTTTTCAAATAAAAGGAGATTTATTTTAAAATGTCATATGATCAAAGAGTTGAAATTGTTAAAACTGGTACATTAACTGGATTGTCTACCAGAATAGGTGGTGTCTAGGACAGTCGCACTAGGGCTATGGTAGTAGGAATTTCCGAGAGGTTTAGAACCGAAAGGATCCTGCCCACTAACTAACCTGACTGGCCACTAGTTCTTGGTAAGATACTGGTTATAAACCCAAATTAAAAATCTGACACAACACACCATCCATATAGTGGCACTCACGGTGACCGGTCGTCGTAAGTAGATTCAGCCTTCGTTGGGTGCTTACGCCGCAAACTCGGAGAGCTGTGAGGTAAGCACTGCGGATCCTAAGTGAGACTTGGGCCAGTGACTTGCAGTTGTTATATGGTGTGTGTGTCAGTGGTGGTTCCTCAGTACGACTGTTGCCCAAGGTGTGGATGAGATTAAACATGATCAATTTAAGAAATTAAAAATCTCATAAGATCTAAGAGTTGCAAAGGGGTTGTAATTGGTAATAAGTTGCCTGCCTGAGTAGCTTATTCATGTAGGTTCAGCCTCCGTTGAGTGCATGAATAAGTAAAATGGTTCTTAGGATTAATAAATCATTTTCTAAATTTTGGGTTATTGATTTATTAATGGTTAATCAAATACTAATTTTTGAAAAATTGTTTAAGATGGTTGAAAAAGACCGAGGTAGAAGCGGTTTAATAATAACAATGAAAATAACAGTAACAACAACAATGATAATGTCAATTTCCTTCCCCACTTGAAAATCCTCCCCAAAAGCACATGTTGCTACGTTGAGGTCCATTCGTGATATGGAGAACTCAAAAGAGGCAACTTTCTGAACTGGGAATAAGATCCGACAAATGTTTTGAGTACAGAGCGAAAGTCGTATATTCTGGAAAGGGCACTAGAACCTGCTCCTGCAGAGACTGCTACAGATGAGGAGAGAAATCTCCACAAGAAGCACTCTGAGGATTCGGTCAATGTTGCCTGTCTAATGCTAGCGACCATGACATCTGAGCTGCGGACTATGTAACATTAGCAATGATGCCCTAATCTGTATTTAATAGCCAATTATAGCCTAATCAGTGGTCATTAGAAATTAATCAAGTGATTAACAAGGTTTATTAGAAAATTCAACTCAATTAGAATCAAATTCATCGGTGCGATGAATCGGGAAATCAATTAATCCGATCAATTTGCGATATGAGGGATTAATTCAACTAAGTATGTAATTAAATTATGATTAATGACACTAATCATACACTAATACAATTACTTAACATTAATTATGCAAGACTAAAACAATTCATTAAAACAATGCATTTAAAAGTATTTTTGAATTTACAAGAAAAGAAAAATACAAGAATACATTTTAAATACATTTATACAAAAAAAAGGAAAATACACTATAATTATGGCCTTGTAGGCCGGCCATATAGGAGGTACAAACCTCCATATTTTAATTTGAATATCCATGCCCAATCTCAATCAAATCTCCTTCACACCTCACCCTTTCAACTCACTTTCATTTCATCCATCTTCACACTCTACCTCCACTCTTTGAAAGACAAAAAATCCTCTATAAATAGAGATCACTTCTCTTCATTTTCATCACAGCAAACTATCTCTTTTCTCTCTTTCTTGAAGCCGGCCAAGAGCCACAACCAAGGCCAAGACTTTGAAAATTTTGTTCTTTCAAATATTTCAAGAGTTTTGGTGAAAAACTTGCAAGGGTTTCAAGTTCTTCTCAAAATCAAACTCCTAACACATCAAAGTAAGTAAATTCTAGCTTATATCATCTTATATTTATGTTTATATAAGTCTTGCATAATATATATGATCACCTACAACAACAAGTTTCATAAGAACTCAAGTTTATAAGTTTCTAGTTTTTATTTTAAGTTGTTTCTTTACATATGTTTATGAATATGTAAACATATTATAAAAGTGTTAATATTATGAAAACATGTGATATATATGTGTTTTTATAACTATTATGGCTTTTATACAAGTAGTCTTTGAATAAACAACAAAAATCATAAGTTGTTGTAAGTTTATAAACTACGGATTTTCGGCAGAAAATTTATATCGACTTTGAAAAATCATAACTAATTCATAACTCAACGAAATGAGTTGATTCTTGTCTCAAAAGTTAGATCTATGTCTTAACTATAGATCTGCAATTTTTCATAATTTATTTTGAAGTTTAAGACCTCCAGAAATTATTTGAGAAACCGAAAGTTTGACAGCTCAAAAATGGCCAACATAGCGTTTTAACGAGATTTTTCACCAACCTAAACAACTCGAAAAATGGCCGTTCTTGATTCTAAAAATCCTTTGTATATAGTAGTTTAATGTCCTAGAAAACCAAAGTCTAAAACATTTTGGAGCTTGGTCAAAAACAGCCTCAAAGTAGGCCGAAAAACCTCCGAAAAAGCTGGAAAATTATATATATATAAACTTGACGTTTTAAGCAAATCTTATTTATAAATTTGTAATGTTGGGTGATTTAAGACATAAAAATCTATAAATATACCTATTATCATATATTAGTGATATTAAGTCCTTATTATCATTTAGGACTCGGTTAAACACCTCCGGTTTCATCACCCATCAAACAACGCACATTTGCATTTTTGCGCATATTTTGCCATCACAAGTTCGGTGAGTCTTCATAGCCCCTATTTTTCACTATCTATTGGGGTGGAAATACATGCACTGTTTTCATATGGACATCAAAACTGTTTATTTCTTATATGTATTACATGTTTGGATTCCATCAGCCCTTATATCATGAACCGTTAATTGCATTTATTTGTAAGCGCGAATATATTGTGGATAGATCTGTCGGGAGTCATGTCCCCCATTCGGGTTAGCTCGGTTCGGATAACAGCGAGTGCATATATATTCAACACACGGTATTACGTATGGGAATACTGCACAGGGCAAACTCATTCTAATTAAGCTTCGGTTGCATGATGGTTTATGTAATACATATGCGGAATTTATGATTTTATAAATCCAAGTCATTTGATAATGTCCATACAACTGGTCTTTTCGCGTAAACCTATGAGCTCACCAACAATTTTGGTTGACGTATTTTAGCATGTATTTTCAGGTAATTAAGGCAAGTATGCCTTCAGAAGTAACCACTTTCAAGCTTCCGCACTTAAGGAGTCGCATTCTTTTTCAAACCGTCGGAGATTTATTTGCATTATTTTGGATAATTTAATTATGTATTTAAATCTCTGTACCTTGCGAACTACTCTTTATCATTTACGGGTTATGTAAAACATTTCTACCTTTTAAAGTTATATCGATGTATTTTTGAAAACGTCCATATAGTGGTCGTTCATTATGATTATGGTTACGCTTCCGCACTCGTCACGCCTCGCTGCCAACCGGGGTAGCAGGGTGTGACAGATTGGTATCAGAGCCATAGTTATAGTGAACTAGGTTGCATTAGTACCCTAGACTATAACTGCACATAAGATTTACTGATTTTGGAAAATATTTTGTAACTTGTAACTAACTAAAAGACTATGAATGGACTTTGATAGCAGAAATCATGTCCCATCCGGAAACAATCATCATATCAGATTCAGAGGAGGAGTACACTCCTGCTAGCCCTACGGCCACTGAGATTTTCCACGAGGAAGACACATCAGAGGAAGAGGATCCCTCGGAAGATCCGATGTGGGAGACGGAAGAGGAGCCAATGGAGGAAGATCCACTGCCCCTAGCGGTCCCTGCCCGCGTTCCATACCATCCAGCCGAGCCGTCTTATAAGCCGTACAGGCCATACCCTAACGGCCCCAACATGCTGTACACATCCCGAAAGCGGGTGAACCCACCAAGAAGGGAGTCTATTCCTGTCCCGACTCCCCAGCCCAATCCCCCGACACCACACCGACGGGTAGACGCCCGGCGATGGACCTGGATACCGGAGACCCTCCGCGAATGGAGGCAGATGGAGGGAGTTCCTCCAAACTTCGAGATAGGAGGACCATCCTCCGCACCTGTCCCGACCCTCACCCAAGAACCTACCGAGCAAACCATACCACTTCTGATAGCACGGTCGACTAGGCATGACCACCAAATCCGATCACTTAACCTAGATATCGGTGGGATGACCGCTCGTCTAGAGCGGGAGGAGTTGCAAAACAACATCTACTGGGCTAATCAGCACGCCCTTGCTATTCAACAGAATGGCCTGGATGAGCTTCGGCAGCAACTAGCCAAAAGCCAAGCTCGGATCGAGGAGCTGACTCAGCGCCTCAACGCAATGAAAAAGGGAGAGACCCCCGATCACTCCCACACTTAGTGCACTTCTGTCTATCTTTGTAATGGTAGGAAAATATCATGTAATAGTATAGGATAAAATTTTCGGGTAATAACCCGCCCCTAATGTAAGGAAATTTCGAATGATTAACGAATGAAAATTGCAAGTTATTTATGAAATTGTGTTTGGTGATTATAGTATTGTGCTTTAAGGAAAATTTACCTCTTTAAGATTCAATTTCTTACACTATGGTTTTTCTTTAAAATTTTAAGATAATGCCGCCGAAACGAGCAATGAACGCTGCTGACATTGAAGAGCTAGTCGCACAAAGAGTGGCTGCCGCTATAGCCCCGTATGAGGCAAATAGGAATAGCTCAGCAAATGGAGATGGTGGTGCTAGCCGCACCACGGGAGGAACGGAAATCCACGCAAAAGGTTGTGGAATTAAAGGATTTTTAAGTTGCAAACCTCGATATTTCAACGAAACTGAAGGAGCCGTTGGCTTGATACGATGGTTTGAGAAGTTAGAATCTCTCTTTCGCGTCAGCGGATGTGCTGAGGGAGATAAGGTGAAGTTCGCTACTCACACCCTACAAGATAGCGCCCTCACATGGTGGAATTCCTATGTCCAGTCTGTAAGTATCGATGAAGCCTACCAGCTCACATTGTCCGCGTTGAAGCAAATGATGACGGACGAGTACTGTCCGAGGAACGAACTCCAGAAAATGGAATCGGAGTTCTGGAACCTGTCGATGAAGGGAACAGATGTGACGGGGTACACCAACCGATTTCATGAGCTAAGCATTCTGTGCCCTCAAATGGTGACCCCGGAGTACAAAAAGATTGAACGTTACATTTGGGGACTCGCTCCTCAAATTCAAGGTAATGTGACTGCCTCAAACCCATCCACCTTGCAGGATGCCATTAGGATGGCCAATAATCTTATGGACCAAGTAGCCCGGAGAAATGAAGCCAAGGCCGGGGAGAACAAGAGAAAGTGGGAAGACAAGACTGGGAAGAATGCGGGTTCACAATCCAAAAAGCCCGAGACCATTAAGGCTTACGCAGCGGGAGCTGAGCCAAGAAGAGGTTATACCGGTACCAAGCCTTTCTGCACTAAGTGCACCTTCCATCACAACCAGGGTCCCTGTCCAGCCCACTGTGAGAAATGCAAACGTTTGGGGCATATGGCCAAAGACTGTAAATCTGGAGCCCCGGGAACCGGTGGCAGCAATCAAAAAGGCTGCTTTGAATGTGGAGTTACTGGGCACTTCAAGAGTGAGTGCCCGAAGCTGAGGAATGGTGGAGGAGCTCAGGGGAGAGCTTTCGTGTTGGGAACGGGTGACGCTCGTCAAGATCCCCACGTGGTATCAGGTACGTTTCTTTTAAATGACATTTATGCTTACGTACTCTTTGATACTGGGGCTGATAGGAGCTTTATATTTGATAAGTTTAGTAAGCAATTGAATGCCGCTCCTTTTCCCTTAGACAACTCTTATACTATAGAACTGGCTGACGGTAAAATAATAGAGGAAAGTAGTATCATTAAGGAATGCACACTGAAGCTGGCAGATCATCCCTTTAAAATAGACTTGATGCCTATAAAACTCAGAAGTTTCGACGTAGTAGTTGGTATGGATTGGTTGTCACACAATCATGCCGAGATTTTGTGTGGTAAGAAAGTGGTACGGATACCACTCCACAAGAAGAAGTTCCTAACAGTCCAAGGAGAAAGAAAGAACCGACAGTTGAATGTCATATCCGGCCTAAGAACATTAAAGTGCCTTAGGAGAGGTTGTCATGCAGTACTTGTGCAAATTGTAGAAAAAGAGGCGGAGGAGAAGCGACTTGAGGATATTCCAGTGGTTTGTGACTATCCGAAGGTCTTCCCGGAAGATTTGCCTGGACTTCCGCCAACTAGACAAGTAGAGTTCCAAATCGATTTGGTGCCGGGAGCTGCACCGGTCGCAAGAGCCCCATATAGACTAGCCGCTTCTGAGATGCAAGAGCTATCCAATCAATTACAAGAGTTGATGGATAAAGGATTCATTCGACCAAGTTCCTTACCTTGGGGAGCTCCAGTCTTGTTCGTGAAAAAGAAAGACGGATCCTTCAGAATGTGCATAGACTACCGAGAGCTAAACAAGTTAACGATAAAGAACCGCTACCCTCTCCCCAGAATTGATGACCTGTTTGACCAGCTACAGGGATCTAGCTTCTACTCTAAGATTGATCTGCGATCCGGTTATCATCAAGTAAAGGTTCGGGAAGAAGACATTCCCAAGACAGCATTCAGGACTCGTTATGGACATTACGAATTCCAGGTAATGCCATTCGGTTTGACTAACGCACCAGCCGTATTCATGGACCTCATGAATCGAGTGTGTAAACCGTACCTGGACAAATTTGTAATAGTGTTCATAGACGATATTCTCATCTATTCCAGAAATAAGGAGGAGCATGAACACCACCTCAAGCTGATATTGGAGTTGTTAGAGAAGGAACAGTTATACGCAGAATTTTCGAAATGTGAATTTTGGTTGCGAGAAGTTAAATTCCTTGGTCATGTGATCAACAGCCAGGGAATCCAAGTTGATCCATCAAAAATCGAGGCCATAAAGAACTGGGCGACTCCTAGAACCCCCACGGAAATCCGCCAATTTCTAGGACTTGCCGGTTATTATAGGCGATTTATCGAAAACTTCTCAAAGATAGCGGGTTCCTTAACAGAATTGACTCGGAAGGATGTGAAGTATATCTGGGGTGAAGAGCAAGAAAAGGCGTTTCAACAGTTAAAGCAAAGGTTGTGTAGTGCACCAATTCTGTCCTTACCCGAAGGGACTGAAAATTTTGTGGTCTACTGTGATGCCTCACACAATGGATTAGGTTGTGTGCTCATGCAAAGGGATAGAGTCATTGCTTACGCATCACGATAGCTCAAAATTCACGAGGTGAATTATACGACTCATGACTTAGAGCTTGGAGCAGTGGTGTTTGCTCTCAAAATATGAAGGCACTACCTGTATGGAACTAAGTGCACGGTGTTCACAGACCATAAAAGCCTTCAGCATATTCTAAATCAGAAAGAGCTAAATATGAGACAACGTCGTTGGGTTGAACTACTTAGCGATTATGACTGCGAAATTCGTTATCATCCGGGGAAGGCAAATGTCGTGGCTGATGCCCTAAGCCGAAAGGAACGGGTTAAGCCATTAAGAGTTCAAGCTTTGGTCATGACTATACAGTCAAACCTAAACTCTCAAGTCTGCAAGGCACAAGAAGAAGCAGTTAAGGAGGGTAATCTACTGGATGAAGCCTTGAGAGGGATGGATAAGCAGTTTGAAATCAAGCCAGATGGATGTCGATACTTCATGGGCAGAATTTGGTTACCAAAACTCGGGGGAGTAAGGAAGCTGGTCATGGATGAAGGACATAAGACAAGATATGCTATTTATCCAGGGCCAGATAAGATGTATCACGACTTGAAAGGAATGTACTGGTGGCCAAATATGAAGGCTGACATTGCTACCTACGTCAGCAAGTGCTTAACATGTTTGAAGGTTAAAGCTGAGCACCAAAAACCATCAGGATTGCTAGTTCAACCAGAAATACCCCAGTGGAAGTGGGAAAACATCACCATGGATTTCATCACCAAGTTGCCAAAGACTTCTGCAGGTTATGACACTATTTGGGTGATTGTGGATCGACTTACAAAAACCGCACATTTCCTGCCAATCAAGGAGACTGATAAGATGGATAAGTTAACACGAATCTATCTTAAAGAAGTCGTCTCAAGACATGGAGTACCTGTATCAATTATATCAGACAGGGACAGCCGGTTCACATCAAGATTTTGGCAGTCAATGCAAGAAGCACTGGGTACACGTCTAGATTTGAGCACAGCCTATCACCCGCAAACGGATGGTTAGAGTGAAAGGACGATTCAGACGCTGGAAGACATGTTAAGGGCATGTGTCATCGATTTTGGCAAAAGTTGGGACAGACACCTGCCATTAGTCGAGTTTTCCTATAACAACAGCTATCACTCAAGCATTAAGACCGCCCCATTCGAGGCACTCTACGGGCGAAAGTGTCGATCACCTCTTTGTTGGGCTGAAGTAGGAGATAGTCAGATCACTGGACTTGAGATCATCCAAGAGACTACAGAAAAGATAGCCCAAATTCGTAACCGATTAAAGATCGCGCGGGATCGACAGAAGAGTTATGCAGACATTCGACGGAAGGATTTGGAATTCCAAGAGGGAGATCAAGTAATGTTGAAAGTCTCGCCTTGGAAAGGCGTAATCCGTTTTGGGAAACGAGGAAAACTCAATCCTCGTTATATCGGACCATTCAAGATCACCAAAAGAATTGGCCCGGTAGCTTACCGACTCGATCTGCCCCCTGAGCTTAGCAACGTTCATAATACCTTCCATGTGTCCAATCTTAAGAAGTGTCTGGCTGATGAATCACTTGTTATACCCATGGACGAGCTGGAGTTAGACGATAAGTTGAACTTCATTGAGCAACCCGTAGAAATAATGGACCGAGAAGTCAAGAAACTAAAGCACAGCCGGATCCCGATAATAAAAGTCAGATGGAACTCTAAGCGAGGTCCTGAGTTTACATGGGAACGCGAGGATCAGTTCCGGGAAAAATACTCTCACCTTTTCTCAAATACTCAAGAAATGGAGAACACGAGCTAATTTCGGGACGAAATTCCCTTAACAGGGGGAGACTGTAACATCCGGCACTAAACCAGGTTAGCAATAATGCCCTAATCTGTATTTAATAGTCAATTATAGCCTAATCAGTGGTCATTAGAAATTAATCAAGTGATTAACAAGGTTTATTAGAAAATTCAACTCATTTAGAATCAAATTAATCGGTGCGATGAATCGGGAAATCAATTAATCCGATCAATTTGCGATATGAGGGATTAATTCAACTAAGTACGTAATTAAATTATGATTAGTGACACTAATCATACACTAATACAATTACTTAACATTAATTATGCAAGACTAAAACAATTCATTAAAACAAGGCATTTAAAAGTATTTTTGAATTTACAAGAAAAGGAAAATACAAGAATACATTTATAAATACATTTATACAAAAAAAAAAAAAGGAAAATACACTATAATTATAGTCTTGTAGGCCGGCCATATAGGAGGTACAAAGCTCCATATTTATATTTGAATATCCATGCCCAATCTCAATCAAATCTCCTTCACACCTCACCCTTTCAACTCACTTTCATTTCATCCATCTTCACACTCTACCTCCACTCTTTGAAAGACCAAAAATCCTCTATAAATATAGATCACTTCTCTTCATTTTCATCACACCAAACTATCTCTTTTCTCTCTTTCTTGAAGCCGGCCAAGAGCCACAACCAAGGCCAAGACTTTGAAAATTTTGTTCTTTCAAATATTTCAAGAGTTTTGGTGAAAAACTTGCAAGGGTTTCAACTTCTTCTCAAAATCAAACTCCTAACACATCAAAGTAAGTAAATTCTAGCTTATATCATCTTATATTTATGTTTATATAAGTCTTGCATAATATATATGATCACCTACAACAACAAGTTTCATAAGAACTCAAGTTTATAAGTTTCTAGTTTTTATTTTAAGTTGTTTCTTTAAATGTGTTTATGAATATGTAAACACATTATAAAAGTGTTAATATTATGAAAACATGTGATATATATGTGTTTTTATAACTATTATGGCTTTTATACAAGTAGTCTTTCAATAAACAACAAGAATCATAAATTGTTGTAAATTTATAAACTACGGAATTTCGGCAGAATATTTGTATCGACTTTGAAAAATCATAACTAATTCATAACTCAACGAAATGAGTTGATTCTTGTCTCAAAAGTTAGATCTATGTCTTAACTATAGATCTGCAATTTTTCATAATTTATTTTGAAGTTTAAGACCTCCAGAAACTATTTGAGAAACCGAAAGTTTGACAGCTCAAAAATGGCCAACATAGCGTTTTTAACGAGCTTTTTCACCAACCTAAACAACTCGAAAAATGGCCGTTCTTGATTCTAAAAATCCTTTGTATATAGTAGTTTAATGACCTAGAAAACCAAAGTCTAAAACATTTTGGAGCTTGGTCAAAAACAGCCTCAAAGTAGGCCGAAAAACCTCCGAAAAAGCTGGAAAATTATATATATGTATAAACTTGAAGCAAATCTTATTTATAAATTTGTAATGTTGGGTGATTTAAGACATAAAAATCTATAAATATACCTATTATCATATATTAGTGATATTAAGTCCTTATTATCATTTAGGACTCGGTTAAACACCTCCGGTTTCATCACCCATCAAACAACGCACATTTGCATTTTTGCGCATATTTTGCCATCACAAGTTCGGTGAGTCTTCATAGCCCCTATTTTTCACTATCTATTGGGGTGGAAATACATGCACTTTTTTTTCATATGGACATCTAAAATGTATATTTCTTATATGTATTACATATGGTTCCATTAGCCCTTATATCATGAACCGTTAATTGCATTCATTTGTAAGCGTGAATATATTGTGGATAGATCTATTGAGAGTCCTGTCCCCCATTCGGGTTAGCTCGGTTCGGCTAACAGCGAGTGCATATATATTCAACACACGGTATTACGTATGGGGATACTGCACAGGGCAAACTCATTCTAATTAAGCTTCGGTTGCATGATGATTTATGTAATACATACACGGAATTTATGATTTTATAAATTCAACTCATCTGATAATGTCCATACAACTGGTCTTTTCGCGTAAACCTATGAGCTCACCAACAATTTTTGTTGACGTATTTTAGCATGTATTTTCAGGTAATTAAGGCAAGTATGCCTTCAGAAGTAACCACTTTCAAGCTTCCGCACTTAAGGAGTCGCATTCTTTTTCAAATCGTCGGAGATTTATTTGCATTATTTTGGATAATTTAATTATGTATTTAAATCTCTGTACCTTGCGAACTACTCTTTATCATATACGGGTTATGTAAAACATTTCTACCTTTTAAAGTTATATCGATGTATTTTTGAAAACGTCCATATAGTGGTCGTTCATTATGATTATGGTTACGCTTCCGCACTCGTCACGCCTCGCTGCCAACCGGGGTAGCAGGGTGTGACATTAGTATCCTTCACGTAAATGACTATGACCTTCAAAATGCCTTGAAATGAAGAGAAGACTTTCAAATTTCCTTGTACTTAATCTAGACATGTGCATTGAACACGGACACTCTTTTGGCCAGATTTTTGGACATGGCAAATGGTCCTTTTATTGGGCTTTAATCTTCTTGAAAAGATAGGAAAAAGTCTTAGCTTTCATTGGGCTTTTATTTGACTCAATTCGGGCTTGAAATGAGTGAGTTACGGACAAAACATGGGCTAAGTGGAAGAGTGGCGGAATTTATTTATTTTTGGGATTTTTATAGATGAACTAATCACAAGTTAGGCTCCGAAAAGGTTAATCTTGGTTCATTACTTGGATTGAAAATAAGAATATTTTTGATTATTTTGTGAAACAATGGGAGCATTATTTTCTGAAACTTGACTTGGATCCACATCTTCTTTCTCCATAGTGAGAATCATATCAGAATTTGTGGCATTTCATGTTTATCTTCTAAGTGTTCCCCGTTCTAGTCATCAGCCGAAGTCGGATCCATCAAATTCGGTTCCCATCCGAATTTTGACATTCATGTTTATTTTCTAAGTGTTCATCATACTCATCATCATCCGGAATTCGGATCCATCCGAATTTCGGTTCCCCCCTTAGTTTCATACTTAGTTTATCATTTCATGTATCATTTCCATCCGAATTTCTATCCCACTAGAAATTCAGATCATGCCATCCGAATTTCTCATGTACCCAAATTCGGATCAGTCTTTCATCTGAATTTCGGTCCAGCCGAAATTCAACACTTAGATTTTTTTTAAAATTTTCCACTTTTTTCATTTTTCTAAAAATCAAAAATCACAAAATAGTACATGTCCTATGCACCATTGATTAGAGTTAGGATAAGTGTTTGAGTGAAAATGTCTATTCTAACATTGGTCTCTCAACGATCGACTTTGGACTTTATTCGGTTGAACTTTCATTCTACTGATACAACACCCGATGCTTTAAAAAGAATAGACAGTATCAAATTCACGCTTATTTCAGACTTAGTATCAATGCTTAATTCTTTCAAGTCTGATAAACTAACAATGTTGCACGTTTACGGGACTCATGGATCAACAAAGCACCTTAACCATTACCCATCCTCCGCTACCCAATAATAATGCTCAACTGCCAGAAGAATCCCTTCTTCCATCTAACCAGTTTGCTGAATTTGCACCTCACAACTGGCAACTCGACCTTTCCATCCTACGCCATGAAGCCGAGGATATCACATTTGATATTCTCAAAGGCCTACCACACTTCTATGCCCTATCCACTGCTATTTCTGTACCCACAATTTACCTTCAACAATCCCGGCATCATCCAACATTTGTTAATGATGTCGAACCTCACTTCACCACCATCATCGACTCTGTTCCCATAAAACTCACCCTCGAATCCATCCGCCACAATCTTTGCCTTCCTACTGAACATGCCTATGCACCCATTCCTACACAAACCCAAACACTTCAGGAAATCCTAACTATTGGTTATAATGGCCAACTCACCAGACCTTCAGAATTTCAGACCAAGCAATTCTAGTCCCACTGGAGGGTCCTTTTTTAACTTATCAATAAATATTTCACTTGCAAACATTCTGGCCATGACTCGGCCTCCATCCAAGTCCCTGCAATATATCCTGCATCGCCTTCGACCGCCACTATGACTATGCGGTGTTTATTTTTGAGGAATTGAAGAGGGTAGTTCTAAAGAAAGGAACAAAAAGAGGGCGCAAATTCATTCTATTCCAAATATTCCTTCAGCTTTTTATTCAATATGTAATGGAACATGATGACGATATTCACGAACGTCCAGAGGCCGATGTCTGCAACACGGCCTCACTTCAACCAATAAAGATCCCGACAGACTCTGCCAATGTCCTGGTCATGGACATTCCCATGTCTTTGCTACTTCAGGCAGACCAAAGTGAAGAGAGGGTAAGGGATTACATCAGGGTAGTGTATCCGGATGAGGCCCTGTCACCACCGACAGGGCCTAACCAGTCCGAAGGTGTGTTGGTACACCCGGTGTGACGATAGCACTCTGTAGGTTTGTTATAGTTAGTCATTTGTAATAGATAGGGCTTTATTAATGCAAGTCATGTTTGTTTAATCATGTTTATGGATTAAGTTCATGATTGTGTATTGAGTTTAAGTCTGCATGTGAAGTTCATGAGGCTATGAACTTATGGTGATAAGTTCATGAGGTTTGAACTTATGAAAATAAGTTCTTAAGTCATAAGGCCACGAACTTAAGGAGGTTAAGTTCATACGAACTTAGCCTTGGTAAGTTCGGGGGCTTGAACCTGTAAGTTCGTTGGCTTGGGCCGTGTTTGGAGAATCTCGTTTTCAGTGTTTTTCAGACTGCACAGACGAACTAGAGAGTGTTTTCAGAGAGTTTAGGAGCAATACATCGTGTGGGGTCAGTATTCTACCGGCTGGCATTGTGTTCGGCTCTGTGTTTCGTGCGTGATCGATCCGTTAAGCGTATAACAAGAATTCCACACTCGTTGGACGACGTCGCGCCTTGATTCGATCCGTAGACGGTGGACCTTACAAGGGGTATCAGAGCCAATTTTGAATGTTCATTGTGTTCATCACGTTTCGTTGAACATTCATAAGGTTTCTTGGCGTTCTTACGGATAAATCACGTCTAGTTTTGAAGTTTTCAGTGTTTTCGAGCAGTTTGTCTAGCAACTAATCATCTTAGTTCAACTTTACAGTAGAAATCATTGTTTTTAACCTTAAAAACATTGATTTGATCTGAATTTTTGAAAAAGTCGAATTTTTGGCCGTTTCACAAACTTGCGGTGCTCGAACTTAGGAGTGTTTTTGGGGTTTCTCGAACTTGTCAGACGCTCCTCTATAAACTTGTCAGGATCTCGAATTTGTCAGGGTTTCTGGAATTTGACTGCTTCGTACTTGGCAGTTAGGGTTTCACGAACTTGACTATCTTCGAACTTATCTTTCTGGAACTTAACTTTAAACAAATTTAATTTGGTAAAACGAATTTAACTAAGTCCATACAAGCTTGATTTCAATTTTATTTTAAAAAATTAATAAATTTAAGTTCGAGAACAGAAAATTTTACCAGAATGTCAAGATTGCATAAGTTCTTGGAAATGGATCACGAGGTGGGCAAATCCAATTCACCACCTAAGCTAATGAAGATAGAAGACTATTACTGGTGGAAGGATAGATTTGCAGATTTCACCCGTTTCAATGATATGCGTATGTGGATATGAATAGATGAAGAATATGTTCCTCCTACAACAGAGCTCGAAGGCAGACTGAAGGTGTTATCGTATCAACAAATGAAGGATGATGATAAGAAAATCTACGAAGTTGAGAATCGAGCTATGCCCTCAATTAAGATGGATTTACTGTTGGAGGTTCTGCATAAGTTTAAGCATCATAGAACTTCTACAGAGCTCTGGGAAGCTCTAGAGAAAAGGTATGAGGGAAATCCAATGGTAAGGAAGGGGAGAACTGAGATGTTGAAACAACAATTTGCGATCTTTAAGGGTCTGAAGAACGAGAACTTGGATGACATAGTTACTACGTTCTATCATCTGTTGACCGAGCTTGATAACCACAGGGTTGTGTATCAAGAAACTGAAAAGATCGAAAAACTTCTAGATGCGTTACCAGCAAAGTGGGAGATGTACACTGCGTTGGTAAAGCATGATGAAGAAAAGTTGAAAACTCTCACTCTGGAGGAAGTCATTGGAACACTGAGAGCCGATAACTTTAAAATGCAGAAGAAGGAGAGGGAATTCAATCAGGTACAAGATTCTGAAATGTACTTCGGCAAAGCTAAGCCAACAACTTCTAGTGCATCTGCGTCAGGGGCTACAGCGTTCTATTCCAGAGAAGAAGAAAGCATACCTACAGAAACCGAAGAATTGTGTGGTAGGGCATTTCTAGGGTCCTCAAAACCAGGAGATCAACCACAAAGTTTAGGACCTTCATCTCAGGGATACACGAAAATGTCTTTGAGTGCCAAGACAGCAGAGGAGCAGTTGAAGCTTCCATCGTTTATGGCTGCATATGGTAACAGCATTCAGGGTAAGATCAACGATCCAACTTTATGGGAGGAGGATTATGATCAGATAGACCCTGATGACTTAGAATAGATGGACCCGCAATGGCAACTAGCAATGGTTACACAGAGGGTGAAGAGGTTTATGAAGAGAACCGAAAGAAATCTCAGTGTGAGCAACAATGTAGGGTTTGATAAGTCAAAGGTGAAGTGTTACAACTGTCAAGGGTTGGGAAATTTCGCTAGAGAATGTTAGAGGCTGAAGATGGATAACTATCAGAATCCGGGAGGGCAGAATTCAAGCAACTCAGGAAATCAAGCAGCAGTGGCTGGGTTGCTGACAAACGTATCTTCTAACAGGCAGTTAGATGGTACTTATGATTGGAGTTCTCATCCGGAGTCTAATGCTAGAGCTTGTATGGCAGAGGTAACTGAGACTGATAGTGGAGCTGGAGAGGAAAAGCAGGAGGACACCCTGCAGTCCGAGACAAATCCTTTGAATCTGAAAAAATCTGAGGAGCTGACTACACTGGAGTTTGCAGCTCAGATGGCCAACGTGAAATCGGATCGGAAAAAGGTAATCCGCAACTTTTCTACTTTTCGTGATTTATGTGTTTTAAGTGCTACGTTAAACGATAAATTGAACTTAGTGCTAGAATCACATTCATCTATGACAGCTCAAATCCAAACCTTAAAATCTGACAATGCTAGTCTTCTAGATATTAAGGAAGACCATAGGGCAAAGATGAAGCTGATGCTCAGGATGTGATAGTTCTAAAAGATAAATTGAGCGAACAATGTGTCAGGATAGAACTAATGTATGAGCATCTAGTGTAACATCCTTAAATATAAATTATTGTAATTTAGATTAATTAGTTGGAAATTTTGTAATTTATATAATTAAGTTGAATTTTTGAAAAATGATTATGTATCTGGATATTTAAAAGTTGGTTGCTATTTTAAGAAATTAAGAAATTTGAGAATTTCAACTTTTAGTTATTAAGTATGATTGTTAAAATGTTAATGATGAAAATTATGATGAAACTCAGTATTTAAGGGAACCAGATAAGTTGAGGGGCCAAATGTGCCAAAGTTGGAAATTATGGAATAAAAGAACAGTTGGTATTTCATTTTCATTCATTTCATCATTTCAAACTCAAGAGCTCTCTCCCTCTCTCTCTAAAAATCTCTGGAATTTCTACTGAAATTCGAATTTGTGGAAGAAGATTTGTGGATTAAATCTGAAAAATTATCAAGAATCAAAAGGATTTAAGGTAAGAAATTAGTTTCAAAGTTTGAGGTTTATTTTGAGGGTTGAAAACTTTAAATTTCGGATTTTTAATCTGAAAATCGTTGTTGCATGTTGGATAAATCAGTTGTGAATCATCAATTGAAGTTCCCTGAAGGATTGGAAACAAGAATCGTGCTTTGATTCGTCCTAAAAAGGTAATAAATCTGAAATTTTGTGAGTTTTTGAGTTCTTGGGGTTTTACTTATTTTTGGTCCAATCTGGACGAAATTGGATGTTATTGATATGGAAAATGGATTAGAAACACTCAATATATAGTAATATATCAAATGTATGGATTGCATGTTGCTATAAATTAGTTTTGGAAATTTTTGAGTAAAATCCGTAAGTTGCGACCTGCATTTCTGCAAGTGAACTCGGCGAGTTCTATGGTGAACTCGGCGAGTTCCCAAGAACACTTGAACAAATCTTCAAAAATTCATAAGTGATGAAACCGAACTCGGATGAGACCCGAACTCGGATGGGTAAAGTAATTCGGATGGGTCCGAAATCCGGCCGGGGATCCGAAATTCGGACCTGAACTCGGCGAGTTCAATGCCGTACATGTGTAATTCGGATGGGTTATTAAGGACCCGAAATTATGGTTAATTAATTACATTTTTGGGATATTTTTTGTATTATATTAAGGCATATAATGAAAGGTTATTTGGAAATAATAACACACCAATTGATGGTTTATAACGTGAGTTTCGGATGAAGGTTCCGAATGTTGTAACACTTTTAATTGTACAACTTGATGTACATTTGTTGAGTAACATGTTTATGATGTGATTTTCTTATGGAAATGTAACAGGTCCCTTGTGGGTGTTGTTTAACCCACAGTGGGGTACTTTTGAGTCCGGTTGAAATTACGAAGAGAAATAAGATAACTTGAAGTTAACTAACGCACTCACTGTGAGTACCTTTGATTTTAACATGTCTGCATCTGCTTTATGTTTGCTTTGCCTGCTGGGGCATGTTGTTTCACTTTCGTTTGGCACTCTACTAAATTGCGTATATGTTGATGCACATTCATATTTGTTGCATGTCCGTTTCTTTGTTGTGCATCTTATTGATGGACCTGCGGGTCGCATCTGTACTCTGATGTTACTGTGCTATTTGACAAAGAGTTGACACCTCTGTGGTCAGGATAGACAGTAGGTCATCCCCAATGTTATGTCTGCCTCAGATGGTTGGTTTTTCTTATGCCGAGCGTCATCTCGAAGGAGTTGTGGCTCAGGTTTGCGTACTTTGTGTACGTGTGGAGTATACGGTATGTGTTACCGGTGTTACTCCTGGTGGCATCATAAGGATTTGTGGAATGTGTAAAATCATTGGTATTCACTAAGCATTCGCTTACCCCTCAGTTGTTGAATTTTTATAGGAAAAGGGAAATCTGCTGCGGGACCTTCTAGCTAGGTCATCTGTTGAAGTGTTTGAAGATATCTACTATTCAGCTTGGTAATTGGAAAATGGGAATATGGTTGTAAGAAACTATTGATTGATGTAATGCTATTGAGTATGTAGACTTAGTATTGGAACCTCGTAGCACCATAGGGTGTTTGACACATTTGTATTATTTCTATTATGTACTATAATGCTTCCGCACTTTAATTAAGCTTTCAGATCATTATGTAATTGTGTTTGGTGATTAATCCTGGGTGTATTGTGAACGGTGGTTAAATGTGGCAAGGGTGTCACATCTAGAATCATTGACCAAAGATATCACCCTTAAACACGTAGAACTAGTAGAAGCAAGGGTTAAAGTTGCTGAGGCAAATAGTAAGATTGAAAAGTTTAGGAACTCTTCCTTGAACTTAGGCAAAATCTTAGATTCGCAGAGACATTCTAAGAACAAGTTGACCTAGGATATCAGGATGTGCCTCCACCTTTCAATAATAACTATGTGCCTATCCCTCGGGATGAGACCAAAGAAAAGGTTGAATCAGAGGAAGTAAAAGTAACTGAGACTAATAAGGTGTCAAAAGCTAAAGTGTCTACAAAAACTCCTCTGGTTAAGAAAACTGTCACGTTTGTGCATTCTAGTAGAGTGTCTAAACTAGAAGAAGAAAAAATGGTTAGTGATAATAAGCGAGAGGAGTTGAACAAAGTAGTTGATACACCTCAACAGGACATTAATGAGACCCCTAAGTTAAAAAGTGCTTATAAGAAGTCTACTGACAAGGTCTTCCTTTAGATGTCATGAAAAAGGTCATGTTACTTCTAGTTGTCCCTATAAGAAACCAGAGTCTACACCTACTATAGGGAAGCAAGAACAACAAGCCTAAACATAAGTTCCTAGTATTGCAAGCTCAAGTAGTTCTCAAAATACTTAGAAGAACTTGAATGTAACTTCACGAGTAGGTACTAAACAAATACCGGTGTCAATCAGACAAAATGAAGGGCTTAGTACTAAGTCACCAAATAGAGTCCCTAGTCAATCAAGGTCTGGACCACAACCTGTAATTAGGAATAATACCCCTAAGAGGAGTTATACTCCAGTTAGGTCTCATACTCCTAACAAACATCTGACACCAGGTAGAGCCCAGGGCTATAACAATAAAATGCATTATAACATAAATTACTCTAAGGCTCCACAACAAAAGAGAACCCATAGGCTAGGAGTGGATATTAATCACTCTGCTCCACAACAGGTTCTTAATCAAAAACCCAAGTCACCTGAAAGGAGAGACGAGTATTTGAAAAAGTTCAAGTATATGGACGAGAATGGTATTATTAAGTCAGTCATGGATTAGGTTCCCCGTGATAACTAATTTGTTTTCCTTCATGTGCAGGAGTTAACTACAGGTCGTAACAACAAATGGTTCGTAGGTAGTGGTTGCTCTCGTCACATGACCGGAGAAAGAAGTCTACTGACGAACTTCAATAGTGGGAATAAGGGGTTTGTCTCATTTGCTGGGAATAAGGACGATTACTCTTGATCAAGTGTACTGTGTAGATAAGCTTGACCACAATCTCATTAGTGTGTCTCAAATCTGTGATAAACAAAATTCAGTCCTCTTTACTGAAAAGGAAGCGTTAGTGCTAAGCCGGGATTCAAGATATCTTAAGAGTGGATTATGATGAAAGCTCCAAGGGTGAATGATCTGTACATGATGGACGTGTTCGTAGTAGATTCATCGATGGGTTTTATCTGTCTACTATCAAAAGCTTTAGAGTCTGAATCTTTGCTGTGGCACAGACGTATGGCACACTTGCACTTAAGGAAGATGAATTACATAACAAAAAATGACCTTGTGCTAGGTGTTCCACTGAAGAGTTTTCAGTTTGAAGATAAGTGTTTGCCGTGAAAGAATGGGAAGCAACATAAGAAGTCACAAAATTCAAAGACTCAGATTTCAAACGCTTCTACCTTCGATTTGCTGCATATGGATCTCTTCGGTCCAATCAGCAAAAGGAGTATAGGTGGGAGTTGGTACTATTTAGTTATTATTGATGATTACTCATGATATTCTTGAATTTTCTTTCTAGAAACCATATAAGCCACAACAAAATGGGGTGGCAGAACGGAAAAATAGGACATTGCTTGAGGCAGCAAGGACTATGCTCTCAGATTCAAAGCTTCCCACCATGTTTTGGGGGGAGGCAGTGAATACCACTTGTCATGTTTCAAACAGAGTCCTTACTGTCAAATCATTGAACAAAACATATTATAAAATTTTGAATAAAAGATCACCGAATTTAACTGGCATTGAATCGTTTGGGGTGCCATGTAATTTATTAAAAACAAAACATCAACATAAGTTTGGTGAAAACGATGACGAAGGATACTTCCTAGGTTATGTCACAAACTCACCAAACAAGAGGGTTTTTAATAAAACTACTGGTACAGTTGAAATTGTGTTTAACATTGATGTAACAAGTTTCTCAAATGAACCCCAAATTGGTCCAGAATGGTTATTTCATTATGGCTCAATGTTTGAATCATTTAACATTCCTTTTAGTGGTGATGCAGGAACGGTGGAGAACGACTTTTCATCCCTAAATCTTAACGACGAGGGCAGAGTCTTTCCAAATTCGAGCATTCCCCTAACATCTGAAAATGTATCGACAAAAGACGGGTACCCAACAAATGAAGAACCTTTGTTGCCTACGAATGAGAATCAGATAAACAACTCAACCTCTGAAGACAGTGAACACGAGGAGGATGTTGTTCCGTCTGAAGTCACACCCCCATTACGAGAAATAGGATCAAATTTGGGAGACAATCTTCAGGTCGATGCAATCGAGACATCAAGGGTAAATAAAGATCATCCGATTGAAGACATCATTAGGAATCTGAATGCTGGTGTGAGAACAAGGAGTAGTGTGAATAGTAACACAGTGTTGTTATCGATGATCAATGACTTCGAGGCATTTCACACTTGTTTATACTCGTATTTCATTTCACTAGTCGAGCCGAAGAATGTACAAATGGCTCTGAAGGATAATTCTTGGGTTGAAGCTATGCAAGAGGAACTTTCACAGTTCAGAAAGCTAGAAGTCTGGGAGTTAGTGCCTTTGCCTCAAGGAGAAGTTGCTATAGGGACCAAATGGGTCTTTAAGTGCAAAAGGGATGATCGGGGCATAGCTACTCGTAACAAGGCAAGACTCGTGGTCAAAGGGTTCAACCAAGAAGAAGGGATAGATTATAATGAAGTGTTTGCACCGGTGGCAAGGCTTGAAGCTATCAGATTATTTCTTGCCTTTGCATCCTTCAAAGGCTTCAAAGTATATCAGCAAGACGTCAAGAGTGCCTTCTTGTACGGAAAAGTGAAGGACTTGGTGTATGTCGAACAACTGCCAGGGTTTACTGATCCCAAGTATCTAGATAGAGTATATAGATTGGATAAGGCTCTGTATGGATTACATCAGGAACCTAGGGCGTGGTACGAGACACTGTCTAATCACCTCTTAGACAATGGGTTTGAGAGTGGGAGAATAGATAGTACACTGTTCATTAAAAGGGAGTGTGATGATTTAATATTGGTACAAGTTTATGTTGACTACATCATCTTTGGGTCGTCAAATTAACAAATGTGCAAAGATTTCGAGAAGGTTATGAAGTCGAAGTTTGAGATGAGTGCAATGGGAAAGCTAAACTTCTTTCTGGGTTTACAAGTTGAACAACAAAAGGAGGGGATGTTCATTCATCAGACGAAGTATGTCTATGATATTTTAGAGCGCTTCAGGATGGAGGGAACAAAGCTTAGAGCACACTTCAGTACTCCTATACAAGTCAATCACAATCTCGGACTGGGTACCGATAATGATACTGACGTGGGTCTAACTTTAAGTCGGGCCATGACCGGGTCACTTATGTATTTAACTGCTTCTCGACCTGACATAATGTTTGTTGTTTGTATTTGTGCTAGGTTTCAAGCTAACCCCAAGGAGATGCACATGAAAGCTGTGAAGCGGATTCTATGATACCTGAAGTCGAAACCTAAGCTGGGACTTTGGTATCATGCTGATGGAGATCTAGAATTGGAAGCTTACACAGTCTCAAACTATGGAGGGTGTAGCTTGAATAGAAAATCAACAACGGGTGATTGTCAGTTCCTTAGAGGGAGACTGGTGTCCTGGCAATGCAAGAAACAGACTTCGGTAGCCGTATCAACGTCCGAGGCCGAATATGTAGCTGCTGGTAGTTGCTGTTCACAGGTTCTATGGATTCAGCAAGAATTGTGGGATTAGAGTTTGACTTATACTCATACTCCCATTAGGATAGACAATCAATCCACAATTGCCATAACCAATAATCTGGTGAAGCACAGTAAGACTAAGCACATAGATATCAGACTTCATTTTATTCATGACTGTGCTAAGAAAAACCTGAAAAATTTGGTAAAAGTTCCAGCGGAAGACAACTTTGCGGATCTGTTCACAAAAGCGTTTGATAGATCACGTTTTGAGTTGTTAGTCCAACTAAATGGAATATGCAATCCAGAGTAACCTGAGCTCAATAGATTTAATTTCTTTTTAAATATTTTTAAGTTATTAATTTATCTTTTAGTTCTTTACTTTAAAAGAAAGGGGGAAAACAATAAAAAAGGAGAGAACACCATAAAAATTTCAAAAAAAAGAGAATATTGAAAAAATGAGAGAAGTCTTAGAGACTAAGGTTCAACGTGACGAAATTTAGCACAGTCTAACAAACTCTAAGTGTTAAACTTTCACACATATTGCACTATGAAATCAAAGTGATATACATCTTCATAGTCTGATATATTGGTAGGCATAAAACATGAAGGTTTTCCTAAAAGCTAATAAAACAATCAAGAAATTGTCATATGGGTAACTAACTTAAACGTGTGACCAATAGGTCTTAATTTCTGTGTTAGAGGCTCACATACAATAATTATGAATGAGGTATGTAAATCATTCTGGGGGATGTATGGATTCATCAAAATATATCTTAAAAAAAAGCAAGCATGAAATGTAAAGAGAGTAAAGACATATCGCTTTGTTGTACGTAAGTACAGACCTGTCACCGCTGTTTTGACTCAATATAGCAAGATATGTCGCTTTGTTGTACGTAAGTACAGATCTGTCACTGCTGTCTTGCTAAAATAAAAGAAGTATGCTCTACCCTAAGAAAATCTAAGACACTCTGTTGTATGTAAATACAGAACTGTGTCCGAAGTTTGCCTTTTAAAGATGATTTGCAAATACCAAAAAGTCATAATCATTGTATGTCTGTCTTGATCATAGAAGTATGTATAAGTGTGGGACACGTATGGTAAGTGGACAAACATACCGACAATCGACTTCGTGTGTATGCTACGACAAACAATCAAAGGAATAAAAAATTCCAAAGTGTGAAAGTGCAACACAGAAAGTGTGTTGACAAAGCTATCTGATTGAACATTCTTAGACATTCTCGCAAGAAGATTTAGTTAGTGAGTTTTTATCTTTAAATTTTTGCAATTTCATTCTACTTTATTTTATTTTATTTTATTTTATTTTATTTTAGTTCATTTTATTTTTAAGTAAATAGGATCGAGGTCAGTTACTAGGATGCATTTTAGTTGGAGAAACAATAGAAGCGTGATAATCTGTTTGCTTAGTGTGACAGGTTTCGTAAAAGTTGAAAAGGTTTCGTAAAGTTAAAAAAGTTGCAAAAGTTGAAAAAGTTGGATATTTTTTTTAAAGATTTTCAAAATTGCGCTTAAGTTCGTATAAACCTAAGTTCGAACCTAAGTACGAATTTAGGATTGATACGAACTTATCGCATGCAAGTTCGAAGCACAGTAGAGGGGTATAAATAGGGCACACATCATTAAATTCGATCACCTACTCTCGAACTTACTACTCACGAATTTAGCAAGGCGTTACGAAATTGCTTCGGCGATCTCGAACTTGTCCGGCTTCTCGATTTTATTTCCTGTTCCACGAAGAAATTACGATTCTATCTCGAACTTACTCGTGTTTAGTGTTGATTTATCACACAAGAAACTAAGTAAGTGTTGTTTTGGACATTCTAATGGTTTAAAATCGTTTATTTTTGGGTTTAGGTAACCGGAAAACTAGGAGGAATAATCCAAAAGTTTTAGGCTATAAAATTTAAAATTAAACATGAATAAACTCGATTGGGAACTTTTAGGACCAGGGTCATTAGTTGATTAGGTCTAAAATGTTGAAAATTCTGAGTTTAAAGTGACACAGGGCCGACTTCGAACTTGTCCCTCAAGAACAAGTTCGAAAGGACATACATTATACGAACTTGTTATCAAAATATCTTCAAGTTCGAATGACTTCAAACTGAACTAAGTTCGAGGGAGACAAACGAACATACTACTAAGTTCAAATGTCATCAGACAGTTCGAACTTAAATAAGCTCGTTGGCCTTCATTAGTTACACCTAAGTTCGAAGGTGATTAAGTTCGAACAAACTTAATCAAGTCCGAATGAAGTCAAACATTTTCCAAAATTGATTTTGTCAGAATTTAACTATTTATTGTGTGTGCAGAAATGGCAAATTGGACATTTTTCAGTAAGCACAATATGATTGTTAACATAGACCTGTAAGCTCCTAAGGCAAGGCAGTATCGACAGATTCTAGAATTTCTAACAAGATCCAGAGTAGTCTATGCGTAGACTTATAATCCAACGCTAATAATGCAGTACATTCATCAGTTTTGGAGTACATTACATGTGGATAGTTCAGTGGTGCCTCTGGTTCTGAGGGCTATTGTTAACGGGCAAGGAATTGCATTTTCAGCGGACAATCTGAGGGAAATTCTACAATTGGGGACAATAGATCAAGAAGATGGTCCAGTAGATTTTTCGGCTGTGATAAGGCACATGACAATCCAATTCAGTTAAATCTCATAAAAATCAAATACATTAAAATCACAATAGATTAACACAAAAATTTAAATCAAGTAAAAAATTGTAAGATTAGAATTATATTTTGTAACATCTGAATATTTAAATCTACCGATACATCATACCCAATTTGTATACCGAAAAGTTAAACCGTTTTTCATCTAAGTCTTTGGTAAACAAAACAGCTAGCTGATATTCAGTCGATACAAAGTATAATTCTACATTACCATTTTCTACATGATCCTTTTATAAAATACTACTGAATGTCGATGTGCTTTGTTTTGGAGTGTTGCAGCGGATTGGAAGCTATAGCAATTGTGCTCTATAAATCACATTTGATTGAGATATTCAGATGTGTAAACCCATAGTCACGCAGGTGGCTCTTCATCCACAACACTTGTGAACAGCACGATGATACAACACATATTCAGCTTCTGTTGTTGACAGTGACACACAGTGTTGTTTCTTGGATGACCAGCAGACAGGTTCGTCACCAAGGAAATGAACTGCTCCTGATGTGCTCTTTCTGTCCATTTTATCTCTTGCATGATCAGCATCAGAAAACGCAGTCAATGTAAATGTTGATTCCCTAGGATACCACAAACCTAACTTTGGAGTACCCTTCAGATATCTAAGAATTCTTTTGGCAACAGCCAGAAGTGATTCTTTTGGATTTGCCTGATATCTAGCACAGACACAAGTAGCAAACATAATATCAGGTCTACTCGCGGTTAATTACATTAATGACCCAATAATTCCTCGATAATGAGTTACGTCAACAGGTTTCCCTGAAATGTCCTCATCAAGTTTTGATTTTGAATCAGGAGCCATGGGTGTTTTCATTGGGGTACTACTGACCATGTTAAATTTCTTCAACATGTCTTGAATATATTTTGACTGGTTGATGAAAATTCCATCACTCAGTTGTTTAACTTGTAGCCCCAAGAAAAAAAATTAATTTCACTCATCATGCTCATTTCAAATTTCTGGGACATTAAAAACGCGAACATTTTACAAAATTCAGTATTATTGGACCCAAATATTATATCATCTACATATATCTGTATCACTATGATATCTGGACCCTGACGTTTGATGAATAGGGTAGTGTCCACTCCACCTTTGCTAAAACCACAATTTAAAAGATAAAATGATAAGGCATCATACCAAGCTCGTGGTGCTTATTTAAAGCGATACAGTGACTTATATAAAATATATACATGATCAGGCTTCGAAGGATCTGTAAATCCATCGGGCTGATATGTATATACTTCGTCTTTCAACTCCCCATTCAAAAACGCAGTTTTTACATCCATTTGATAAACAGTAAAATTCTTATGCGCGGCAAATGCTAAAAACATCCTAATAGCTTCTATTCAGGCAACGGGGGCAAATGTTTCGTCATAGTCTATTCCCTCCTGCTAACTATATCCTTTGACTACAAGTCTCGCTTTATTGCGAAAGATGACACCATGTTCATCATTCTTGTTCTTGAAAATCCACTTTATGTCAATGATAGATTTGTCTATCGGTCTTTCCACCAACCACCAGACTTTCAACCTCTCAAATTGATTGAGCTCCTATTGCATCGCTACTATCCAATCTGCATCCTGAAGAGCTTCTTTCACTGTTTTGGGTTCTATCATACTCAAAAAATTTGAGAATAGACATTTATTAATGGTAGCTCTCCGGGTTTGAACAGATGCAGAGGGAACACGAATGATGTTTTTAGGTGGGTGGTCCCTTGTCCATTTGAAAGAATGAGGATAAGGTTGAAATTGATGTTGCTTGGGATTCAAGTCCAGGTAAGGTTGACGGGGGATAGGTTAAAATGTTGATGGAATATCAACTGAATTAGGGGATTCAGAATTTTGAGTATTCAAGGGAGTTTCTTGTAAATCTGGATCTTGAGATTGTTGTACACTTTCAGAGGGAATGTGTACATCAGTTGTTGAAATCTCTCTAGTATATCTAGAAATCGGTTGATGTGAATGATCTGAGACTACTACAGGATCTTCAGTAACCCTGTCAGGAACCAAAATTGGAACATCAGATTTGGTCTTATCAAAGTAGTCTTCATAAAAAATTTCAAACAATTTATTTAAATCATTCATATCATCTTTCAATTCTGATGACTTCATAGAAGTCGTCTATTAAGACTTGGGTCCTGAACTGGCATGTCTAAGAGCCATGGGAATCCATTGATATAAGTCTCACATCTTATCTCCAAACGCACAGAAAGTATTTGGGATTTTTTTGATTTTTGAAAAAGTGTGTATTCCTGAAGTTTCTGGTTAATTTTAGGTTTTTGGTTGATTTTAGGTTTTCGAAGCCTAATTCGACTCCAGAAAGAAGTTACAGGCATTAGTCTGTATAGAAGCTGAAAAATCAACGTCAAAAAGTCACTCCAGAGCTGATATTCACCAAGTCATCAACCACAGATACATCTTTCAGAGCTTCCACATTGGATTTCTGTCCTCGAACAACCTTCAACTTCCTGATATTTTCTGAGCTTAATTGATTTCCCTTCAATTTTCATAAATCTAATCAGATGGAATCTAACACTGATTTTGGTGACATAGATGTTGAAGAGATGAAGCTTGAATTACTTCAACTCCAAAAGTCTTTTAAAAAGAAGTTTGGAAGACAGTTATCATGAAAAGAAGCACAAATATGAAGAACAGAACAAGAAGAATACTGCTCAGTGCTTTATGGCTACAACTTAAGAGCCTGTTGATGTAACTGTACAGTTGAAGGAATTTGAAGTAAATTTGAAGAATTAGACAAAGCTGGCTGAATAAGAAGATGTTAAACTACAAGACGAGAAGAAGAAGGTTGTTTCCTGGAACTTAAACTAGTAAATGAACATGATCAGGTGTTGCATCTCACAGTTGAGAATTCTAAGCTGATTAAAAAGCTTAAAATGTTTGAAAACCAAATGACTGATCATGATTCCATTTCAAAGTTAACATCTGAAAAGTCTGTGCTGATTGCAAAACTTATTGAGTCTGAACAGATTTGTAAGAACAATTATGATATGCTTATTCAGTTAAATACAGATAAAGCATTCGCTCGAAATGATGTCAAAAGATTGAAAGAAGAAGTTTTAAATTTTGAAGAAAAACAGAAAGTATAGAATTCTGAGAATCATGTTCCCAAAGTGACAATATCTAAATTATCAAAGGATCTTGAAGATTCTAAACAAGAGAATTATCAAAATGCAATTCAACCAAACTATCTTTTGCCTGGACGATCTGATTTGTATAAAAAATTTAAAGATCTTGAAGAAACACTTTAAAAACCAAATAATCCTTGATCAAAGTTATGTTTTAAACAAATCTGAAGAATTTTTTTTTCTCTTGAAAAGAAGTTCTCATTAACTAAAGAATAATTTGAGAAGGAACGGAATGAGTTCTTACTTAAAGAACAACATGTCAAAGCAAAACTTAAATTGTTTGAAGATGAAAGAAATTCATAGTTGGTCATTATTAAAGGATTAGAAGATCAAATATTTTGTCTTTTGAAACAATTTAATGTTTCCCTTTCTTCAAATGAATCAGAGGCTAACGATTCTAAAGTTTGTTTAGAACATAAAGTTGATCGTTTTGATTTATCTTTAAAAAGTGAAAAGAATCTAGCTAAAACTCCTAATTTTGATTCGTCTTCGGATCTTCAACTTAAATCTCTTCTAAAGATAAATAAAGGCAAAGATAAAGTAGTTGAAAAACATCCAGCCCAAGATTTACCCTGGTGAATCTTCGAATCAAAGTTTTCAAAAGTTTCTACAAATACTGGTTATTCTTCTCAGCAGAAATCTTCCAAGAAAAATACCAAGTATTATCAGAAATAGGATAGCACTGGACATGTTTTTAGAAAGAAGAGTTTGCATAATTCTGTTTGTTCAGATTCAAGTTTCTTTCATAAATCGGATATTCAATTTTATCATTCTAAAAGAAATTTGCTTCCTAATTTTGAGAAAGAACATAATAAATATATTCTGCCATAGGTACCTAAACCTGTAATGAAATGGTTACCTAAACCCGTAATGAAATGGGTACCCAAAAGTGCTAACAAGCCTGGATCCAAATGTGTTTGGATACCAAAGACGTCTTAATTTTGCAGGTTTTGATTTTTGGTCAATTCAGACTAGAACCCGGACATCATTGGAAATGGTTTCTGTACATATTAGTGCAGAACCCGTTCTTAAGTCAAATGGTTTCTAGTTAATTCAGACCAGAACCTGGTCTTCATTGATATGGCTTCTACTCACAACAGAGCAGAACCCGTACTTCTTGCATATGGCTTTCAGATACTTCATTTGGAACCGCACATCCGTGCAATGTTTAACAAGACTTTCAGTTACATCAAACTAAAACTCGAGTTTCCGTAACAAAGGCTTCTAATCAATTCGAATTAGAACCCGAGATTTCTTAAATTCCTGCCCTGAATTCAACTCTTAAGTTGTATTGACAAAGAGGGAGTTCTATTTTACAATTTTTTGCTTTTGATTTAATCTTCTATGAGTTGACTAACTTTGTGTGCTTATTTCCAGGGGGAGTTTCAGACGCACTCTGACGACGATAGCTTTTTCACAAAGTTGTGTGCAATTTTTAATTAAATATTTTTGTGCACACATAAAGAGGTTTTGAGCTGAAAAGAAAATTTTTAATTTCCAGATAGAAAGAGTATATCATTGAGGTTACTCTTTGATTTTCATAATCTCATTGCTTCTGAGACTATTTTCGTTATTCACCCATGCATTCTTAATTCTTCCAATTCATTCATACTGAATTTTCCCATAATCTCCCATGAAATAATTCTTTCATGAAATTCTGACTCAGTTCATATCATTATCAGATTTTACATTTCATAATGATACGTTCCAACTAATCATTCCCCAAACTTGTTTTGAATTTCATCTCCTAATTCATCTGAGCTGAAAATCCTAATCATTCTTTGTGTGATATCCCATGAGATGATATGTTGAACATTCTTTCTGCTGACTCCAATTATGCACCAAATTGTATGATAGGCATAAACATCGCTTCTCTGGTCTAACCAGAACCGGAAGACCTACCCAAGGAGCAAACCATCTACAGTTTTTGTGAGTGAGGTTTCTTTGGTATATTACTTGAGAAGAGTCAGTTTTCATGGGAAACTGACAGGTCGAGCAGAGGTAAAATTTAAATGAGAGAGGTATATTGACATAAAATGGTGGTGCATCAGATTATGCTATCACTATAAAACTGACTGAATTTATTTCTGAAAAGTGAGCCGGAGCCGGAGGAAGCTTAGTTGAAAAATGCTGAGATTTGATAAAGGATTTGAAGAAAAGATGATCCTAACTACACTGTGTCTACTGGTTCATTTTAAGCACAGCTACTTCGTAACTTCCATATTATTACACCAAATTTGTGTTTCAGGGTCAAAAGGTCAAATAGAAGCAGCTCGAGAAAAATCAGCGCGAACCGAGCCGGAGCGGGAGCAGGCCTGCGCCACCCTATGCTGCAAAATAGAACTATTTAGAGTTAGAGAGCACTTTCGCAGCCCAGGCGGTACCCCCAACGCAGGGGGGCGCAGGCCTACTCCAAGGCCTACACTGGGGCAACGTGAAATGACAGCAGACGCGTTTTTGAGCCCAAAATCCTAATTTCCACCTCCTCTATAAATAGTGGTCGATGGTGGTCGTATTGGGAATGTCCCAAAGTGTCGAAAAACCGGAGAAGCCCTGCCGGAGTAGATTCACGAGCCAAGTACGAAAAGGTAGTTTGCAACCGTTTGAGCGAATGATGATGTCTCCAATCATTCTCGGTGAAGAGCACACGATGAGCGGCTAAACACCATAGTCGTTTTGCGGAGGATCTACAACTAAGTTTTACATTCTTGAATTTCAATTATGTTTTGATGTATTTTGTGTTGCTTGAATATTTTATGTGTAATGCAAATGATAAGCATTCAGTTATTATTATGAATAGATAGTTTGATTGGTAAAAGCAAGATAGTTCATAGTGATGTTATTATTTGTGCCGAGCCCTTTAGTTTAGGTATTGACAAGTAACGAACGTTACATGCGCTATGCCGAGATTTATTGATTAAAATATCTATGATTAATTTAACTACGCAATTAATTATGTCTATATGATTGTTGCATGAAATTCAAGTGGGTAATAACTTATGTCGTAGTGATTCCGTAAAAGGTTATCATTAAATTGCATTGTTAATCGATCCGTTAGTTGCTTGTCGTTATTTTAGTTATAATTTAGTCATAATCATTATTCCAAACAAATAATCCAATTCATGATTTAATTGCTTTCAATAAATTAAAGAAAATAGCTAACTAACCCTAATTCACATACGCACTCCCTGCGGATTTGACCCTTACTTCTCTAAGCTAATAGTTAGATTTAAGGTTATTTCTACGGGCCACAATGACGGCTCGTCAGATTTTGGCGCTGTTGTCGGGGAGTGGTAACGTTAGTTAGGACTAGTTATTTTTAGTCTTTAATTATTATTAAAAGTCACATAAAAAATCGAAAAATCCAAAAAGGTAATTGTAGTCCTCTACTTTACCATCAAAAATATAATTATTTTAATTAAGTCATTTAATTTAAGTTTTTAATAGTTTATGCACACATGTCGATCAGCCAAAAGGATTGCCGCTAGAATTCAAACCTGACATCGAAAAAGTAGCTAAATCTAACTGAAAGACTGTTATGATACAAAAACAACAAACATTAATCACGGAGAATTCATTCGAATAGCGCATCCACGCAGAGGACGAAAACGAACAAGAGGAAGAAATTCCCACGTTAGAAGGCCATCCGATTTCGCCAAGTGTGACACCCTTTCCACAACAACCACCATTTACATAACACCCAGGATTAATTATCAAACACAAATACATAATGATCTGATAACCTAGTTTAAGTGCGGAAGCATTAAAATACATAAATAAAGTAGTGCAACAGTGACAAACACCCTACAGTGCTACAAGGTACCAAGACTAAGTCTACATACCCAATACAATAATTACAACATCCATAATATAATATAACATTGTCTCAAACCATAATTACCGATTAAGCAGTTTCAAATCTTCCAAATCTTCCCAAATAACCTAACTAGAAGGTCCGGCAGTAGACTTCCCTTTTCCTGTAAAAATAGAACAACTAAGGTATAAGCACAGGCTTAGTGAATACAAAGATTACGCATTTTATAAATTTTTATGAAGCCCAAGGGTAAAGCCGATGACAAACATCGTATACCCTCTTCGTACACCAAGTACGGACCAGAGCCGCAGCCCCTTCGAGCCCAAAGCTCGGCATTTAAACATACCATCTGAGACAAACGTACGATCGGGGATGACATACTGCCTACCGGGCCTAGGAGGGATCAGCTCCAGGTCATATAGCACAGTAACATCAGAGTAATCGATGCGACCCACCGGTCCATCACTAGATGCACAACAATCGAACGGACATGCAACAAGTAAGAATGTGCATCTAAATCTACGCAAGTTAGTAGAATTCCAAACAAATCATGAAGCAACAGGTCTCAGCAGGCAAAGCTTAACATAAAACAGATATAAACATGCGAAATCTACTGTACTCACAGTGGGTGCGTAATTTAACTTTTAACCGATATTATTTCTCCTCAGGCTTTCAACCGGATCCACCAAGTACCCCACTGTGGGTTAAACAACACCACAAGGGACCTGTTAAGTTAGTTACAACAATACCTCGTGTCAATAACCGTTTAAATTCATAAAACCAAACTTTGTAAGTTTTGCAATATTTTTCCCATTTCGGGTCCATGTCTAAATTCAAACCATAATTAAGTTTGAACCCATCTCATGCTCATACATTGTCCTTTGTATAACTCTTTGTCATTTATGTGTTGTTTATGAGTTTCATTCAAAATACTCGAGTTTAGAGAGTAGAATTCTCAATTTTTAGGCATTAAACTCGAATTTAATGGGTTAGATTCGAACCCACCATCGAATCTGATGACTAGATTCGAATCCCATGGGTAGATTCGAACCCATGTTCGAGTTTAGGGATAGATTCGAACCTCCCCCCCCCTTCGAATCTGATGATAGACTCGGAAACACACTCGAATCTAGTACCAAAATCGAGTTTGTTCTTGCATTTCGACTGTGTTCTTGGTATTTTCGAGTTTGTTCATCTTGCAACTTTAAAACATACATTTCTAATCTTAAAATCACCGATATATCATGTATGATGCCTAGTTTCGATTCTATTATGCATATACTATCATATTCCTGTAATATTTCAAGCAAAACAAGCTCCAATTTACATAAAAGAACATATTCGAATTCTAGTTTCTTCAAAACCGAAACAACAAACTTAAAAGGGTCGATTCTTACCTCAATTCGTACGAAATCAGAAATCCAATTGCAGATTGTTGTAGTATTCCTCGAGATCTTTCCGTTGACGTATAAATCTCGATAATCGGCCGGTCGGTTTGTGAGATATCTTAGAGAGATGTAGAGAGAAAATTTCTAGAGAGAGAGTGTAGAGAGAGAGTGAAATGGTGAAAAATGAAGTCTTTTGCCCTTTTATTCCCATTTTCACCATTTTGCACATTTCACCCCTCGACTTAACCGGTTCCATAAAATACTGATTTATTCTTAAAATTATCATTAATAACTTTTTAAATTCATAATACTCCATAACAATGATTCCGAGTTCAAATTTTCTTAAAATAATAACAAACTTTCAAAATATCCAAAATACGTAATAATTGCTCAAATTTCAACTTAAATCTATATTTTCCACTTAATTAGCCCAATTTCAATAAAATAAATCCGAGGATGTTACAACATGGGCTCCACCACGCTCTAACTTCGTCCTCGAAGTTACTCGGATTCAAACAGTTTTGGATACTTCCTTAACATTTCCGCCTTTGTCTCCCACGTGTGATTTGCTCCTTTATGATGCTTCCAACGTACAAGCACCATTTCAATCTCTTTGCTCCTTAGCTTTTTCATCTTGGTATCCAATACACATTCCGGCTCCTCAACATACCGGAGCCTTTCATCAACTTGCAATTCAGTATGGTCGGCCCAATCTTCGTTACTAGTAGTGAATGACTTTCGGAGATTTCCAACATGAAATACTGGATGTATGTCTGACATCTCTTCAGGCAACTCCAGGCGATACGATTGATTTCCAACTTTTTCTACTATCTTAAAGGGCCCAACAAATCTCGGAGCCAATTTGCCCCTCTTCACAAAACGAGTAACACCCCTCATGGGTGATACTTTCAAGTAAACCCAGTCATTCACTTCAAAGCTGATAGGTTTGTGCCTCCTGTCATAATAACTTTTCTGTCGGTCCTGGGCCGCCTTCATGTTCTGTCTGATCAACTGTATTTTCTCATTTGTTTCTTGAAGCAAGGTCGGCCCAGCAATTGGTGTTTCACCCGTTTCTCTCCAACATGTAGGAGTCCTACATCTCCTTCCATACAAAGCCTCAAATGGCGCCTTTTTGATTGTTGCATGGTAACTGTTGTTATACGAAAACTCTATTAGTGGCAGGTGATCATCCCAGTTGCCACCTAGATCTAACACGCACGATCTCATCATGTCTTCAAGAGTGAGGATTGTCCTTTCACTTTGGCCATCGGTTTGCGGACGATAGGCCGTACTCATTGCGATCCTCGATCCCAACCCCTCTTGTAAAGCCGACCAAAAGTTCTAAGTAAACCGGCTATCTCGATCCGATACTATGGACTTAGGCACTCCATGCCTAGAAACTATCTCGTCCATATAAATCTGAGCCAACTTCTCCAATGAATAACTTTCCCGAATCGGTATGAAGTGTGCGGACTTAGTCAATCTGTCAACTATCACCCAAACAGCATCATGTTGTCGCCTAGTCTTTGGCAATTTTGTAACAAAATCCATAGTAATGTGCTCCCACTTCCATTCCGGAATGGGAAGCGGTTGCATACTACCGTATGGTTGTTGATGTTCGGCTTTCACGAGCCGGCAAGTCCTACATCGTTCAACATGCTGGCCGATATCCTTCTTCAATCCCGGCCACCAAAAATCTGCCTTTAAGTCATTGTACATTTTTGTGCTCCCGGGATGTACAGAAAATTTTGATTGATGCGCTTCTTCGACAATCACATTCCTCATACCACCATATTTTGGCACCCAAATTCTTTCATACACACCTTTTAAACCAGACTCGCTCGTTTCCATATTCTTTAGTTGTATCCTAACATCCTCAGCACCAATATTCTCATCTTTCAAGGCTTCCTCCTGAGCAGCCTTGACATCATCAATTATCGTGGAGGTCAGCATTGTGGACGTCATCATATAACAGAAGTCCTTAGCATAAGCTTTTCGGCTCAAGGCATCGGCTACCACATTAGCCTTTCCGGGATGGTACAGTATCTCACAATCGTAGTCTTTAATAAGCTCCATAGATCTACGTTGTCTCATATTAAGTTCCTTCTGGCTAAAGATATACTTCAAGCTCTTATGGTCCGTGTAAAGTTGACACTTAGTACCGTACAGATAGTGTCTCCATAACTTCAATGCAAACGTTACCGCAGTCAACTCGAGATCATGAGTTGAATAATTCTTCTCATGCTGCTTCAACTGCCTTGAAGCATAAGCAATTACTTTCCCGCGCTGCATCAGTACAGCGCCTAACCCTAACCTCGAAGCATCAGTATAAACCACAAAATCGTCATTGCCTTCCTGTAAGGAAAGTATCGGAGCTTCGCTTAACGTTTTCTTCAGGATCTCAAATGCCTCCCGCTGCACATTTTCCCATACAAACGGTGCATTCTTCTTTGTTAATGCAGTTAAAGGAACTGCAATCTTTGAGAAATCCTTAATAAATCTTCGATAATACCCCGCCAACCCTAGAAAACTTCTAACTTCAGTAGCTGAACACGGCGGTTCCCAGTTCTTTATTGCTTCAACTTTGGCTGGATCCACAGAAATCCCAGCCCCCGAAATCACATGCCCTAGAAACTGTATCTGTTGCAGCCAAAACTCGCACTTCGAAAATTTGGCGTACAACCTTTCTTTCCTCAACAACTCTAATAGCTCCCTGAGATGTTCAGCATGCTCAGCCTCGGACTTAGAGTACACCAGTATATCATCAATGAACACAATCACCGACTTATCCAACATCGGTCTACAAACCCTATTCATCAAGTCCATAAAGACAGCCGGGGCATTGGTTAACCCGAAAGGCATAACCAAGAATTTGTAATGCCCATAACGTGTCCTAACTGCTGTCTTAGGCACATCCTCTTCTCGAACTTTCAGTTGATGGTACTCCGACCTTAAGTCGATCTTAGAAAATACACTCACCCCATGTAATTGATCAAACAAGCTATCCTCGGCAGTGGATACTTGTTCTTAATCGTCAACTTATTCAGCTCCCAGTTTTCTATGCACATCCTCATCGTGCCATCTTTCTACTTAACAAATAATACCGGAGCTCCTCATGGCGATGAACTCGGCCGAATGAAGCCCTTGTCCAACAATTCTTGAAATTGTGTCATCATCTCTTTCATCTCAGTTGGGGCAAGGCGATAAGGAGAACGAGCTACCGGTGCAGCTCCAGGGATTAAGTCAATCTTAAATTCCACTTGTCTCTCAGGAGGCACGCCAGACAAGTCTTCCGGAAACACATCCGGGAATTGTGAAACAACCGGCACATCGGCCAAAGTTCTCTTCTCAGCATTAGCATCAATCGCATATGCTAAGTATGCATCACATCCCTTTGCAACAAGCTTTCGAGCTTTTGCAATAGTTAACAAACACAAATCCCCGCTTCTCCTATCCCCGTAAATACAAATCTCACGCCCCTCTGGAGTAGTTATCTTTATCATTCGGCTCTTACACACTATATGGGCTTCATTCTCAATCAACCAGTCCATCCCGACTATCACGTCAAACTCACTGAACTCAATAGGGATCAGGTCCAAATTGAAGACTACATCTTCAATTACTAATGTGCAATTACGGTATACGTGATCTACCTTGACTAGAGTGTTGCTAGCAGTTTCTATGTCAAGTACAGCAGATAATCTAGACAGTGGTATGGCAAGTCTTTGTGCAAACATAGCAGATACAAATGAACGATTTGCACCCGAATCAAATAAAACTCGTGCTGGCATAGAATTAACTATGAACGTACCAGTAACGACATCCGGATTTTCCCTTGCCTCCTCTACTGTAATTTGAAAAGCACGAGCCGGTGCCCTTTGTGACTGACCCCGACAGTTAACTGAACCACCACTTGAACCTCCAGAAGATCGTGTTGTTGATGGAGCAGCAGCTGCTCGAGCATTCTTCCTACAGTTCCTACTATAGTGTCCCCACACCCCACACTTATAGCAAACATCTCCCTTCCTTGGGCAATCGTTCTGAAAATGACCCAATTCCCCACAGCAAAAGCAAGCACGCCCGTTAGTGCATTTGCCAAAGTGCTCCAGATGACACTTATTGCAGTATTGTGGCTCGGTGTTGATGGAATAAGAACGAGCACGACCACGATCAGAAGAGCCAGACTGTCGGCGATATGATTGTTGAGACGAGTACTGTGAAGACCGGGAAGAACCAGAATATCCTCCCTCACGCTGGCGCTTCGGCAGTGAAGGTTGTGTTGGGTTGGTGGAAGCAACAGCGGACCCAATTGAGCAACCCGACATGATCAGAATCTGTTCTACATTTCTGGCAGCCTCAAGTAAACCAGCAAATGTAGGATAGCGAACGTTACTCATGACCCTCCTAATTTCAATATCCAGACCAGCCTCGAACCTGGTCACCTTCCTTTCTTCAGTATCCACCTGATGAGGCGCAAACAGACTCAGCCTCGTGAATTCGACGGCAGATTGGGACACAGTATTAGTCCCCTGCATCAATGCCATAAACTTTGCTTCCAACCTCCGGCGCTCATCTACTGGACAGTACTGCTGAGTGAACAATTCAGTGAACTCAGCCCACGTCATGACAGCCACCTTTTCCAAGGTTAAAGCATTAACCATGGAATTCCACCACATAATTGCATCGTTCGTGAACATAGCAGTAGCATAACGAACCATGTCTTTCTCAGTCACTGATTCGGAATGTTCGTTCAGTTGCTGTTATCCATTCAAGTGCAGCAACAGCATCTCCTAGTCCATTAAATTCCACGGCCCCGTTTCCCTTAAAGTCCTTAAAACGACAACCTTTGGGCTTGTTAGACGACCCAGTGTTGTCATCTCGTTCCTCATTGTTACCCCCTTCTTTTTCTTTGTTCTTCCTCTTATCCTCTCTTCTCTTAGCGTCGGCCTCATCTCGAGCCCGAAACTGATCTTGTATCATCTTATTCTGCTCAGCCATCATGGCTAGCATCATCTCTCTGGCTTCTTCGGGTTTCATTCCTCCTCCAGACATGTTCTGAAAATATAAACATATAACTTGTTTAATAACATGTCATTAATTTAAAGACACCACTCATTTGTCCCGTATGATAGTCAATCTCTTATAATTACTAGATCATAACCTATCTTAGTTCAGATCATTACTTAAACCACTACATATCATTACCTAATGTTTGAGATCAAGACCTCACGGATACTTGAATCTCAAACTACTGCTCTGATACCATCTCGTGTGACACCCTTGCCACAACAACCACCTTTTACATAACACCCAGGATTAATCATCAAACACAAATACATAATGATCTGATAACCTAGTTTAAGTGCGGAAGCATTAAAATACATAAATAAAGTAGTGCAACAGTGACAAACACCGTACAGTGCTACAAGGTACCAAGACTAAGTCTACATACCCAATACAATTATTACAACATCCATAATATAATATAACATTGTCTCAAACCATAATTACCGATTAAGCAGTTTCAAATCTTCCAAATCTTCCCAAATAACCTAACTAGAAGGTCCGGCAGTAGACTTCCCTTTTCCTGTAAAAATAGAACAACTGAGGTATAAGCAAAGGCTTAGTGAATACAAAGATTACGCATTTTATAAATTTTTATGAAGCCCAAGGGTAAAGCCGATGACAAACATCGTATACCCTCTTCGTACACCAAGTACGGACCAGAGCCGCAGCCCCTTCGAGCCCAAAGCTCGGCATTTAAACATACCATCTGAGACAAACGTACGATCGGGGATGACATACTGCCTACCGGGCCTAGGAGGGATCAGCTCCAGGTCATATAGTACACTAACATCAGAGTAATCGATGCAACCCACCGGTCCATCACTAGATGCACAACAATCGAACGGACATGCAACAAGTAAGAATGTGCATCTAAATCTACGCAAGTTAGTAGAATTCCAAACAAATCATGAAGCAACAGGTCTCAGCAGGCAAAGCTTAACATAAAACAGATATAAACATGCGAAATCTACTGTACTCACAGTGGGTGCGTAATTTAAACTTTAAACGATATTATTTCTCCTCGGGCTTTCAACCGGATCCACCAAGTACCCCACTGTGGGTTAAACAACACCACAAGGGACCTGTTAAATTAGTTGCAACAACACCTCGAGTCAAAAACCGTTTAAATCCATTAACCAAGTTTCGTAAGTTTTTGCACTATTTTCCCCCATTTTGGGTCTATGTCCAAATTCATAACACAATTAAGTTTGAGCCCATCTCATGATCATACATTGTCATTTGTATAACTCTTTGTCATTTTATGTGTTGTTTATAAGTTTCATTCAAAATACTCGAGTTTAGAGAGTAGAATTCTAAATTTTAGGCATTAAACTCGAATATAATAGGTTAGATTCGAACCCCCCATCGAATCTGGTGACTAGATTCGAATCTATGTGTAGACTCGAACCCATATTCGAGTTTGGGGGTAGATTCGAACCCCCCCCCCCTTCGAATCTGATGATAGACTCGAAAACACACTCGAATCTAGTACCAAAATCGAGTTTGTTCTTGCATTTCGACTGTGTTCTTGGTATTTTCGAGTTTGTTCATCTTGCAACTTTAAAACATACATTTCTAAGCCTAAAATCACCGATATATCATGTATGATGCCTAGTTTCGATTCTATTATGCATATACTATCATATTCTTGTAATATTTCAAGCAAAACAAGCTCCAATTTACATAAAATAACAGATTCGAATTCTAGTTTCTTCAAAACCGAAACAACAAACTTAAAAGGGTCGATTCTTACCTCAATCCGAACGAAATCGAGAATCCAACTGCAAATGGTTGTAGTACTCCTCGAGATCTTTCCGATGATGTATAAATCTCGATAATCGGCCGGTCGGTTTGTGAGATAACTTAGAGAGATGTAGAGAGAAAATTTCTAGAGAGAGAGAGAAATGGTGAAAAATAAAGTCTTTTGCCCTTTTATTCCCATTTTCACCATTTTGCTCATTTCACCCCTCATCTTAACCGGTTCCATAAAATACTGATTTATTCTTAAAATTATCATTAATAACTTTTAAATTCATAATATTCCATAACAATGATTCCGAGTTCAAATTCTCTTAAAATAATAACAAACTTTCTAAATATCCAAAATACATAATAATTGCTCAAATTTCAACTTAAATATATATTTTCCACTAAATTAACCCAATTACAATAAAATAAATCCGAGGATGTTACAAATGAGGAACCCTATGAACATTTAGCTGAGTTTACGGCTATTTGTAAAGCAAACCATGTTGCAGGTATAACCACCGACGGTTTAAAACTTCGATTATTTGCTTTCTCGTTGAAAGAAAAAGAGAAAAATTGGTTCGTGTCGCCACCGACCAATAGCATCATGACAGTTGATCAAATGAAAAGAGAGTTTCTCAATGAATACTATCCCATTAGTAAAACAACTGACAAAAGGAAGGAAATTACCGGGTTTAAACAAAATCCCGGTGAACAATTTTACGAAGCATTTGATCGTATAAATGAACTGTTGAGAGCTTGTCCACATCATGAAGTGCCCAAATGGATGCTTATTAAAACATTTTTTGATGGTGTGAGTCAAGAGAGTCGTAACATGATAACTGTTGCAACTGGAGGCACGTTTTTAGCGAAAGAAGATGTTGAGGCTTGGGAGTTATTAAATCAACTCGGTAAAGGTCTCAAGGTTCAAGCTGGTTCTGAGAACAAGATAGGAGTTCAAGTGATGGGCATATATAATGCCTGGAAACGTGTTAAAATCGAAATTTCAGAATTAGGTAAGAAAATGGGTCAACTGATGAAGGGTCTTAATTCAAACCCTAATGTATCAGTTAACTGTGTCACATGCAGTGATCCATCTCATCATTCCGAAGCATGTCTTCAAGTGCAATCCATTGAGGAACTTGCTAACGAAGTCTATGGTTTTAGAGCTCACAGGCAGAGGGATATCCCATTTTAGGATACCTATAATCCGGGATGGAGAAATCATCCTAACTTCCGATGGAAGAATGATCAGCTTACCGATCATCAATCTATGCCAAGGTACGAACCACCGAGAAGAGATTATCAATATGATTCTACCTCTGCTACTAAAGATGAGCGATACTATAAGCCAAACCCACGTGATCAACCTATATTCTAAGTGGAAACGAACATGACTTCTTCAAAATTCTCGGAGTTTGCAGAATTTATGAAGCAGCAGTCAGCTATCAGTACTAAGACCATGGAGATGCTGAGTCGCCAAATGGGTCAGATAGCTGAGTCACTCACAAGAAGAGAAGAGGGGAAGCTTCCTAGCAATACTATCCCCAATCCTTCACATGCTCATGGTAAAAATAAAAATAATGAAATAAATGAAGTATCTAAGGTGACCACTCTGAGAAGTGGTAGAGAGGTAGATAATAAGATTGAAATGCCTAAAGAACAAGAGGCAGAAGAAGATATTGACATTGAAGTCGTGTATGAAGAAAAAGAGGATCCAAAGAAGGAGGTTCCCAAGAAAGTCACTTTCAAAGATCCGATTAAAGCAGATATTCCAACTCCCAAAGTTGGGGAGGCGGTTAAGGATCATGACACCACAGCTCCTCCTCCTTATCCGGATGCTTTAGAAAATTCTATATCTTCTCCATATGGAAAAAGAGGATCACAACCAGAGAATTTGTGGGATTTGTTTAATCAAGTTAAGATCAATATTCCTTTGATCAAGGCTATCCAGCAAGTTCCCTCTTATGCCAAATTCTTAAAAGATCTCTGCACACAAAAGAGAAAGTTCAAGGTCTCGCTCCCTAAGCATATCAATTTAACTGAACAATTAAGTGCAATAGTCTCTAGTTCTTTGCCTCCTAAGCTTAAAGATCCTGGATCACCCTTGATTCCAGTGACAACTGGTAATGTGCAGATAAAGAAAGCACTACTTGATCTTGGAGCTAGTGTTAATATTTTACCTAGGAATTTGTTTGACAAACATGATCTAGGCCTGTTACAGACGACTGATATAATCTTACAGCTGGTAGATCGGTCAACAAAATGTCCAAGGGGTATTCTCTCAGATGTCATAGTAAAGGTTGAAGACTTTTACTATCCAGTTGATTTCCTAGTTTTAGACACCGAAAGTTCAATAGGAGATAATCAATCAGCTATTATCCTAGGCAGACCTTTCTTAGCCAAGATTAATGCTCAAATTAATTGTAGGACAGGATCCATAGATATTGCCTTTGGTAATCGCAAACTGAGATTGAATGTGTTTAATGCTTCGAATGTCGTTGCATTTGATTCAGAGTGTTATCTGATTGATATGGTGGATGAACTTGCGCAGCAGCATAGTTCGTTAATCAATACCAAAGATTATACTGAGTTATTTTTCGCTGAGCATGACATATCTAAAATGAATTCTCACGAACGTAACAAATTAGAGGTAGTCATGGAATCCACATTAGAAGCGAAACAACCGCCATGGACCCATAAGACTGAATAATTACCTACTGATTTGACTCAATCAGCAAAGCCTTCAATAGAACAACCAGCTGTCTAGAATTGTAGGAGTTGCAAGTTCATTTAAAGTACGCTTTTTTATGTCAGAATGACACTTTTCCTGTCATAATTTCATCAGATTTGACCGAAGCGCAAGAAAAAGCCATACTGAAAGTATTAATCAAATATAAAGAAGCAGTAGGATGGACTATTACATACTTAAAAGGAATTAGTCCCACTTTGTGCATGCACCGAATCATTACTGATCCAGAAGCTAAACCCAGCACGAGATGCACAAAGGAGGCTAAATCCTAATCTAAGAGAAGTAGTTAAAAAGGAAGTGTTGAAATGGTTGGACGCTGGGATAATCTACCCCATATCTGATAGCAAATGGGTGAGTCCAACCCAAACTGTGCCCAAGAAATCTGGGATCACAGTGATTGACACTAAAGACGGAGGAAAAATAAATACTCGCCCTATAACTGGATGGAGAGTATGTATCGATTATAGGAAACTAAATTCCACTACTTCTAAGGATCACTTGTAACATCCGGCACTAAACCAGGTTAGCAACAATGACCTAATCTGTATTTAATAGCCAATTATAACCTAATCAGTGGTCATTAGAAATTAATCAAGTGATTAACAATGTTTATTAGAAAATTCAACTCAATTAGAATCAAATTCATCGCTGCGATGAATCGAGAAATCAATTAATCTGATCGATTTACGATATGAGGGATTAATTCAACTAAGTACATAATTAAATTATGATTAGTGTCACTAATAATACACTAATACAATTACTTAACATTAATTATGCAAGACTAAAACAATTCATTAAAACAATGCATCCAAAAGTATTTATGAATTTATAAGAAAATGGATATACAAGAATACATTCTAAATACTTTTATACAAAAAAAAATGAAAATACATCATAATTTAGGCCCTATAGGCCGGCCAAGGGAGGGAGGACACAAGGACATTGAAAACTAATTTTTTTAATCAACCTCCATAACCCTTTCACCATCAAATCCTCCAACACCATTTCCTTTCAATTCAAGTTTTATACTACACTCAACCTCCATCTTTTCAAGACCAATTTCCTCTATAAATAGAGAACCAAACTCCTCATTCACTTCGCACCTTCACAACACAAAAATCCCTTTCTTTTCTTCCTCTCAAATCCGGCCAAAGGGTGTCCAAGAACACAAAAATTTGCAACTTTGTGTTCTTTTAATATTTCAAGAGTTTTTGGTGCAATCTTTCAAGAGTTTCAACTCCCACTTGATTTCATTCCTATAATACATCAAAGTAAGTAAATACTCACTTATATTATCTTATATTTATGTTTATATAAGTCTTGCATAATATATATAATCACCTACAACAACAAGTTTCATAAAAACTCAAGTTTATAAGTTTCTAGTTTTTATTTTTAAGTTGTTTCTTTAAATTGTTTATGAATATATGAACACATTATAAAAGTGTTAAAATTATGAAACCATGTGATATATATGTGTTCTATAACTTTTATAACTTTTATACAAGTAGTCTTTGAATAAACAACAAGAATCGTAAGTTGTTTCAAGCTTATAAACTGCGGATTTTCGGCAGAAACATTATATCGACTTTGAAAAATCATAACTAATTCATAACTTAACGGAATGAGTTGAATCTTGTCTCAAAAGTTAGATCTATGTCTTAACTATAGATCTGGAATTTTTCATAATTTATTATGGAGTTTAAGACCTCCAGAAATTATTTGGGAAACCGAAAGTTTGACAGCTCAAAAATGGCCAACATAGGGTTTTTAACGAGCTTTTTTACCAACCTAAACATCTCGAAAAATGGCCGTTCTTGATTCTAAAAATCCTTTGTATATATTAGTTTAATGTCCTAGCAAACCAAAGCCTAAAACATTTTGGAGCTTGGTCAAAAACAGCCTCGAAGTAGGCCGAAAAACCTCCGAAAAAGCTGGAAAATTATATATATATATATATATATATATATATATATATATATATATATATATATATATATATATATATATATATATATATATATATATAAACTTGACGTTTTAAGCGGGTTTTATTTATAAACTTGTAATGTTGGGTGACTTAAGACATAAAAATCTATAAATATATATATCATCATATATTAGAGATATTAAGTCCTTATTATCATTTAGGACTCGATTAAACTTACTCGACGCATCGTCCACCCATTTACGCTAAAAAGTTTTTTACGCTCGTTTTGCCATCGCAATCTCGGTGAGTTCTCATAGCCCCTATTTTCACACTGTTATCTTTTGGGGATGAAATACATGCTTCGTTTTTTAATATGGACACGAAAATATCTTCATTTCTATTATGTATTACACATGTGGTTCCATCAGCCCTTATATCATGAACCGTTAATTGCATTTATTTGTAAGCGCGAATATATTGTGGATAGATCTATCGGGAGTCATGTCCCCCATTCGGGTTAGTTCGGGTTGGCTAACAGCGAGTGCATATATATTTAACACACGGTATTACGTATGGGAATACTGCACATGGCAAACTCATTATAATTAAGCTTCGGATGCATGATGGTTTATATATAATAAATAACATGGAATTTATGATTTTATAAATTCAACCTCTATTATTGTTGTCCATACAAGTCAGATTTACGTGTAAACCTATGAGCTCACCAACAACTTTTGTTGACGTATTTTAGCGTGTATTTTCAGGGAATTAAGGCAAGTCCATCACATCGGTAGTATTTTCAAGCTTCCACACCTAAGGAGTCGCACTCAGTTTCAAACCGTCGGAGATTTACTTGCATTATTTTGGATAATTTAATTATGTATTTAAATCTCTGTATCTTGCGAACTACGTTTTATCATTTTCGGGTTATGTAAAACATTTATATCTTTTAAAAGTTATACCGATGTATTTTTGAAAACGTCCATATAGTGGTCGTTCATTATGATTATGGTTACGCTTCCGCGACGTCACGCTTTGTTGCCAACCGGGGTAACGGGGTGTGACAGATTGGTATCAGAGCCATAGTTATAGTGAACTAGGTTGCATTAGTACCCTAGACTATAACTGCACTTAAGTTTTACTGATTTTAAAAATATTTTGTAACTAACTAAAAGACTATGAATGGACCTTGATAGCAGAAAACATGTCCCACCCGGAGACCATCATCTTGTCAGATTCAGAGGATGAGTACACCCCTACGAGCCCCGCAGTCACTGAGGTTTTCACTGAAGGAGAACCATCTGAAGAAGAAGACCCCTCTGAAGAACCAATGGAGGAGTCAAAAGAGGAACCTATGGAAGAAGATGAAGACGGAGAGGATCCACCGCCCCCAGCAGTCCCCGCCCGCATTCCATACCACCCGGCGGAGCCATCATTCAAGTCGTACCGCCCTTACCCAAACGGCCCTAAGATGTTGTACACACCCCGAAAGAGGGTGATCACGCCGAGACGGGAGTCTATACCCATCCCGACTCCCCAACCCAATCCCCCACCACAGCACCGACGGGTAGACGCCCGACGATGGGGATGGATACCTGAGACCCTCCGTGAGTGGAGGCAAGAGGAAGGAATCCCTTCCCACCTTGAGATCGGAGGACCATCCTCCGCACCTATTCCATCACTCACCCAAGAACCCGCCGAACAGACCATACCACTCTTGGTAGCACGGTCTTCAAGGCATGATCTCCAACTTCGGTTGCTTAATCAAGACATCGGAGAAATGACCGCTCGTTTAGAGCGGGAGGAGTTACAAAACTCCAACATATACTGGGCCAACCAGCACGCCCTCACCATTCAGCAGGACGGACTGAATGAGCTTCGGCAACGATTAGCCGAGAGCGAGGCCCGTAATGAGGAGCTGACACAGCGCCTCAATGCTTTGGAAAAGGGAGAGACCCCTGATCACTCCCGCACCTAGTACCCCCCTCTTCTATCTTTGTAATATTAGGAAATTATTATGTAATAGTGTAGGACTAAAAATTTTCGGGTAATAACCCGCCCATTGTAAGAAAATTATGAATGATTAATGAAAATTGCAAGTTATTTATGAAATTGTGTTTGATGATTATAGTATTGTGCCTTAAGGAAAATTACATCTTTAAGATTCAACTTCTTACACTATGCTCTTTTCTTTAAACTTTAAGATAATGCCGCCAAGATGAGTTATGAACGCTGCCGAAATTGAGGAACTAGTTGCACAAAGAGTGGCTGCTGCTATAGCCACTTATGAGACAAACCGGAACAGTTCAGCTAATGGAGATGGTGGTGCTAGCCGCACCACGGGAGGAACTGAAACTCACTCAAAGGGTTGGGGAATTAAGGGATTTTTGAGCTGCAAGCCCCGATACTTCAATGAAACTGAAGGAGCCGTCGGATTAGTACGATGGCTTGAAAAATTAGAGTCTGTCTTCCGTGTTAGCGGATGCATTGAAGGAGACAAGTTAAAGTTCGCCACCCATACTCTACAAGACAGCGCCTTGACATGGTGGAACTCTTATACCCAGTCTGTGGGGATTGATGCAGCTTACCAACTCGCCTAGACCGAGTTAAAGAAGATGATGACCGATGAGTATTGCCCGAGGAATGAGCTACAGAAAATGGAGTCAGAGTTTTGGAATCTGGCTATGAAGGGAACGGATGTAGCTGGGTACACCAACCGATTCCACGAACTGAGTATTCTGTGCCCTCAGATGGTGACCCCTGAGTACAAGAAAATCGAGCGTTACATTTGGGGACTCGCTCCTCAAATTCAAGGAAATGTCACTGCCTCCAACCCATCCACCATACAGGGTGCCATCAGAATGGCCAACAATCTTATGGATCAAGTGTCCCGGAGGAATGAAGCCAAGGCCGGGGAAAACAAGAGGAAGTGGGAGGACAAGTCCGGGAGGAATACGGGCTCGCAATCCAAGAAGCCCTAGACCATCAAGGCTTATGTTGCAGGAGCTGAGTCAAGGAAGGGCTACACAGGTACCAAGCCTTTCTGCATCCAAAGCACCTTTCATCACAACAAGGGTCCCTGCCCAACCCCTTGTGGAAAATGCAAACGTATTGGTCATGTGGCCAAGGACTGTAAATTTGGAACCCCGGGTGTCAATGGCGGCAATCAGAGAGGCTGTTATGAATGTGGAGCTGTCGGGCACTTCAAGAATGAGTGCCCGAAGTTGAAAAATGGTGGAAGAGCTCAGGGGAGAGCTTTTGTGTTAGGAACAGGTGACGCTCGTCAGGATCCCCATGTGGTATCAGGTACGTTTCTTTTAAATGACATTTACGCTTACGTACTCTTTGATACTGAGGCTGATAGGAGCTTTATATCTGATAAGTTTAGTAAGCAATTGAATGCCACTCCTTTTCCCTTAGACAACTCTTATACTATAGAACTGGCTGACGGCATAATAATAAAGACAAGTAGTATTATTAAGGAATGCACACTGAAGCTGGCAGATCATCCTTTTAAGATAGACTTGATGCCTATAGAACTCGGAAGTTTTGATGTAGTAATTGGCATGGATTGGTTGTCACACAATCATGCCGAGATTTTATGCGGTAAGAAAGTGGTACGGATACCACTTCACAAGAAAAAGGTCCTAACAGTCCAAGGGGAAAGAAAGAACCGTCAGATAAATGTCATATCCGGCCTAAGAACATTAAAGTGCCTTAGAAAAGGTTGCCATGCGGTATTAGTACAAATCGTAGAAAAAGAGTCGGAGGAGAAACGACTCGAGGATATTCCAGTAGTTTGCGACTATCCGAAGGTCTTCCCGGAAGATTTGCCTGGGCTTCCGCCAACTAGGCAAGTAGAGTTTCAAATCGATTTGGTGCCGGGAGCTGCACCGGTCGCAAGAGCCCCATATAGACTCGCTCCTTCTGAAATGCAAGAGCTATCCAATCAACTACAAGAGTTGATGGATAAAAGGAATCATTCGACCAAGTTCCTCACCTTGGGGAGCTCCGGTCTTGTTCGTGAAAAAGAAAGACGGATCCTTCAGAATGTGCATAGACTACCGAGAGCTAAACAAGTTGACAGTAAAGAACCGCTACCTCCTTCCCAGAATTGACGACCTGTTTGACCAATTACAGTGATCTAGCTTCTACTCCAAGATTGATCTGCGATCCGGTTATCATCAAGTAAAGGTTCGGGAAGAAGACATTCCCAAGACAGCATTCAGAACTCGTTATGGACATTACAAATTCCAGGTGATGCCATTCGGTTTGACCAACGCACCAACTGTATTCATGGACCTCATGAATCGAGTGTGTAAACCGTATCTGGACAAATTTGTAATAGTGTTCATAGATGATATCCTCATCTATTCCAGAAATAAGGAGGAGCACGAACAACATCTCAAGCTGATCTTAGAGCTGTTAGAGAAGGAACAATTATACGCCAAATTTTCAAAATGTGAATTTTGGTTGCGAGAAGTTAAATTCCTTGGACATGTGATCAACAGCCAGGGAATCCAAGTTGATCCATCAAAAATCGAGGCCATAAAGAACTGGGCGACTCCTAGAACTCCCACAGAAATCCGCCAATTTCTAGGACTTGCCGGTTATTATAGGCGATTTATTGAAAACTTCTCAAAGATAGCAGGTTCCCTAACAGAGTTGACTCGGAAGGATGTAAAATATGTCTGGGGTGAAGAGCAGGAAAAGGCGTTTCAGCAGTTAAAGCAAAGATTGTGTAGTGCACCAATTCTGTCCTTACCTGAAGGAACTGAGAATTTTGTGGTCTACTGTGATGCCTCACACAATGGATTAGGTTGTGTGCTCATGCAAAGAGATAAAGTCATTGCTTACGCATCACGGCAGCTCAAAATTCACAAGGTGAACTATACGCCTCATGACTTGGACCTTGGAGCAGTGGTGTTTGCTATCAAAATATGGAGGCACTACCTGTACGGAACCAAGTGCTCGGTGTTCACAGACCATAAAAGCCTTCAGCACATCCTGAATCAGAAAGAGTTAAATATGAGGCAACGTCGTTGGGTTGAACTGCTTAGCGATTATGACTGCGAAATTCGTTATCATCCGGGGAAGGCGAACGTCGTAGCTGATGCGCTGGGCCGAAAGGAACGGGTTAAGCCATTGAGAGTCCGAGCTTTGGTCATGACTATACAGTCAAACCTAAACTCTCAAGTCCGCAAGGCACAAGAAGAAGTAGTCAAGGAGGGTAATCTACTGGATGAAGCCTTGAGAGGTATGGATAAGCAGGTTGAAATCAAGTCAGATGGATGTCGGTACGTCATGGACAGAATCTGGCTACCAAAATTTGGAGGAATAAGGAAGCTGATCATGGATGAAGGGCATAAAACAAGATATGCTATTCATCCAGGGTCAGATAAGATATACCACGACTTGAAGGGAATGTACTGGTGGCCAAACATGAAGGCTGACATTGCTACCTATGTCAGCAAGTGCTTAACATGTTTGAAGGTTAAGGCTGAGCACCAGAAACCATCAGGATTGCTAGTTCAACAAGAAATACCCCAGTGGAAGTGGGAAAACATCACCATGGATTTCATCACCAAGTTGCCGAAGACTTCTGAAGGTTATGACACCATTTGGGTGATTGTGGATCGACTTACCAAAACCGCACACTTCCTGCCAATCAAGGAGACTGGTAAGATGGATAAGTTAACATGAATCTATATTAAAGAAGTCGTCTCAAGGCATGGAGTGCCAGTATCAATTATATCAGACAGGGACAGCCGGTTCACATCAAGATTTTGGCAATCGTTGCAAGAGGCACTGGGTACACGTCTAGATATGAGCACAGCCTACCACCCACAAACGGATGGTCAGAGTGAAAGGACGATTCAGACGTTGGAAGACGTGCTAAGGGCATGTGTTATCGACTTTGGTAAAAGTTGGGACAGGCACCCGCCATTAGTGGAGTTTTCCTATAACAACAGCTATCACTCAAGTATTAAGACCGCTCCATTCGAGGCAGTCTACGGGCGAAAGTGTCGATGACCACTTTGTTGGGCTGAAGTAGGAGATAGTCAGATTACTGGACCTGAGATCATCCAAGAGACTACAGAAAAGATAGCCCAGATTCGAAACCGATTAAAGATCGCGCGGGATCGACAGAAAAGCTATGCCGATGTTCGACGAAAGGATTTGGAATTTCAAGAGGAAGATCAAGTAATGTTGAAAGTCTCGCCTTGGAAGGGCGTAATCCGTTTCGGGAAACGTGGAAAACTCAATCCTCGTTATATCGGACCATTCAAGATCACCAAAAGAATTGGCCCGGTAGCTTACCGACTCGATCTGCCCCCAGAGCTTAGAAACGTCCATAATACCTTCCACGTGTCCAATCTTAAGAAGTGTCTGGCTGATGAATCACTCGTTATACCCATGGACGAGCTGGAGTTAGACGATAAGTTGAACTTCATTGAGCAACCTGTAGAAATAATGGACCAAGAAGTCAAGAAACTAAAGCACAGCCGGATCCCGATAATAAAAGTCAGATGGAACTCTAAGCGAGGTCCTGAGTTTACATGGGAACGCGAAGATCAGTTCCGAGAAAAATACCCTCAGCTGTTCTCAGATACTCAAGCAGTGGAGAACACGAGCTAATTTCGGGACGAAATCCCCTTAACAGGGGGAGACTGTAACATCCGGCACTAAACCAGGTCAGCAACAATGACCTAATCTATATTTAATAGCCAATTATAACCTAATCAGTGGTCATTAGAAATTAATCAAGTGATTAACAAGGTTTATTAGAAAATTCAACTCAATTAGAATCAAATTCATCGGTGCGATGAATCGAAGAAATCAATTAATCCGATCGATTTACGATATGAGGGATTAATTAAACTAAGTACATAATTAAATTATGATTAGTGACACTAATCATACACTAATACAATTACTTAACATTAATTATGCAACTCTAAAACAATTCATTAAAACAATGCATCCAAAAGTATTTATGAATTTATAAGAAAATGGAAATACAAGAATACATTCTAAATACTTTTATACAAAAAAAATGAAAATACATCATAATTTTGGCCCTTTCACCATCAAAGGGAGGGAGGACACAAGGACATTGAAAACTAATTTTTTTTAATTAACATCCATAACCCTTTCACCATCAAATCCTCCAACACCATTTCCTTTCAATTCAAGTTGGATACTACACTCAACCTCCATCTTTTCAAGACCAATTTCCTCTAAAAATAGAGAACCAAACTCCTCATTCACTTCACACCTTCACAACACAAAAATCCCTTTCTTTTCTTCCTCTCAAATCCGGCCAAAGGGTGTCCAAGAACACCAAAATTTGCAACTTTGTGTTCTTTCAATATTTCAAGAGTTTTTGGTGCAATCTTTCAAGAGTTTCAACTCCCACTTGATTTCATGCCTATAATATATCAAAATAAGTAAATACTAACTTATATCATCTTATATTTATGTTTATATAAGTCTTGCATAATATATATAATCACCTACAACAACAAGTTTCATAAAAACTCAAGTTTATAAGTTTCTAGTTTTTATTTTTAAGTTATTTCTTTAAATGTGTTTATGAATATATGAACACATTATAAAAGTGTTAATATTATGAAACCATGTGATATATATGTTTTTTATAACTTTTATAACTTTTATACAAGTAGTCTTTGAATAAACAACAAGAATCGTAAGTTGTTTCAAGCTTATAAACTGCGGATTTTCGGCAGAAACTTTATATCAACTTTGAAAAATCATAACTAATTCATAACTTAACGAAATGAGTTGATTCTTGTCTCAAAAGTTAGATCTATGTCTTAGCTATAGATCTGGAATTTTTCATAATTTATTTTGGAGTTTAAGACCTCCAAAAATTATTTGGGAAACCGAAAGTTTGACAGCTCAAAAATGGCCAACATAGGGTTTTTAACGAGCTTTTTCACCAACCTAAACATCTCGAAAAATGGCCGTTCTTGATTCTAAAAATCCTTTGTATATAGTGGTTTACGCTCGTTTTGCCATCGCAATCTCGGTGAGTTCTCATAGCCCCTATTTTCACGCTGTTGTGTTTTGGGGATGAAATACATGCTTCGTTTTTTTATCTGGACACGAAAATATCTTCATTTCTATTATGTATTACACATGTGGTTCCATCAGCCCTTATATCATGAACCCTTAATTGCATTTTTTTGTAAGCGCGAATATATTGTGGATAGATCTATCGGGAGTCATGTCCCCCATTCGGGTTAGTTCTGGTTGGCTAACAGCGAGTACATATATATTTTACACACGGTATTACGTATGGGAATACTGCACAGGGCAAACTCATTTTAATTAAGCTTCGGTTGCATGATGGTTTATATGTAATAAATAACATGGAATTTATGATTTTATAAATTCAACCTCTATTATTGTTGTCCATACAAGTCAGATTTACGTGTAAACCTATGAGCTCAACAACAATTTTTGTTGACGTATTTTAGCGTGTATTTTCAGGGAATTAAGGCAAGTCCATCAAATCGGTAGTATTTTCAAGCTTCCACACTTAAGGAGTCGCACTCAGTTTCAAACCGTCGGAGATTTACTTGCATTATTTTGGATAATTTTTAATTATGTATTTAAATCTCTGTATCTTGCGAACTACGTTTTATCATTTTCGGGTTATGTAAAACATTTATATCTTTTAAAAGTTATACCGATGTATTTTTGAAAAGGTCCATATAGTGGCCGTTCATTATGATTATGGTTACGCTACCGCGACGTCACGCTTCATTGCCAACCGGGGTAACGGGGTGTGACATCACTTTCCACTACCATTTATAGATCAAATTGTAGAGAAGTTAGCAGGCCAAAAATTCTATTGTTTCCTTGATGGCTATTCTGGTTATAACCAAATTCCAATACATCCAGAGGATCAAGAGAAAACTACATTTACATGTCCATATGGCACCTTTGCCAACCGAAGGATGCCATTCGATCTATCTAATGTGCCCGCCATATTCCGGCGTTGTATGATGGCTATCTTTTAAGATATGGTGGGTGGTTCTCTTGAGATATTTATGGACGAATTTTCCATATTTGATAAAACATTCGAAGATTGTCTAGGATATTTAGAGAAAGTCCTAAAGAGATGAATTGAAACCAACTTAGTCTTAAGTTGGGAGAATAGCCACTTCATGGTGAAAGAAGGGGTAGTCTTGGGTCACATAGTATCCAAAAAAGGCATGGAAGTAGACAAAGCAAAATTCCAATTAATATCTTCACTTTCACCCCCACTAATCTGAAGGGCATAAGATAATTACTAGGCCATGCTGGTTTTTATCAGCGTTTTATTATGGACTTCAGTGAAATCTCGAGGCCGTTATGCAATCTTCTATCGAAAGATGTTGAGTTTAATTTCGATGAAGCTTGTATGCAAGCATTTGAGAACCTTAAATCAAAGTTAACCAAAGCACCAATTCTGCAATCTCCAGATTGGTCTCAATCGTTTGAGATCATGTGCGATGCGAGTGATTATGCAGTTGGTGTTGTATTAGGCCAAAGATTAGAGAAAAAGCCAGTGGTGATTTATTACGCGAGCAAAACCTTTAATGAGGCACAGATTAATTACACGACTGCAGAAAAAGAATTATTAGTCGTAGGTTTTGCCCTAGATAACTTTAGATAATATCTTTTGGGGGGCAAAAGTAATTGTGTGCTCAGACCACAGCGCTTTAAGACATTTGTTGGCAAAGAAGGATGCCAAGCCTCGATTGATTCAGTGGATCCTTCTCTTGCAAGAACTTAATTTAGAGATAAGGGATAAGAAGGGCATAGAAAACGTTGTAGCTGATCACTTATCTGGGCTCCAAATGATCATAACGAACTTAACTGGTCAAATAAGGTACTCCTTCCCTGATGAACAATTATTGTTAATTTCCAAAATTCCTTAGGTTTGCAAATTTAGTCAATTATTTTGTATCAGGAAGATTTTCAGAGGATTGGAATTCACAACAAAGAATATATTTCTATGCTCAAGCAAGGCAATATATTTGGGATGAGCCTGATTTATTTAAGTAGGTGCGGATCAAATTATGAGACGATGTGTCCCTGATTCCGAGCATGAAGATATTATTAAACACTACCATGCATACGCATGCGGTGGCCATTTCAGTGCAAAGAAAACTGGCCACTGAATATTGCAGTGTGGGTTTTTCTGGCCCACAATTTTTAAGGATGCATATGAATTCGTAAAGGATGCATGAGATACCAACAAACAAGCGGCATTGCAGAAAGGGATGAAATGCCCATGACCCCGATATTAATTGTAGAAATATTCGATGTATGGGGAATTGATTTTTTGGTACCTTTTCCTAAATCATTCGATGTATGGGGGATTGATTTTATGGAAGCAGAAGCTACAAGAACCAACGATAACCGGGTAGTTTGCAAATTTATCATAAGAAATATTTTTGCATGCCACGGCATCCCGAAAGCTATAATCAGTGACGGAGTGTCACATTTTAAAAACCAACATTTTGCGAAACTCCTTAAACATTATGGAGTTAATCATAGAATAGCCACGCCTTATCATCCGCAGACTAGCGGACAAGTCAAGATTTCTAATAGAGAAATCAAGAGAATCCTCGAGAAAATAGTAAGACCAGATCGTAAAGATTGGTCGTAAAATCTAGAGGATGCTCTATGGGCATACAAAACTGCATTTAAAACACCAATTGCTATGTCCCCATATCGACTTGTATATGGTAAGTTATGCCATCTTCTAGTGGAATTGGAACACCGAGCTCTTTGGGAATTTAAAAATACTAATTTTAATTTGCACGATGCCGGTGTCGATAGAAAATTCTAATTAAATGAATTGGAGGAAATTCGTAGAGAAGCCTACGAAAGTGCAAAAATCTATAAAGAGAAAACAAAGGTTTTTCATGATAGGATTTTTTCTTGATAGGATTTTCATGATATTCTTTCTAACGCTCCTAACTTCATTCTACACTAGTTTTTACGGATTTAACTATCATGCATGGGATGAAAGTTTTGGGGGTTACATTATTTTCATTGAAAAAGGGTTAAATATAATATTAAAATAAATATATTTTTGCAAAAGTTTTATTAAAAATCTTAGCTTTTTCTAGTTATGCTTTATTTTCAATATTTTGAAAAACTTTAAAGTTTTGTCTAAGGTTTTATTTTAATTGTTAAAATATTTATTTATCAAGTCATGCATTAATAGGGTTAGTTTTGGCTCACAATTGGCGGTGAGAATTAGGATTAGTTCATTTAACGAGAAAAGGGGTTTTTATTTATTCATGCATTATCATATAGATAACCCATTGTTAATATCCTATTTTCCGCGTATTTAATTGTATATATCGAGCCAATATAACGCTAACGGCAATCATTCCGTTAATAACCATTTTACCCGAACCCCTAGGATGAGAACTCATGACCCTGAGAATGTATGCTTTGAGAAACCTCTCAATGCGGAATTTCTCGTAGTTCCCCCAAACACCAATAATGGTAAAACACCCAGATTCCATATTGAGCGAACATTGAAAGAACCCGATTTCGAGGGTTTTAAAATTTTAGAATGTTTCGAGAGGCTTGGGTGGGCTAGAGCAATACAATGGGAACTGCCCTATATCCACACTAGTCTGATCCAGCTGTGGTTCGCCACTGTGCGGAGAGCGGACGGATATGAGGATTACAATTTTGAGCTAATGGGTATAGTGAGAAATAGGAGAGTGACAATCTCTAGGAAGCAGATGTGTGAGGAGTTTGGCATAGATAATGATATATCACGGCCTAGAGAGTTCTAGTCATCTATAGACATTCAGGGGGTAGAGCGCGTATAATAAATGAGTTGACTATGAAATGGGTAGGAATGATAGCAACAGTCTTTGGGATGTCAATAGAAGATGCAAGCTCCTACATTCATTTTAATATGGGAGATCTGTGTCCACTGGACAAGGTGCTGTGGAAGTTTGTTATTTTTAACTTGCTTCCAAGACACCAAGACACGACCACTATTAGACCCCAAGAGATCTTATTGGTACATGCCCTGATGACTGGATACCCGACTATATCCCTAGGGTACATTTTAATTGAAAATTTGTGGGAATGTAATGTCATGGGTCAAGGGACAAACTATTCACACTGCAGAATGTTGACTTAGCTTTTTATTATTGAGAAATCATTGTCGGAGCAACTACCGATTAAATGCCCTAACCCTAATGATATCTGGTTCACGAAGCTTACGATGTTAGGGCTAGTATTTGAGAGAACCCATCTAGGTTATCAAATTCGCAGCCCTAAAACCTCTGGATTTACCCTGATCCCAATTGTTGCCCTCGAGTACCCAGAGGAACGACAAAACAATAAAGGAAAAGCTAGGATGGAGGTGGACGAAGACGATGAGAGGCCATGGAAAAGAGTGTCAACCGTAGACTTGCTGAGGTCCCAAATCTATTTTTGGAAGAATGTTATGACTATCCTACTTAACTCGAATAAAGATTTACTCAAAGATATTGAGAAACTTCAAGAGGGACAAAAGAAGGCGGATCAAATATTTCAGGTACACTCCGATTAACTAACGAACATACAATTGACAGTAGCTGCGCTAGAAGAAGTTGTCATACCAACGAAAGAGTTTTAAATTTCTAATTGCAAAAGATATGTTTGGTTTGTGTGAGAAACACTAAGTTTTATTTTGGTTGTTTAATTTCTGATATGTGGTGTGATTCCTGATTGTAATCGTACTTCATTTATTGTTTCCGTTGTTTATTTTTTTAAATTTTAATGTGTGGTGTAATATTATAATTAAAAGTTTTCATTTAAGTTTATTTGAGTTTATTTTTAAACAAGGAATGTGCACTGATATATATCTCTTATCTGTAAGTGATTCTAGTATTCAGATGTGACGAGGACGTCACAAAGGTCTAAGTTGGGAAGGGTAGGTTCTAATAATGATTAATAAATAATTTAGCCTCCACAAAAATTTTTGGACCCCATTTTTATCACAAACAAAAAAGATATGTTGCCCCGCGTACCAAAAACCAGTAAAAGATCAAAAATCAGAAAGCTTGGGCGCAAGCGGGGGCGCAGGGATACGCCCAGCCTACGCCCCATCGTGGTTAAATTGCAGATTTAGCCTCCTTCATTTTCACAAACCCTAAAATCACTTTACCCTACGGCTCAAGTGCGGCTACCTCATTTTTATGACATTTTTGTGCTAAAAATTGCAAATCCAAGCTCCAAAACACTCACACTACCATATATAATAAAGATCCAACTTAAAATTCACTTCTTGGTGGGTATTCTCATCCATTTTTAAAAAAATTTGGGTGTAGAAGTGGGCAAAGAAAAAGTTAGATTTCTACCGTATTTAAGCTTCCAATCATCAAGGTTAGTGTTTTTATTGTATAAATGCAAGTTATTTCATACTTTTTGAGCAAAATGAGAGTTTGAGCTTCATGGTCATCCATGGACTTTTCATGGTAATTTTGACTTTTTAGAGTCAAAGTATGTGAAATTGCATAAATTTGATGATAATCTTGATATATGTATGTTGAGATATAAGTTTAGTTGCTAATTGTAGTTAATTTGCCATGATTAATTTCTAGGAAATAAATTGGATTTATAAAGTTGGTTGCCTAAATGTGCATATAAGTTATAATTGATAAAGTTTGGGTAATTAGCTAGAAAATGAATTTTATGTGTTAAATGGATTTTATTGATACGTGGTATATGTTTAGCACTTAAAATGATGGCAAATTATAAACTATATATAAGAGTTGGGCAAAATTGAGCGTAAAAGTTTATATATATGCATCTAACATATTGAGTGTAATTGAGAAAAATGTAATTATAGGTTACATTGTTTAATTTATCTCATACACATTTTGATTGGCAACTTGTAGATGGCAAGAAGAACACCCCAAATATCACATTCTGTTAATGTGCCAATAGACTGATCCCCTAACCTATTATTATTCCAACACCCCGAGGAAGTTAGAACACACTTATTTCTTTACAAAAAGTATTCTAACTGGGTGCTAGTAGAAAAGAGGGTTAGGAGGTCAGATTTTGAAGATTATGGGATCCCCTATCTTTTTAATTTCTTGGGTTGGGAGGGTGTGCTTGATTTAGGTAGCCCACTTATTCACCAGGCCGACGTAGTGGAGTGGATGTCTACTCTTTGGAGGGAGATTGGTAACACTTATAATGAGCTGAGGTTAATAGGCATCGTCCACGGTAGGGACGTCGCGATGGATGCTCGAATCCTTTGCCAGTTATTTAATTTAGATACTGGGGTGGGCAACGAAGGGTCAACCCAACATGGGTACGAGTACAAATCTGAGGCCAAAATGGCCTTTACAGACATGACCTGGTCCGGAGATTGGGTGGAGCAGGTGTGTAAGGTGTTTAACCAAACCGTTGATGAAGCATAGGCTTCCACTTCCTATAATAGGAAGGATTTGTCCCCGAGATGCAAGGTGCTTCACAAGATAATTGTGAATAACATCTTGCCACGAGATAGCGATCTGTCTAAGGTCAGACATAGGGACATCACGGTTCTTTACGCCCTTCTCAACGGTAAGCCCAGACTGTCCTTTGCGTGGACAGTCATTAACGATATCTGGGCGATGTACGACACTAGAATGAGGACGGTCATCCCCCACGAATGGTTGATCTCTAAATTTCTTGAGAGGACGGGTGCACTTTCACCCGATTCCCTTGCTTCCCTTGTCTTGACGACATATATTACGGTCTCCATGTTCCCCGCCTTGATTTTTAGAAAAGTTGACGAGGGGTTTGAGATATTAGACAAGGAAACTAATCGGCCGTATATCGAGAATTACATGGAGGATGAGAGGAGAGAGAGAGAGAGCAGAAGGCCGCTAATGAGGCAGAAGTTCAGCCCGAAGAACCGAACTAGGGAGCGTCTACCTCGCACAGTCGAGGCAATAACGATGCTAACTTTAACCACGTTATGAGGCGGTTAGATGATTTAGTGGTGGATCAAGGTGAAGTCCTTGAGGACGTGACCCAGCGATTGGATGAGATGAATGGGAGAATGACCCATATTTATGATAGGTTTGATCATTTGCTTGATCGGGTAGATAGGATTCAGGACGGGCAGAGAGCCTTGGCATATCAAAATGCCTACTACCAACACCATAATTGGGCATACTGGGAGGGAGTCCGACATCACGAGGATTCCCATGTCGGTTTGCCATATCAGTCATACTCTGTTTATACTATGCCCAACTATCAGTCCTGTGACCCTGTCATAGATATTTATCAGCGCTACCCGGCGCTTGGCATGCAGGATTTACCAGACCAAATCCCTATCCACCTATTCCCGCCTCCACCACAAGACCCCGCAGATCAAGGCCCGTATGGAGATTACCTCAGCAGCGTCTTTGGTCCTCCTCCTCCTCCTCCATTCTAATGATCGGGTACTATCTTTCCTTGTTTTTTGTTCTTTATTTTCTGTCCTTTTATTTATTTTAATTTTATAGTCGCATTTATTTCTTTATCTTTAGTAATATTTACTATTATTCATAGCATAGTCCTTTTCTAGTTTTTAATGAGTGTATAGTTTGTCTTATCTTCCCCAATTGAGTCTTGTTTGCCGATCAGGCCATGGAAAATGATGATAAATAGAAAATATATGTTAGGCACAAAAAGGCCTCAGTCAAACTTGTTCTACATCTTAGGGGGAGATTTTTAATCAAACATGTTTGATGCACTCGAAGGTATAATTTAAGGCCTGATAATGCCTTATTGAAACCTGATAAGTGATTTGCAATATTAGTCAAAGCTGTTTACCCTGTTGCATTTGTTGCAACTAAAGCAGATTGCCCAAGCTGTTCTATTCTGTTGAACAGGCTGGACATAAACTGTCTACGCTGCTCTAACCTGTTGAGCAGCTTGGACAAATTCTAAGTGTTTTCTTCCTGTTCTTTGGGAACAGGCTAAACACTTAATGGAATATGTTTCCATGTCCTCATGTAATGTTTTGGACTACAAGATCAGTTTACAAAGTCGAAGACAAAGTGGAAAACAGAAGCTGCAAAGACTGCCTACGCTGTTCTCTTACATGAAGACAAAGTGGATATTTGAAATGGGTGACAGACCATTTCTTATAACAAAATGGCCATAACTAGAAGATGAAAGGTTTAAAGTTGACATTCTTCTTTTAGTTAAAGCCTTCTACAACATAGACAAAAAGGAAAAGACAAAGATTCTGCAATGTAAAAAGACAATTCTGCTTTGTCAGAACGTGCAGAAAAGTTGTTTTGTCTTTTTGGAAAGACATCCCACTATCTCTGTGTCCAATGAGGAAGCTTCACGTATATTCTTAGTGAGAGTATAAAAGGAAGCTTCTAAGGAATGTGAGATAAACCAAGAGTGTGATATTCAGATCGTGCAAAAGAAGTGTGTTTTCATGCATGCAAGTCTGCTTGAATAAAACAGTAACGTGTGTCCAAGCTGTTTTTATTCAAGTTGTTCATCTGTCTGTCTTGTAAACAATGAGTTCATCTTAGTGAGTGTATTCATTGTATCTAGTCTGAGTGTGTCTTAGATTAGTTAAACATCTGTTGTTTCTGTCATCTCAGCTTGAACAATTTCGCAGTTCAGGCTTGTTTGTAATTAACACTTGATGAAAATATACACAAACATTGAGAAAGTGTTTTGAGTTTTAAATAGTTGTATTCACCCCCCCCCCCCTCTACAGCTTAGAGGAACATACTAGGGAAACCTTTTGGGACCTAGAACTGGTATCAGAGCAGATAGAGTGTGTGTTAACTCTAGATCTCTCATTCTCCTTATTTCCCTATGGACAACAGTGCTGCCAGCTCTTCCTCTTACTATGACAATGGTTCAATGGAAAAAACCCCCCAAGTTCAATCATCAGAACTTCTCTGGATGGAAGTGCAGAATGATGCTATACTTAGAGAATCTGGATGTACAACTACCAGAGATAGTAATGGAAGGTCCCTATGTGCCAAGTTTTGTTACTACTATCACTCCTGCTGCTGAAGGAGCTGTTCCTGAAATTAAGACCTTTGAAAAGGCAAAAGCTCAATGGTCTGATGAAGACTAAAGGCTAGTTTCTCTTGATGCAAAGGCCAGAAACAACTTGGTTATTTCTCTTCCTAATGATGTGTTCAAACAGGTTGAGAAAATGAAGACTGCAAAGGAGATGTGAGATACTTTGTGTACCGTCTATGATGGTCCCACTATCACACTGGATAACAAGATAAACAATGTTGTTAGACAGTATGAACTCCTCTTTGCAAAGCCAAAGGAGTGTCTCACTGAAACTTATACCAGATTCACTGCTCTAATCAATGATCTCAAAGCTGCTGGGATCACCAAGGACAACTTAACTCTCGTAAACAAGTTTTTGGACATTCTGCCTGAGGAATGGAACTACTTTTCTAGTATCCTAACAAACTCTGGCACCATCAAAAGTATGGATCTTGTAAATCTGTATGGGTACTTACTAATTGATGGACAATCAAGGCAATAAAAAAGAAATGCCTTGGAGATGTCCAAAAGAGAACCTGCCTTAGTGGCCAGCGTGAGACAACCTGCTGGTCAGGTGTGTGATGTGTTCACACAAGCAGATCACCAGGCTGATGATGAATTAGAAGAATTGCCTGAGGAAGAAGACTGTGAAGATCTTATTGAATTTGATGATGAGCAAATGATTTCTATGCTTGTCAAAAAACTCAATAAGAAGAGGTTTGGTGGAAAAATGCTGCAAAAGAAATCAGGTGCCATAAAAAAGACAGCATTTGACAAAACTAAGGTCGAGTGCTTTAAATGTGGCAAAACAAGCCATATAGCTACTGACTGTGTGTCTAAAGCTATTGGCTCAACATCCATACCATACAAGACAAATAAGGACGATGGCTACAGCGCTAAGTACCTAATGGCCATGGCTAAGCTGAGAAAGTTGGAAGACCCAGTGACTTCCAAGAAGCAAAAGGGACTCATTACTGAGACATGTGATTGGGAGGAATCTGACTTATCATCAGATGAAGAAGATAACAATTGTCTGATGGCCAACACTGTTGTCCCATTAACAAGTAATTTCAAACAGGACCTGGCTGAAGCTGAAGCTCTCAGCAGCTTGGAGAACTGGAACCCAACATTGATGTATAAGGTACAAAATTTTATGGATTACAGTTCTGATGAAAAAGTTAAAATGTTTGAATATTTACTTGTTGATTTAAAAGCTGCTATTAAGAAGCATAATGCTTTGTTGTCTAAGATTTCCAAGCTAAAAACTGATTTTGAAATTAAATCTAGTAAATTGGACAGCCTCCATAAGTTGGATACTGAACTTGATGAATTAAAACACATCAATTCCCTTTTATTAGAAGAAAAGAGAGAAACAGACACAAAGCATGTCAAGCTTCAAAAGATTGTTGACTCTTGGTGCCAATCTGCACAAAAAGTCAATCACTGTATTAGTCAACAGATCCTTGCTCAAATCCAAGTCTATCTTGGAGGGGATCTTGATACAACAGCTTCAATTCTTGAAATAAATAATCTGGAAAAAGACTTATCCACTCTTGGTGAGCTTCCAAGTACCTTCATTCAGAGAGTAAATGGAAAGCTTGTCTCAACAAATAGGTTTGTTAGGCCTCAAAACACTGATAGCTTGTGTGAAAAAGTTCTAAAAACTGATGATGGAATGTGTTCTCCATCAAATCAGTCTGCTAAGTGCTCAACTGGGTCACACAAGCAAAAGAAGGGAAAACAAATTCAAACTGCAGCTTTGGACACTGAACCTGTCTACAAGACAAGTTCTGGATCTAAAGCTGCTGGTAAGAAACCTGTTAATCCTTTTGATGGTGAACATTTTGAAAAAAAAAGTTTTTAAAAGGTAAGCCGCCTGCTTTCAACACGGGTAAGTCACATGTTGAAAGTAAATGTGCTGTGATTTCAAATAAGTTTTTAAGTCATAGTGGAAAACTGGTTATAAATGAAGGTAAGCCATTCAAAACCAAAAGTAGTGATTATGTTGATAGGAAACATCCATCACATCTCAGTAAGGGCAAAGGCAAAGCCATTGCTCAACCTAAGAAAGGTGGGAATAAGTTTCCAAAACATGTGGAAGGGCAAAGACCAATCAAACTTTCTATATTTGATCTCTGCCCTCCTACAAAGAGGAAAGAGGATACAAATAAAGCTGTTGCTATTGTGCCTACCACTCAAACTGTTGATTCTTCTAGAAATAGTAATAAGTTTGCTAAACCTGCTGAGAAGTTCAACAAAAATGTTTCAGACTGTGTTTCTGGAAGTACTTCTTCCAAAAAGTCTAAAAAGAGAAAATGCCACAAATGTGGGAAGAAGACACATATGGCCAAAGACTATCCTGAAACTATGGACATGAGGCCTGCTGATACTGCTAGTTCCAACATTGCAAAAACCAGCAGTGTTGGAAGTAACATGGTCAATGAGGATGGTATCCAAGCTGATACAATCCAGATAGCAAATATTAGTATTGATCTTACTGGTCCATCAATAAATGTTGATGAAGTAGGAGAACTCATCCCCATGATGAGTTCACCTAAAAATAACTAATATTTTCCCATGTCACTCTGCAGGTTAAACAACTATCCCAGGTTTGGTACTTGGGCAGCGGCTGCTCAGGGCACATGGCAGGTAGCAAGGACCTGCTGAGCGATCTCAGGCCTGAAAAAGGGCCAAAAGTCACCTTTAGTGATAATGTTCAGGGATCCACTGAAGGATATGGAACCTTTCAAGCTGGTGCTATTATATTCAAAAGAGTAGTCTATGTGTCTGGGGTAGAACACAATCTTGTAAGCATCAGTCAACTATGTGATGCTGGCTACAATGTTAACTCTGATGAGCACTTAGGGTATGTACTGGATTCCCAAGGCAAAGTTGTGTTGTGCACAAAGGAAGAAAGGTGTATATGTTGTGGACATGAAATCTGCTGATCCCACAACTGAAACCTGCTTTATCTCAAGAATCAATGCAGATCTAACTTGGTTATGGCACAAAAGGCTATCACACCTGAACTTTAAGAATATCAACAAACTCTGTAAGAAAGAGTTGGTAACAGGTTTGCCTTCTATAACCTTTGTTAAGGAAAAGCTCTGCACAGCTTGTGAGAAAGGCAAGCAGAGAAAAACATCTTTTAAATCCAATCATAATTTTTCTATTGATACTCCTCTCTTTTTAATCCACATGGACTTGTTTGGATCTGTCAGTGTCCCAAGTCTAGGAGGTAGAAGATACACTCTAGTAATGGTTGATGAGTTCTCCAGGTTTACATGGGTGATATTTCTGAAGACCAAAGAAGATGCTGCTACAGAAATTATTGGATTTATCCAAAAGATGGAAGTGCTGAACTCTGCTCAAGTTAAGCAGCTTAGAATTGATCATGGTACTGAATTCAGAAACATTACTCTTGAGGACTTCTGTGAAAAAAGAGGGATATCACAAAACTTTTCAGCTGTAAGAACTCCACAACAAAGTGGAGCTGCTAAAAGGAGAAACAGAACTCTCATTGAAGCTACTAGCTACTACAAAACGAAGCTAATGCAACACTTTTGATGCAACACATTTAAAAATTGTTGCTTTTTTATATAAGTTTGCTCTAAAGCAACACATTGACAATAAGTGTTGCATATAATGATTTAATGCAACACTTTTTTTAAAGTGTTGCCATTTTTACCAAAAAAATGCAACAAATTTCTAAAGTGTCGTAATTTTTACTAAAAATTGCAACATTTGTTTAAAGTGTTGCAAATTTCAATAAAAAATGCAACACAGTTTTAGAGAGTTGCATTTATAATGAAAAAAATACAACACATTTTTAAAAGCATATAACACTTTTTAAGTGTTGCATTTATAATGAAAAAAATATGACATGTTTTTAGGTGTTGATTATACTATTTTTTCTTGTTTTGTAATTTGGATTAAAAAATACACACAAAAGTTCAATGTCTGATTTGTTAAGATTAATAAAAGACAAGATTTGATAGTACATGTTTTATTTGTTATTTTGTATTTTTAAAAATGAGTGCAATTAGAAAATTGGTTACAAATTTAAAATATCACAGGGTTATATATCTTTGGGTGGTAAACTAATTAAAAAACACTAGCATTGTACCCGCGCAAAGCGGCGGCGACAAAATTTTTTTTTATAACATGTTTTTTGAATGACGAAAAAATGTGGTTTTCAACGATGAATATTTTCTTTTAAATAAACATGTAAATTATATTATGAATAACTTTTAATTTCAATATGGTTATTCAAATAAAAAATACAAAAAAAAATACTTTGAAATTCTTGTTTAACATCATAGGATAAATAGTGTTCAATCAACATTAAAAATACAAAATAATATAAAATTGTATGTTATTTGGAATCAACATTTGTTATTTCCTTCTCATGTGTGGAGAATCGGAGAGAATCGAAAATTTCTATTCTCTGAGAAATCTTTTAAAAAAACACGGAGAGTTAAGCTGACCAAAACCCTCCATCCTCCTCCTCCCCCCCCCCCCCCCCCCCCAAAACCCTAGTTTGGTCTCTCGTTTGCACACCAAGCAAAAGCTTTTCAGCCACTTTTCTCTCCCCCTCCTCCTCCCTCTCCTCCAAACTCGATGGTTTTCTCTCCCCCTCCGGCGACATATTCCTAAATTGGTTTTCTATCCATCTCCGGCGACATCTTCCTCCCTAAATGGATGATCTTTCTCTCGGTCGGAGGTCTCTCCCTCCCTCTGTCTCTCTCGGCGGCGCGATTGCAAAAGGGTTTTGGGTTTCTCTCAGCAGTGGCGGCGGCACTGGGTTATTCTCGATGGCAGCAGCAACATGGTTTTGGCTTTGGGTTATTCTCTCCCCCTCCAGCAACCTTTGTTCGTTCCCTCCAAAAGGTAACCTTCGTTCAGTCAGATCCATCTCCTCCTTCTTGACTCTTTTTCGGTCAGATCTTTTTCTTTATGTCTAGTGAAATATGAAAATCTTAAATTTGTTTTTAATAAACCTCAGATCTGTTTCATATATCTTAAACTGTTTTTTCTTTGATAAATCTCATATTTGAGTTTGATAAATTTCATGTATGTGTATGTGTAGATGTATATGAGATTTTTTACTTGATACATTATTTTTCTTTCAATAGGAAAACTTGATGATGAATTTCATGTATATTTGATAAATCTTATATTGTTTAATTTACAAGGATGGCTTCTGTTAGTGATTTGTATTAAAAATTCTGTGAACCTGTGTTTATACATGTCCGTATGGTGTTTGTTATGAATGGAGAACTGATATTATTTGTTTTATGTGAGAATGAATTGATCTTTGCATCTATCTATGTTTTGTAGTTTATTGGTAGAGTTTTTTGCAAAATCTTTTTTTAATTATTTTTATAATACAACAAAAAAAACAATAAAAATTAATCAATCAACAAATTATTTCAATCAACATATAATAGAAGTAACAGAAACAGACCCATATTACCAATTTACACAATTACACACAGAAATTGTGTCAACAACGTCATATGCTGCTGACTTTTTAAGTAACACTATTATAATAATTTTTACCATATGACATTATGTAACATTGCTGCAATTCCAGCTATTTGAAGAACAATATTGATAAAATGATTAAACAAGAATTCCTACTTGAGCATCTCACCCAAGATAACCCAATGTATTTCACCTAACTGGTGGTTGAATTACTTAATTGGAGTGAACCTCTCTTTTTTACCCAGGATAGTCCTAGCATAAAAGTCTATAATAATTTGTGTTAAAATGTTGGAGGGATTCAACATGATTTATGTCTACAATTTGAGAATCCCTCAAATTCATTCACAGTATCCAAATACTCCCAGCATATATTCCGCAGTTAAAAAAGCCATATTATGCAATGAAACAACATTCAACAGCATATAGATTAGCAGGGGCAAGATGAATGAAACAAACTTTGGGCTGAAATAAACTTCACAGTGTACATGTCTTTATTTTCTAGTAGTTTTGATATTAGCATTTAAATCGATCACTTAACTAAAAGTGAGGCTTTTATGCCACCCCTTATATTTGTCCCAGGATGTTCATGGATTTTAAACATCAATCATTTGAAATTTTGAATAATCATTTTTAATTAGGTGATCCATTTAAATGGCTGAGATCTGTCCTTATATTTGTCCCAGGATGTGCTCATTATATCAAAGACATGGTGCTTTTTGAACTCATGCATTATAGCTGAGATCTGTGCTTTCCATGTCATGAAGTTAGCAACTTGGCACTCTCGGTCTTCTGCGCCGCTGCTACTCCCGGTATTTTGAAATATCTTGTTCCTCTTTTCTTCTGCAATCTTGTTTCTGAAATCAATTTTTCATGAATCAGATCAGGTATGTATAGATATAAAGTTTTCTGTTAAAAAACTTGCAGTAATTTGCTAATATAGAAGAAGTTTGTTGAATAGAAATAGAAATTCTGAAATGTTGAAACAAGTATTAGAATGAATCAGTTATTTCAGTTTTTATACTTTTTTAGGTTTCAATTGTTTCTTTGTGTTCTGAAACAGATTTGCTAAAACGTAAAAATAATCAATGTGCGCCTTTGTGTGCTCTCTGATGTGTTATTAATTTTTCTAGCTATCTTGAGAGAGTATTAGTATTGGAGTTCGAAGTTGAGCAATAGGATCATGCTCCTTATATGACTTAAAGAAACTTTTGGTACTTCAATGCCTAAAAGTATGAAATATCAATGAATGACGAAATATGTTTATATATTTGGTCTTTTCTAAGGATTGTAGACTTGTAACAAAAAGTATCGTTAAAATTGGACGTCAAACAAAAGTTTATTGCTATTTTATGCAAAGAATTGTAGTTTAACGAGTAAAAATACAAATTTACTGTGGGAAGTGTATTATTTTGTATTAAAATGTTGTTTCTAGAAGATTTTTAAGGTGTTATGAAAGTTTCATCGAAAACTGACTTAATTTGAAAGTTTGTTGTCATATTATGCAGTTTCAGGAAAGTTGATTGCTATTTTGGGCAGATTTTTTGTGAAAAGTGATTGACAGAAGGAGAGTTGTGCATGATAAGCGTCGGTTTCGTATGAAAGAAATTAAAAGAAGAAGAATTGAATATGCATTCCCTTTACTTTTTTTTTGTATCGCTTATAAATTTGATGATCCTTATTTTGGTTGTAGATGTTTATACAGTAGAAATACTTTTTGATCGATATGTTATGAAATGATATTATTTTTGTTAAATTGAATTGTAAGTAGAAAAACTATCACGAAGCAATTAAATAAATATCTGTATTTGCATTAAATTTAAAAAATAATGAATGTGGTTCTTTTGTCTAGAAAATATTGCATTTATGTAATTTAAAACAATAATTAAGTGTTGCAATAGATTGATAATGGTGTTGCATTACATAATGACAACATTTGAAAAGTGTTGCTATAAGTTGGTAACAATAAATTAAAAGTGTTGCTTTAGAGTATAAAAATTGTTGCATTTAAAAAGTGTTGCATTTATAAAATAATGGCAACACATCAAAAAGTGTTGCATTAGAATATAAAAAGTGTTGCATTTAAAAAGTATTGCATTTAAAAAATAATGGCAACACTTTTGAAAAGTGTTGCATTATCTAGTGAAAGTGTCGCTTTAGACCTAAGGCGACGTTGGCTAAGGTGGCACTACGTAAAGTGTCGCATTTGTTGGTACATCCTGTGTGACGACAGCAGTCTAAGTGATCCTACATTGTGATTTTAGCAAGTGTGTGATATATATGTTTATATATGGTTGATATTTATTAGTGTTTGTATGTTTGAACTTGATGTAACGTATTACAAGAAGTTCAAACATAAAGTACAAAGATAAATTCAATCATAAGTAATATCGTAAGGTTCAACACTTAGTTGTTTATGTAAAAGGCTAGATTCGAATTATATATGGGTTGACATTCGAATCTGTGATAGATTCGAATGTAACCATAGATTCGAAAGAAGGCTAGATTCGAGACTGTCAATATGGACAGACTCGAATGGGCCTTGGGCCAGATTCGAGGTTGGCCCACAACAGACTCGAATCAGGGTCTATAATTAGGGATAGACTCGAATAATTAGGTGACTTTTTGCAGAATTCGTGAGGAATTAAGCAAGAGGCGATCTCGAGTTTATCAGCTAGGTGAGTGCCGTTTCGGAGAGAATTAGTACGTAGGATCGTTCGTGTGTCGTTCGTTCAGCGTCTAATAGTCTCCGTGTTCCGTTGGTTGAGAGTTGTCCGTCTAACCGTCAACGAGGATTCCGCACTCGTTCACGGATCCGCGTCTAGATAGATCTTGCAGTCGTAGACCTTACAAGTGGTATCAGAGCCTACGGAGTGTTCTTGGTGTTCTTCGTGTTCATCAGATACATTCTAGGTTTCTTGACGCTAGTTGGACGGTTTTGCTCTCAAAAACGTGTTTTTGAGCTTAGCAAATTCATATTCGGGAAACACTTTGTCGTTTTTCACGTTTTTGGTCGAAATCATTATTTTTCGTTTGAAAAATAGTGATTTAATCTGTAAAACGTCAAAAAATCAAAGTGTTAGCCGTTTTTCGAGTTTGCGGCGCTCGAATCTATAGGGGTAATTAGGGTTTCACTTTAGTCTCGAGTCTAACCTAAATACGCTCCTTTCGAGTCAATTTCAGCGAGTTTCGAGTCTACTTTGTTTCGAATCTGTTACTTCATTCGAATTGGATCTCGAGTCTGTGTTGTTTCGAGTTTATTTCGAGTCTGTTACTGTTTCGATTCTGTGCTTCGACTCTGCTGACATTCGAATCTGCTGAGCCTTCGAATCTAAGGACCATCGAATCTAAGGAGTTGTTCGAATCTGACATAATTTCGAATCTAATTGACTTTTAAGACTTAATCGAATTTAATCTCAACAGATTTAATATTAATTAGTTTCGAATCTATCTAGATTTGAATAAGTTAGTCTAAATCAGTTTCGAATTAAATTAATTAAGTTCAAATTCAATTTGTTTTAGAAAAGATGTCAAATCTTCAGAAATTCCTTGAGATGGATCACGAAGTTAGGAAGGCAAATGCACCGCCTAAGCTGATGAAAGTTGAGGACTATTACTGGTGGAAGGACAGATTTACAGATTTTGTACGATTCAATGATATGCGCATGTGGGTGTGCATAGATGAAGGGTACATTCCGCCAGTATCTGAAGTTGAAGGCCGTCAAAAGGTCTTGCCCACTTCAGCACGCCGATTCAAGTGAATCACAATCTCGGGCCGGGTACTGAAAGTGATTCCGATGTGGATCCGACTTTATATCGGGCCATGATTGGGTCACTTATGTATTTAACTGCTTCAAGACCTGATATTATGTTTGCTGTGTGTATTTGTGCTAGGTTTCAAGCGAATCCGAAGGAGATGCATATGAAAGCTGTGAAGCGGATTCTACGATACCTCAAGTCGAAACCGAAGCTGGGACTTTGGTATCACGCGGAGGGAGATCTAGAGTTGGAGGCGTTCACAGATTCTGACTACGGAGGATGCAGCTTGACGCGCAAATCAATGACTGGAGGTTGTCAGTTCCTAGGAGGGAGATTGGTATCCTGGCAATGCAAGAAACAAACATCGGTAGCCATTTCAACGTGCGAGGCCGAGTATGTTGCTGCTGGTAGTTGCTGCTCACAGGTTCTGTGAATACAACAACAATTGCGGGATTACGGTTTGGCTTACACTCAAACTCCTATTAGGATAGACAATCAATCTACAATTGCTAATAGACTAATAATCCAGTTAAACACAGTAAAACAAAGCACATAGACATAAGGCATCATTTTATTCGTGATTGTGCTGAAAAGAACTTAATCAAACTGTTAAAGTGGCAACAGAAGATAATAATGCAGATTTATTACCAAAGCGTTTGATAAGTCACGGTTTGAGTATTTAACAACGAATGGAATGCGCAACCCAGAGTAATTTGACCTTAGTAGTAGTAAGTTTATTTTCTTAGAGTCGTATATTTCTTTCTTTCCAGTAGTCTGCTAATTTAGGAAAGTTTCTATTTTAGTAAGTTTCTAATTTAGTAAGTTTCTATTTTTATAGTTAGTAGGTTAGCTTATTTTACTGCTTTTTCTTATGAAAAACAAAAGAAAAAGAGAGAAATTACAAAAATACAAAAAAAAAAAAAAGGAGAATATCAA
>JAANYP010007869.1:0-93913 GCA_020465985.1 Centrapalus pauciflorus | reverse complement strand
AAGAGGAAACCAGAGAAACAAGAACCAGACATTGACAGAAAAGTCTGGTGTTCCAATTCAAACTGTCAAAAGATGCTTTCACTGTGGAAGGAAGAATCACTTAGCCAAGGATTGTTTTTACAAACCAGCTGTTGCAAAACAGACTGTGCATCACACAAAATCAAATCCTAAACAGGCAAAGCACTTAAAAGTGAAACCTTCCACAGCAGCTCCAAAGAGAATAGTTGATCACAGATTCTCAAAAGTTAATAAAAAACAGTCCACACATCAAAAACAAGTTTTGGCAAAGCCTAAATCAAGTTTTAAACAAATATGGTGTGTCAAGGACAAATCTGTTGCTCAAACTGCTAATGCAAAAGATCAGACTGCTAAGTCAAAATCTGATGCTGTTAGTGCAAAAACAGAAACTGTTAGCACTACAAACACAGCTCCAGCTGCTGGGCACCAAACTGGAGCTGCTAGTGAATCATCTGAGACTGTCAGAAGAAAAGATGATCAAAATAATTGGATACCTCATATTATCACTAAATACTCTCCAAAGACTCCATCAGTAAAGACTCCATCAGTAGATCTCACCAAATATAAGAAGTCAAAAACAGTTTTTAGTTATGTCAATGTACAAGGCCAACCCAAAACCAATTTGGTTTGGGTTTACTCCACTACTAACTAAGCTGTAATTTGTGCAGGGCAACCACAGGTCTCCTCATAGAACAAGATGGCATCTGGACAGTGGATGCTCTAGGCACATGACAGGCAATTCTGAATGCTTGTCAAATTTCAAAGGTTTTGATGGAGGTTTTGTTGCATTTGGAGGCAACTCAAAAGGAGGTAAGGTTACAGGTAAAGGTACTGTTAATGCAGGCAACATGACATTCCATGATGTTCTGTATGTTGAACAGCTTAAGTACAATATATTGAGTGTCTCTCAAATCTGTGACAAACAAAACATTGTTCTGTTTCACAGATTCTGAGTGCATTGTTCTTTCAAAGGATTTCAATATTCTGAAAAATATTGTTTTAACTTAGAACACACCAAGAAAGACATGTTTACTGCCTTGACACAGCAGCTCTTTGAACTAAATCAATAACTTTAAGGGCTGTTTTAATACCTAAAAGCAATCATCAAATGAGTCTGCTCTTTGGCATAGAAAGTTCAACATGAACTTCAAGTCCATGAATGATTTAGTTAAAAAGAATCTGGTAAGAGGATTACCACAAAAGGAGTTCATTTGTGATGATCATTGTGTAGCATGTCTTAAAGGTAAGCAACACAAAACTTCTCATAAGGCCAAAGAAATAAATTCAATCTCATCTGTTCTTCAGCTGATACATATGGATCTATTTGGTCCAACATCTGTTTTGAGTTTGAATAAAAGGGCATACTGTTTAGTCATTGTTGATGATTTCACCAGATTTACTTGGGTTTACTTTCTTAGGTCCAAAGATGAAACTGCTGAGCTTTTAAGTCTTTTATCCTTAAGATAGAAAACCAATCCAATTCCAAAGTTAAGGTGATCAGATCAGACAATGGAACTGAATTTAAAAATCAAATTCTAAACAGTTTCTGTGAGTCCAAAGGTATTGTTAGACAATATGGTGCACCAAGAACACCACAGCAAAATGGTGTAGCTGAAAGAAAGAATAGAACATTAATTGAGGCTGCTAGAACAATGTTAGCTGATTCCAATCTGCCTATGACTTTCTGGGCAGAAGCTGTTAATACAGCCTGTTATGTTCTAAATAGGGTTCAAGTAGTTCAATCACAAGGGAAAACTCCCTATGAGCTATTCCATAACAGAAGTCCCCTAATAGCTTTCTTCAAGCCTTTTGGATGCCCATGTACTATTCTTCACACTAAGACTCACTTAGGGAAGTTTGAGAGTAAGGCTGAAGAAGGATTTTTTGTAGGATACTCAACTCAAAGCAAAGCCTATAGAGTATACAACAGAGTGTCTAAAACAATTGAAGAAAGTGCCAATGTTGAATTTAATGAAAATACTGCTAACATCAAAGGCACTGGTCCTGATTGGTTATTTGATTTAGATTCACTAACAAATTCTCTGAGCTTTGCTGAGTTTACTGCAGAAGCTGATGCATACAGGGTTGAAGCTGCTAACACAAATTCTCATGCTGCCAATACAATTTCTCATGCTGTTGGCACAAAGTTTCAGACTGCTGCAGATTCAACAAGTTGGGATGATTTCACCACTCTACCACTTCTGTCATGTGATCCTCCAGGGATCCTGAGCACTCAACATGATGCAAATCCAGACACTGAAGTGCCATTCCCAAGTCCTGACAGCACAGCTCAAACACAAAAGGAAACAGCTCCAGTTTCTAGGCTAGCAGTCCCAACAGCTTCTCAAGCTGTTAGCCTAGAAACTCAAGCTGTTCCAGAGACTGAACCAATCACTGGTTCTGATGGAGATGACACAAACCTTGGAACGTCCTTCCAAACAGAGAGAGAGCCCACACTAAGAGTTCATAAGTATCACCCTCTCAATCAAATACTGGGTGATCCAAGCACTCCTGTTCAAACAAGGAAGATGGTTCACAATGAGACTGCTGTTGCTGAACAAGCAGTTCCAGAATTCAGCCTAGCTGCTTTTGAACATGCCTGCTTCATGTCTCAACTAGAACCTAAAAAGGCATCAGAAGCACTAAAAGATTCATCCTGGATTGAAGCTATGCAAGAAGAGCTTTTACAGTTCAAAATTCAGAATGTATGGACTCTGGTGGATCTTCCTAAAGGTAAGAGAGCAATAGGTACAAGATGGGTGTTCAGAAACAAGAAGGATGAGAGAGGGATAGTCATCAAAAACAAAGCAAGATTAGTAGCACAAGGGTACACTCAAGAAGAAGGAATAGATTATGATGATGTCTTTGCTCCAGTAGCAAGAATTGAAGCCATCAGACTATTTCTAGCATATGCAAGTTTCAAAGGCTTTAAAGTGTATCAAATGGATGTTAAGTCTGCTTTCTTGTATGGGAAAATTGAAGAAGAAGTATATGTGTGTCAACCTCCTGGTTTTGAAGACTACAAGTATCCAGACAAGGTGTACAAGCTAGACAAAGCTCTCTATGGTCTTCACCAAGCCCCCAGAGCATGATATGACACACTGTCCTCATATCTTCTACAGAATGAATTCAAGAGAGGCACTCTGGACAAAACACTTTTCACTAAATCCATCGAAACTGAGATTCTTCTTGTCCAGATCTATGTTGATGACATCATCTTTGGCTCAACTAATGATAGGTTGTGCAAAGATTTTGAGGCCCTAATGCACAAAAAGTTTCAAATGAGTTCAATGGGGGAACTCACATTCTTTCTAGGGCTGCAGGTCAAACAGAAGCCTACTGGTCTATTCATAAGTCAATCAAAGTATGTCAAAGACATACTGGAAAAGTTTGGCTATCAAGACACAAAGGTTGCAAGCACTCCAATGGATCCTCATAAACAGCTCCATACAGACAAAGATGGCATAGACGTGGACATTCATCTATACAGATCCCTTATAGGATCTCTCTTGTATCTAACATCTTCTAGACCTGATATAATGTTTGCTGTCTGTGTGTGTGCCAGGTTTCAATGTTCACCAAAGGATTCTCACTTGGTTGCTGTTAAGAGAATCTTCAGATACCTTAAAGGCCAACCACATTTAGGCCTATGGTATCCCAAAGACTCTCCTTTTGAACTAACCGCCTATTCTGACAGTGACTATGGTGGTTGCAACATTGACAGAAAATCCACAACTGGTGGATGTCAATACTTAGGAGCAAGACTGGTCTCTTGGCAATGCAAAAAAACAAACAACTGTCTCCACATCGTCCACTGAAGCAGAATACGTAGCAGCTGCAAGCTGCTGCTCCCAGGTAATGTGGATTCAAAATCAGCTAAGAGACTATGGTATGAATTTCTTATCCACTCCTATTTATATTGACAATTCAAGTGCCATTAGCATTGTGCAAAACCCAGTGAAATTACCAAAAACCAAGCATATAGAAATCAGATTTCACTTCATCAGAGATTGTAATGAAAAGAAGTTAATCCAAGTTACCAAAATACATACAGATGATCAGCTAGCTGATCTATTTACAAAACCTTTTGATGTAGGAAGGTTCACTTTCCTAATATCAAACATTGGTATGGTAAACATGGATTAATTGGTTTCTATTATGATCATCTTTGTATGCTAATTTAAGGGGGAGACACTGTTCTATTGAAAAGTTGCACAATTTCACACTAACAGCATGAATCTTTTCTCATGCTGCTAGTTCATTTTCTCGGACTGCTAGTTATTTTCACTTGATCTGTCAAAGTGTGCAGGGTACTTCGGTAATTTTCCAAATGTGTGCGCGGGACCTAACCTTTTCGAAACCTTTAAAGGTCCCAGTTTCGTTCAGTTGTAACTACCAGTTACATATTCTTCTTCCACGGCCTTCTGTTTTCTCTCTGAACGATACACACACTCTTTTCAAACCCTAAACCCCAAACCGTCGTTTCTTGATCAATGGAGTTCGTAAAAGAACACAACTGCCTCCCATACACCCTGAAACACACTGACCTTCAACCGTTCCATGATATGATGGACTTCCTCAGGCACTCCCATATCCACTATGCCCTCAATATTAACCCCACTATATACATATCTCATATTGAGCAATTCTGGAATCGTTCCTATGTTCAAACCATCAATGGAGTGCCTACCCTGACTTCCACAATCGATGGTACTACCATCAATATCACTGAGGAGTCCATCAGAAGTCATCTGCATCTTCAAGATGCCACAGGTATAAAAGACCTATCTCTTACTGCTTTACACTTTGGTCTTCAAAATATTGGATATAGGGGTCCTGCTGATTCTTTTACTTTCTTGAAAGCACATTTTTCTCCTAAATGGAAATACCTTGTGCATATTATTCAGCAATGTTTAAGCCCCAAAAGAACTGGTTGGTCAGAATTTTCTTCAAATATTGCCACCGCCTTAGTGTGCTTTTCTACTGGCCAACAGTTCAATTTTTCAAATATGATCTTTCAAGGAATGTTAAGGCATCATTCCCTGAAGAATGGGAAATTTTTGATGTATCCTCGATTTTTGGCAAAAATAATTGCACACACCTGCACTACTTCTAATTTACATAAGAGGATATATGTTTCCCATAGGCACTCACTATCTTCAATCAAAAGGCTGATAAAGCCAAGTGCCAATTTTGTCAGTATAGATGCTCCATTGCCCTCTGCAATGATGAACATCATCACAAGAAACAGAGGAGAGGGGCCTGAGCAGACACAGCCTAACATTACTGCTTCAACCCCAGGACCCCAACCCACTCCTCATGATACACATATTCCCTCTGATCCTTTTGTACAGCCCAAACGCCCACTACAATACTTATATAAAAGGAAAAGGGGACGAGGAGCTCCTTCCTCCTCCTCCCTTAGACAAGAGCCATATATCCCTGTGCAGGAGGATACTTCTGCACAGAATATCCAAATGGAACCAATTGAGGACACTCCCAACCTCACTCAGGAGGTGAACATCTCTTCTGAGACTGTTCATATGGGTTTTGTGGCTGGCACTACTGATGTCTGTGCACAAGAGGCACAGGACAGGGCCAACATCTCTAAGACCACACCCATGGCAACAGCATGTGTGCAAACACGAGCTGGAAGTCCCCAGTACCAAGAAAAGAGGGGCCCAGAGGTTTCTACTTCTGGTGTTAATGTCAGTGATAGACCACAAACACCCCTGGTGTTTTCTGATCTTGAGACTAGCCTGCAACTGATGCTCCTTAACGGATCCAAAGCTGAAACCTGTTGTAACAATGTTGGAATACCAAATGTCCATCATTGCTGCACAGGGGGCACAAATCTATGAACTCAAACAGGCAGAAGCTGCTCACAATCAGAAACTGGCTTATCTACACAAAGGATTTACTCTTTGTGGGAGTAAGCTCATCAAACTAGAGCAATTGATTCAAACCCATGTGGCAAAGGTTGTAGGTCCTTCTGACCAAACCAATGCTTCCAAAAAGGGGGAGAATCAGGAAGTTCCTGAACCAGTCCAAGCAGCATCAACAGCTCCATCCTCTAGGCTAGCAGTCCCAACAGCTTCTCAAGCTGTTAGCCTAGAAACTCAAGCTGCTTCTACAAGAGCAACTGGAGTTGTTATAAGAGAAGGCAGTCAAGCTCCATCTAGTTCAGTCCAAGCTACATCTTCTGCTACAAAAGATAAGGGCAAGGGTATTCTGATTGAGTCTCCAAAGCACAAATTTTCTACTAGAGAAGCCCAGATTGCCTTTGATGCTGAGATTGCCAGAAAGTTAGCAGAAGAACAAGATCAGGCCTTAGACCAGCAAACCCATGCCCCAATGCAAGATGATGAAACCTTAGGAGATTACCTAAGAGGGTTTGTGGTCAAGCAAGGTGAAAGGAAGAGGAAGATGCCAACTGGGCATACCAAGGCTGAGAATAGAAGATTCTTAATCAATTTTGCCATTGCAGCAGATATTCCAAAGAAGATTGCTCAGTCCATGACTACTGAAAGGCTGCAGGAAATACATGACAAAGAAATGGAGAAAAGAAAGAAAACAAGAGTCTCTTCAGAAGTTCAGCCATTACCAAAAGTTCAACCGTCCCAATCAGTCCAACCATCAACGAAACCATTCCACCCTGAAGCTGCCAATGCACCTGCTCCCACTGATCAACCTACTGTTTCTATTCCATCATCTGTTAAGAAGGTGATCTTTCAGCACCATTTGCAAAAGGCTATGGAGATAGAAAAGTTGATTGATCAACATGATTTCACAAAGCCAGAAATCAACTACTGGTTTGCTAGGTCTCTGGATGAAAGAAATTTAAGGGTCAAGTTTGTGATAAGGAGAGAGTCTGGACCAGAAGAGGAGTTTGATACATTCTGGCAGATGGTTCATAAGCTGACCAGGGATGAACTGATAAAGATGTACCACATAGGATCTGTTTCACAAGTGAGATCTGATCTTCCACAAGTAAAACAACTTATCAGAGATCTAAGTTCAGTTGCTGATCCTGAATTTGCAAGAAAAGAAGTAGAAGATGCTGAGAAGAAAGGGAAACAGATCAAGGAAGTTCATATTTTTGTCAAATCCAGAACTTACAGAATCACATTCAAGGATGGGTTTGGTATTTTCTTCAATCTCGAGTTTTATAATTTTTCAAAAGATATGCTGCTCCAAATAAAATCAGTTAGGATATCTTGTGATAAAGAAGAGATGAAGAGAGAATTTTTGAAGGCTGTAGATCAGAAGCTTGCACAGTTGTAAGTTTTTGAAAGCCTTGGTTTGTAAATAACAGTTTACTTATTCATTTCCTTATTTGTATAGAACTTAAAGTCTTGTATAAAGAATTTAAGTTAGGGGGAGATTGTTGGGAAATAGTTTAAGTATACTCAAGCTGTTAGTTTAGACTTCTCAGACTGTTAGTAGATTTTTCATGTAAATACAAAGTTCATGCTGTTAGTTGAAGAAACTCGAGCTGCCAGTGTAAAAGTTCAAGCTGCCAGAGCAAAACAACTCAAGCTGCTCAGTTCATGCTGTCAAGTCATTCAAGCTGCTCAACAGTTTCATAAACAGAATGTGCTGATTTTCAGGGAAGATATCTACACGAAGATTCCAGCATATCTACTATCAGAGAAGTCATAGTCCTTCAAGGAAACACGTCCATAAAGCAATATAAATAGACAGAATATTGTATAGAAGTTACATAGAGAAAGAAGTATTCTGCATTTTTTTGAGTCTGTAATTGCTTTATTGTTAAGTTTTCTTAAGCCTCTAAGGTTGTAAAACCCTAAGAACAGTCTGTGTTCTTCGTCTAATCAAAACAGATTAGAGGTGATTGTAATCATTGAATTCAGCAATATAAACAGTCTTGATTACTTCTTATGTTTTAAGCTTAATTGATTCTGAAAGTTTTTGTTAAAATAATTAAGTGTTATTCCGCAAACTTCTTAATTAAACTTCGATTCAAAGCAAGATTATTGATTTATACTCTGATAAATTCAAATCAGTTAATCTTGATTATTCATAATTTTCATAATTTTTAGATCCTGACACTATGAGTGAACAATCAGCCGAATCTCATCTGAATCTTTTGGCTTCGTTTGTTGCAGCATATGGAAATTGTGTGCAAGGTAAAATTAACGATCCTGCGTTATGGGAAGAGGACTATGTTAGGTGGATCCTGATGATCTGGAGGAAATGGATCTTCAATGGCAACTGGCCATGGTGACTCAGAGGGTCAAGAGATTCATAAAACGGACAGACAGAAATCTGAACGTTAGCAATAATAAGATTGGATTCGACAAATCCAATAATTTAAACGCTATAACTGCCAGGGGTTAGGAAATTTTGCTCGAGAGTGTCAAAGACCCAAGGTTGAAAACTAACAGAATCAATCTCAGGGGAGATATCAGCCTGCTAATTTGGGTAATCAAGCGAACATCGCTGGTCTGTTAACTAACATATCATCTGACAGACAGCTTTATGGGACGTACGACTGGAGTTCAAATCCATAGACTAATGCTAGAGCCTTCATGGCTGAAGTAACAGAGTCTGGGAATGTTGGAGCAGTGGAAGTAACAGAGGACAGAGAACAAAATGATACAAGTCCTATGTTGGTGGAGAAGTCAGAAAATCAGACCGTTCTTGAGTTTGCCGTGCAAATGGCTAACGTGGAATCTGATCATGCAAAGGTAATTCTGAACTTTTCTACATTCCGTGATTTATGTGTTTTATGTGCTATTTCTAATTATAGATTAAATCTAGTGCTAGAAACACATAGTAATTTAACTGCTCAAATTGAATCCTTAAAATCAGATAATGCTAGCCTCTTAGATATAAAAGAAGATCTTAGGGATAAGCTGAAAGCAGATGCTCAAGATGTAATAGTTCTAAAAGACAAACTAAGTGAGCAGTGTGTCAGGATAGAACTAATGTATGAGCATGTTGAGGCTTTAACCAAAGAGATAACAATTAAAGAGGTAGAGCTAGCTGAAGCAAAGGTTAAGGTTGCCGAGGTAAATAGTAAATTAGAAAAGTTTAGGAACTCTTCACTGAATCTAGGGAAGATCTTAGATGCACAGCGTCAGTCTAAGAAACCAGTAGGTTTAGGGTATAAAGAGAGTCCTCCACCTTTTAATGATAACTATGTGCCTCTGCCTCAGGATAAAACTGATAAACCAGTTGAGTCAGAGGTAGCAACTGAAACTATATCTGAATCTGAGAAGGATAAAACAACTAAGGTGACTAATAACAATGACACGATTAAGAAAGTAAAATTTATGCAGTCTTCTAGTGATAAAATTCTAGGAGAAGCTAGAACTCACTTTAATAATCAGAAAGAAGACATAGTCACTGTAGTTGACAAGAATAAACATGACACTAGTGAGACACCGAAGTCAAAGGGCTCTCATAAGAAGTCTATTGATAAAATGTCTTGTTTTAGACGTCATAAAAGGGGACATGTTGCGTCTAGCTGTCCATATAGGAAGGTAGAATCTACACCTAATGTTGGAAAGCATGAACAACATAAACCCTCACCAAGTGTAGCAAGCACAAGTGGTTCTCAAAATACTGAGAAGATTGTGCAAGCCACACCAAAGACTGCTGTTAGACAAACATGTGTGTCAGTAAGACCAAATGAAGTGGTTAGGACTAATTCACCGAATAGAGTCACTAATCAATCTAGTTCAGGACTTCAACAAGTCTATAGGAGTACAACACCTAGAAGAGCTTACACTCCAGTAAGGTCACACACTCCTGTAAGACATCAGACACCAGGTAGAGCCAGGGATATCAATCTGAAATGCCCTATAATAGAAATTATTCGAGGGCTCCACAGCAAATGCCTACACAAAGGCCGAGAGTGAATTTAAATCACTCTGCACCACAACAGGTTCTCAATCAAACACCCAAGTCACCTGAAAGGAGAGATGAGTTTTTGAAGGAGTTCAAGTATGTGAATGAGAACGGTATTACCAAGTCAGTCATGGTTTGGGTTCCCCGTGATAACTTACATGTTTCTTTCATGTGCAGGAGTTAACTACAAGTCTCAACAACAAGTGGTTCATCGATAGTGGTTGCTCTAGGCACATGACTAGGGAAAGAAGGGAGGAAATATCATTTGCTGGGAACAAGGGAGGAAATATCACTGGAACAAGAGTGATTACTAATGGGACTATCACACTTGATCAAGTATTTCACGTTGATACACTTGCTCATAATCTCATTAGTGTCTCTCAGATCTGTGATAAAAAGAATTCAGTGTTATTTACTGATACTGAAGCGTTAGTGCTGAAGTCGGGATTCAAAATTCCTGAAGAGTGGATTATGATGAGAGCCCCAAGAAAGAACAATTTGTACATGCTGGACATGAACATCTCCGATTCATCGATGGGAACAATCTGTTTGTTATCTAAAGCTTCAGAGACAGAATCAATCTTATGGCACAGACGCATGGCACACTTGCACCTAAGAAAAATGAACTACATCACTAAACATGGGCTGGTGCAAGGTGTCCCGATGAAGAGTTTTCAGTTTGAAGACAAGTGTGTACCGTGCAAGAAAGGCAAACAACACAAGAAGTCACATAAGTCTAAGACTCAGAACTCAATAGCTTCCACTTTCGATTTGTTGCATATGGACCTATTCGGACCTATCAACAAAAGGAGTATAGGTGGTAGTTGGTACTGTTTAGTCATCACTGATGATTACTCACGATTTTCATGGGTTTTCTTTTTAGGTACGAAGGATGAAACAGCTGGAAAGTTGATTGGTTTCTTAGACCAAGTCGAAAACTCCTACGAAACGAGGGTAAAACGTATCAGGAGTGATAATGGAACGGAATTTAAAAACACAGTAATTGGTGTATATTGCCTATCTAAAGGCATAGTGCATCAATTTAGTGCACCATATGAGCCAAAACAAAATGGGGTGGCAGAACGGAAAAACAGAACTTTGATTGAGGCAGCAAGGACCATGCTCTCGGATTCAAAGCTTCCTACCATGTATTGGGGGGAGGCAGTGAATACCGCTTGTCATGTTTTAAATCGGGTCCTTACTCTCAAATCATTGAACAAAACCTGTTATGAAGTTCTGAATAAAAGACCACCAAATTTAACTGGCTTCGAACCGTTTGGGGTACCGTGTACTTTAATGAAAACAAAACATCAACCTAAGTTTGGTGAAAAGGCTGACGAAGGTTATTTCCTAGGTTATGTGCCTAACTCACCAAACAAAAGGGTTTTTAACAAAACAAACGGTATGGTAGAAATTGTGTATAACATTGATGTAACAAGTTATACACATGAACCCCAAACTGGTCCGGAATGGATATTTGATTATGACAAATTGTTTGAGTCATTTAACATTCCTTTGGATGGAAATGCAGGTACAATTGAGCATGACTTATCGTCATTAAATCTGAATGACGACGGTCAAGGTTTTCCAAAGACAAGCAATCCATCAACTTCTGAGCCTACAACGACAGAAGATGGGTCTCCAGCAGAGAATGATTCTGAGTTGCCTACAAACGAGAACCAGACTACTAATTCTAACTCCGAAGACAGTGATCATGAGGAAGAGAATGTAGCGTTTGAAGTCGTTCCCCCGTTAGGTGAAATAGGATCAAACTTAGGAGATAATCTTAGGGTTGATGAGATCGAAACATCTAGAATAAATAAGGATCATCGAGTTGAAAGTATCATAGGAAATCTGAATGCTGGTGTGAGAACTAGGAGTAGTTTGAATAACAACACAGTGCTGTTGTCGATGATTAATGACTCCAAGGCATTTCACACTTGCCTTTATACGTGTTTCATCTCACAAGTAGAGCCGAAGAATGTGCAAATGACACTAAAAGACAACTCTTGGGTTGAAGCGATGCAAGAAGAACTGTCACAATTCAGAAAGCTTGAAGTGTGGGAGTTAGTGCCGTTACCTCGAGGAGAAGTTGCAATAGGAACCAAGTGGGTTTTTAAGTGCAAAAGAGATGATCGGGGTATTGTAACTCGCAACAAGGCAAGGCTTGTCGTAAAGGGATTCAATCAAGAAGAAGGAATCGATTACAACGAGGTGTTTGCGCCAGTGGCAAGGCTTGAGGCAATCCGTTTGTTTCTGGCCTTTGCATCCTTCAAAGGTTTTAAAGTCTATCAACTTGATGTAAAGAGTGCCTTTCTGTATGGAAAGGTGAAGGAGCTGGTGTACGTTGAACAACTGTAACATCCTCGAATTCAATTACTGTAATTCGGATCTATTTAAATGGATAATTTATAATTAAGTTGAAATATGAGCAATGATTAAGTATTTGAGATAATTAAAAGTTTGTTGTCATTTTAAGAAAATTTGAACTCTGAATTATTATTATGGAGTATTATGAATTAGAAAAGTTAGTAATGATAAAACTAAGAATAAATCTGTATTTTATGGAACCGGTTAAGTTAAGGGGTGAAATGTGCAAAATGATGAAAATGGTAATAGAAAAAAGGCCAAGCCTTTCATTTTTCACCACCACTCTCTCTCTCTAGAAATTCTCTCTACCTTCTCTCTAGAATATCTCTCAAACCGAGCCGATTATCGAGATTTATACGTCATTGGAAAGATCTCGAGGAGTACTACAACAATCTACGGTTGCATTCGAGGTTTCGTACGAATTGAGGTAAGAATCGACCCTTTTAGGCTCTTACATTTTCGGTTTTGAAGATAGAAATTTCGAGTTTATCATTTCTTGCATGAATAAAGCTAGTTATGCTTGAGTTTTAGCTAGAATATGATAGAGTATGTGTAATAGAATCGAAACTAGGCTTAAAACATGACATATCCGTGATTTTAGGCTTAGAAATTGCATGTTTTAAAGTTGTAAAGATGAACAAACTCGAGAATGCCAAGAACAAAGTCGAAATGCAAGAACAAACTCGATTTGGTACTAACACATGGTCTTCGACTTTAGCCTCAAATTCGAAGGGGGGTTTCGAATTTAACCCTCAAATTCAAAGGGGGGTTTCGAATATAACCTCAAATTCGAATTGGATGCATATAATTGTACACATGCCCGAATTTAATACATAGGATTCGAATTTAATGCCTAAAATTGAAAACCCACTCTCTAAACTCGAATATTTTGAATGAAACACATAGTCAACGCATAAAATAAATTCCAAGTGTTGGAAATTCGGATGAGGACCGGATTCGGATATGGCCCGAAGTTGGATTTGAATTTACCTTGGATCCGAGATGGGGATCAAATATTTCAAAACTTATAATTACTAGGTTTTATGAAATTAAACAGTTTTTGACGCGAGAAATTGTTGCAACTGACTTAACAGGTCCCTTGTGGTGTTGTTTAACCCACAGTGGGGTACATTGAGGATCCGGTTGAAAGCCCGAAGAGAAATAATATTACTTGAAGTTTAATAACGCACCCACTGTGAGTACATTAGATTTCGCATGTTTATATCTGTTTTATGTTAGCTTTTCCTGCTGAGACCTGTTGCTTCATTTATTGTTTGGAATTCTACTAACTTGCGTAGATTTAGATGCACATTCATACTTGTTGCATGTCCGTTCGATTGTTGTGCATCTAGTGATGGACCGGTGGGTCGCATCGATTACTCTGATGTTACTGCGCTATATGACATGGAGCTGATCCCTCCGAGGTTCTGGTAGGCAGTATGTCATCCCCGATCGTACGTTTGTCTCAGATGGTTTGTTTTATGCCGAGCTTTGGGCTCGAAGGGGTTGCAGCTCTGGTTCCGTACTTGGTGTACGAAGAGGGTATACGATGTTTGTCATCGGTGTTACCCTTGGGGCTTCATAAAGATTTATAAAATGCGTAATCTGTGTATTCACTAAGCATTCGCTTACCTCTCAGTTGCTTTATTTTTACAGGAAAAGGGAAAATCTGCAGGTGGACCTTCTAGTTAGGTCGTGTGAGAAGTTCTTGGAAGATTCCTACTGCTAAATCGGTAATTATGCTTTGGGACAGTAATGTAATATATTCTGGATGTTGTAATAATTTAATTGGGTGTGTAGACTTAGATTTGGTACCCTGTAGCACCGTAGGGTGTTTGACACTGTTGCACTACTTTAATTATGTATTTTAATGCTTCCGCACTTAATTAGGTTATCAGATCATCATGTAATTGTGTTTGATGATTAATCCTGGGTGTTTCGTAAACGGTGGTTGTTGTGGCAAAGGTGTCACACGGAATGGTATCAAAGCAGTAGTTTGAGATTCAAGTGTCCGTGAGGTCTTGATCTCAAACATTAGGTAATGATATGTAGTGGTTTAAGTAATGATCTGAACTAAGATAGGTTACGATCTAGTAATTATAAGAGATTGACTATCATACGGGACAAATGAGTAGTGTCTTTAAATTAATGACATGTTACTAAACAAGTTATATGTTTATTATTTCAGAACATGTCTGGAGGAGGAATGACACCTGAAGAAACAAGGGAGATGATGCTAGCCATGATGGCTGAGCAGAACAAGATGATTCAGGAACAGTTTCGGGCTCGAGATGAGGCCGAAGCTAAGAGAAGAGAAGATAAGAGAAAGAATAGGGAAAAAGAAGGGTGCAATAATTTGGAACAAGATGACAATACTGGGTCATCTAACAAACCCAGAGGCTGTCGTTTCAAGGATTTTAAGGGAAATGGTGCTGTAGAGTTTAATGGATTGGGAGACGCTATTGCCGCACTCGAATGGATAACGGCAACCGAACGAACAATCCGAATCAACGACTGTGCTGAGAAGGACATGGTTCGGTATGCTACTGCTATGTTCACCAATGATGCGATTATGTGGTGGAACGCTATGGTGAATGCTTTGACATTGGAGAAGGTTTCTGTAATGACTTGGGCTGAGTTTACAGAGTTATTTACTCAGCAATACTGTCCAGTTGATGAGCGCCGAAGGTTGGAAGCGAAGTTTATGGCGCTGATGCAGGGGACTAAGACTGTGTCCCAATATGCTGTGGAGTTCACGAGGCTGAGTCTGTTTGCGCCTCATCAAGTTGATACTGAAGAAATGAAGGTGACCAGGTTCGAGGCTGGTCTGGATATTGAGATTAGGAGGGTTATGAGCAACGTTTGTTATCCTACATTTGCTGGTTTACTTGAAGCTGCCAGAAATGTAGAACAAATTCTGATCATGTCGGGATATTCTATTGGGTCTGCTGTTGCTTCCACCAACCCAACACAGCCGTCACCGCCTAAGCGCCAACGTGAGGGAGGATAGTCGGGATCTTCTCGGACTTCACAGTATTCGCCTCAGCAGTCTTATCGCTGACAGTCTGGTTCTTCTGATCGTGGTCGCGCTCGTGCTTATTCCATCAACACCGAGCCGCAATATTGCAATAAGTGTCATCTGGAGCACTTTGGCAAGTGCACTAATGGACGTGCTTGCTTTTGCTGTGGAGTGCTGGGCTAATTTCAGAGTGAGTGCCCAAGGAAAGGAGATGCTTGCTATAAGTGTGGGGTGTGGGGACACTATAGTAGGAACTGTAGGAAGAATGCTCCAGCAGCTGCTGCTCCATCATCAACACGATCTTCTGGAGGTTCAAGTGGTGGTTTAGTTAACCGTCGGGGTCAGTCACAAAGGGCACCGGCTCGTGCCTTTCAAATTACTACAGAGGAGGCGAGGGAAAACCCGAAGTGGTTACGGGTACATTTATCGTAAATTCTATGCCAGCAAGAGTTTTATTTGATTCAGTTGTAAATCGTTCGTTTGTTTCTACTATTTTTGCACAAAGACTTTCCATGCCTCTGTCTAGATTATCTGCTATACTTGATATAGAAACTGCTAGCAATACTCTAGTTAAAATAGATCACGTATACCGTAACTGCACCTTAGTAATTGAGGATGTAGTCTTCAATTTAGATCTGATTCCTATTGAGTTCAGTGAGTTTGACGTGATAGTCGGGATGGACTGGTTGATCGAAATTGAAGCCCATATAGTGTGTAAGAATCGAATGATAAAGATAACTACTACAGAGGGGCGTGAAATATGTATATATGGGGATAGGAAAGGCGGGGATCTGTGTTTGCTGACTATTGCAAAAGCCTGAAAGCTTATTGCAATGGGGTGTGACGCTTACTTAGCATATGCGATTGATGCTAAGGCTGAGAAGAGGACCTTGGCTGATGTGCCTGTTGTTTCACAATTCCCGGATGTGTTTCCGGAAGACTTGTCTGGCGTGCCGCCTGAGAGACAAGTGGAATTTAAAATTGACTTGATCCTTGGAGCTGCACCGGTAGCTCGTTCTCCTTATCGTCTTACCCCAACCGAGATGAAAGAAATGATGACACAGCTTCAAGAGTTGTTGGACAAGGGCTTCATTCGACCGAGTTCATCGCCGTGGGGAGCTCCGGTACTGTTTGTTAAGAAGAAAGATGGCACAATGAGGATGTGCATTGACTACCGGGAGCTGAATAAGTTGACCATTAAGAACAAGTATCCACTGCCGAGGATAGATGACTTATTTGATCAGTTGCATGGGGCAAGCGTGTTTTCTAAGATTGATTTGAGGTCGGGGTACCATCAGTTGAAGGTACGAGAAGAGGATGTGCCTAAAACAGCATTTAGGATGCGTTATGGGCATTACGAGTTCTTGGTTATGCCTTTCGGGTTAACCAATGCCCCGGCTGTCTTTATGGATCTTATGAATAGAGTGTGCAGACCGATGTTAGACAAGTCGGTAATAGTGTTTATTGATGACATTCTGGTGTACTCTAAGTCTGAGGTTGAGCATGCTGAACATCTAAGGGAGCTGTTAGAGTTGTTGAGGAAAGAGAAGTTGTACGCCAAATTTTTGAAGTGTGAGTTTTGGCTGCAACAGATACAGTTTCTAGGACATGTGATTTCGGGGGTTGGGATTTCAGTAGATCCGGCTAAGGTAGAAGCAATAAAGAACTGGGAACCGCCGTGTTCAGCTACTGAAGTTAGAAGTTTTCTAGGGTTGGCGGGCTACTATAGGAGATTCATAAAGGACTTTTCTAAGATTGCAGTTCCTTTGACTGCATTAACAAAGAAGAATGCACCGTTTGTATGGGAAACTGTGCAGCAGGAGGCATTTGAGATCCTGAAGAAGGCATTAAGTGAGGCGCCGATACTTGCCTTACCTGAGGGCAATGACGATTTTGTGGTGTATACGGATGCTTCAAGACTGGGGTTAGGTGCTGTACTGATGCAGCGCGGGAAAGTAATTGCTTATGCATCAAGACAGTTGAAGCAGCATGAGAAGAATTATTCAACTCATGATCTTGAGTTGACAGCGGTCACATTTGCATTGAAGTTATGGAGGCACTATCTGTACGGTACTAAGTGTCAACTTTACACGGACCATAAGAGTTTGAAGTACATTTTCAGCCAGAAAGAACTTAATATGAGACAGAGACGATCGATGGAATTAATAAAGGATTATGACTGTGAGATCCTTTATCATCCCGGAAAGGCTAATGTAGTAGCCGATGCCTTGAGCCGAAAAGCTTATGCTAAGGATTGTTGCTACATGATGACGTCTACTATGTTAACGTCTACCATTATAAATGATGTTAAGGCTGCTCAGGAGGAAGCCTTGAAAGATGAAAATATTGGTGCTGAGGATATAAGGGTACATATTAAAAATATGGAAAAGAGCGAGTCGGGATTGAAAGATATATACGGGAGGATATGGGTGCCAAAGTTTGGGGGTAAGGTAATTGTCGAAGAAGCACACCAGTCTAGGTTTTCTGTACATCCTGGAAGTACAAAGATGTACAATGAACTGAAAGCAGACTTCTGGTGGCCGGATTGAAAAAGGACATAGGGCAGTATGTGGAAAGATGTCGAACTTGTCGGCTGGTGAAGGCCGAACATTAGCAACCATACGGCAGTCTGCAACCACTTCCCATTCCGGAATGGAAGTGGGAACATATTACGATGGATTTTGTTACAAAGCTGCCGAAGACTAGGCGTCAACACGATGCCGTTTGGGTAATAGTGGATAGGTTGACTAAGTCGGCTCACTTTATACCGATTATAGAAAATTATTCGCTGGAGAAGTTGGCTCAGATTTATATGGACGAGATCGTTTCTAGGCATGGGGTGCCTAAGTCCATAGTATCGGATCGGGATAGCAGTTTTACTTCAAACTTCTGGTCAGCACTACAAGAAGGGTTGGGAACAAGGATTTCGATGAGTACGGCTTATCGACCACAAACTGATGGTCAGAGTGAACGGACCATCCTTACTTTGGAAGACATGATGAGATCGTGTGTGTTAGATCTCGGTGGCAATTGGGACGATCATTTGCCATTAATAGAGTTTTCATACAATAACAGTTATCACGCAACGATAAAGAAAGCACCGTTTGAGGCTTTATATGGGAGAAGGTGTAGGATTCCCACTTGTTGGAGGGAAACTGGTGAAACACCAATTGCTGGGCCGGCCTTGCTTCAAGAAACAAACGAGAAGATACAGTTGATTAGACAGAACATGAAGGCGGCCCAGGATCGTCAGAAAAGTTACTACGATAGGAGGCACAAACCGATCAACTTTGAAATAAATGATTGGGTATATCTGAAAGTATCACCTATGAGAGGTGTTACTCGTTTCGTGAAGAGAGGAAAGTTGGCTCCGAGATTTGTCGGACCATTCAAAGTAATAGAGAAGGTGGGTAATCAGTCGTATCGTTTGGAGTTGCCTGAAGGGATGTCGGGCACACACCCGGTATTTCATGTTGGGAATCTTAGGAAATCTTTTACTGCTGACAATGAGGATTGGGCTGACCACACTGAGCTGCAAGTTGATGAAAGGCTCCGATATGTTGAAGAGCCGGAGTGTGTGTTAGACACAAAGATGAAAAAGCTAAGGAGCAAGGAGATCGAAATGGCGCTTGTACGTTGGAAGCATCATAAGGGAGCGAATCATACATGGGAGGCTAAGTCGGAAATGTTGAGGAAATATCTGCAATTGTTTGAATCCACATAACTTCGAGGACGAAGTTAGAGCGTGGTGGAGCCCATGTTGTAACATCCTCGAATTCAATTACTGTAATTCGGATCTATTTAAATGGATAATTTATAATTAAGTTGAAATATGAGCAATGATTAAGTATTTGGGATAATTAAAAATTTGTTGTTATTTTAAGAAAATTTGAACCCTGAATTATTATTAAGGAGTATTATGAATTATAAAAGTTAGTAATGATAAAACTAAGAATAAATCAGTATTTTATGGAACCGGTTAAGTTAAGTGGTGAAATGTGCAAAATGATGAAAATGGGAATAAAAAAAAGGCCAAGCCTTTCATTTTTGGGAGAATTTCATATATGTCCCTCTAAAACTGCATAATATCATATATACTCAAGCGAAAAAAAGAATTTCATATATATCCTCCTAAAACTTCATAATATCATATTTACCCAATTAAAAACTTTAATATCATATATACCCTTTAAAACTTTTAAATATATCCAAATTATTTATTTATTCTTTTTTAATACTTTAAAACTCATATTAAATATTCATTAATAAAGAAATGATCAATCTACCCTTTTTATTTCTAAAACTTCATAATATCGTATTTACCCAATGAAATACTTTAATATCATATATACCCTTTTAAACTAATAAATATATCAAATATATCTAAATTATTTATTTATGATCTTTTATTACTTGAAAACTCATAATAAACATTCTTTTATATTTTTCCTATATACTAGTCTTTATAATATCATATTTAGCCATATACAAATACCGAATTTCTTAAATATATCCCAATAATTCTAAACAGAAAATATATTTATAAAAGATGATTACATCATATCATTTTCCATGACTATATTCATGACAACAATATTACCAAAAAGCCAATAATATGTCTATCATTTCGAAAGAAGTTGACAATCCAATATCCATGAACGAGTTGCATGACAACAAAACTATTACCAAAACACCAACTCAATAATATGTCCAAAATCCATGAACGATTGCATCACAACAAAAAATTACCAAATCAAGAACATGATCGATCTAGACACCAAAAACTTTGAATGTGTATCATTCCGACCTTGGTACTTCACAAGTCTTTGTATTCTTTCTTCTTCCCCTAAAACAAGAAACAATTATCAACATTTTATAAGTATTGAGATTGTTTTTTCAAGAAAGAATAATAGATTAAATGAGTTTTTACCTTTTATTGGTGGATGCATGAGAATCTTGGGATGCTGGGTTTTTGCATGTCTTCTCATGGTGTCCATATTGACTAAATCGTGGACATTTATGCCTTTTTTTTGCTCGTCGGTGCTACAATCCTGTTCTTTCTTGGACGTCCAGGTGGACGTTTGACAATTGGTGGGTATATCTTCTCCCCTGCATCTATGTGCAACCATTGATCCTTTCCTGGCATTGGAGCAATTTCTAGAGCATAGGCTTCTTTGAATTTCTCGACTGTGAAGTACGGATCAACATATTTGTCCCAGTTAGTATCCCTTGTAAAATTAATGAAAGCCACTGCATGCACACATGGAAGACCTTTAACTTGCCAAACCCGACAACTACATCTTTTCTCATCTAGAATAACCTCCCAATGTTTCCCTTTACACTTCGCTTCAGCTCGATTGTCACTGCTTCTACAAACCTCAAATTCACCCAATTTCTACATGGAAAATAAAAAAAGGATAAGAAAAAACTTGATACTAATTATAATGAACATTCTAATCCACTTACCTTTGAGATATTGTTGAGATAATGCATAGTAGTAGGAACTATTGTGCCTTTCCATTTTTTCATAATCCTCCGCTTCTTATCAAATCGTACCATAATCTTTTCTCTGACAGCTTGAAGGAGATCAAGTACTGGTTGGTAACACGCTTCACTTATCCAAGCATTAAATGCTTCGGAGATGTTGTTAGTAATATAATCACACTTAGATACTATTCCAAACTTACTTCGACTCCATATCTTATTATGGTTCTCGTTAAGATATGTAATCGCATCTTTACGTACATCAGCAATTTCCTTTAATAATCTATCACGCTCGCTAAAGCAATAAGTTTTTGCAGCACCCCACAAGTTGAAGCTGAAGAACTCACCACGAAAGTGTTTCTTGAAGTTGCTACATAAGTGCCTCATGCATTCTCTATGCTCAACATTAGATAAACTTGCATGATAGCTACTTCCAACCCTTTCTGCATGTCTGAGGAGATAACAAGACCATTTGGCACCCCAATTGCCCTTTTTAGTAACTCAAGAAACCATGTCCATGACTTTGTATTCTCTGATTCAAGCACACTGTATGCAACTGGAAACATGGAATTGTTACCATCTATACTTGTAGCAGCGGCAAGTACACCATTGAACTTCCCTTTTAGATGACAAGCATCAAGAGCAATGTAAGGACGACAACCAGCAAGAAACCCACTAGAGCAAGCTTTGAGCGAAATAAAAAAGCGTTGGAAATGTTTCTTGTCACCGTTTGTATGAAATCAATATCAACAACACTTCCCGGGTTCCTATTTATTAGTTCTTCTTTAAAATCTGAAATCTTTGCAAAGGAGTCTTCCCACTTGCCATACATATCAGTGTAAGCTTGTTCTTTCCCTCTAAAAACTTTCAGGTATGGCACATCAACGTTGTAAACTCTCATAAGCCACTTCCTGAGCTCTGTAACAGAGACATCCCCGTCAGATTTTAGCTTGTCAGTAACCACATCAGCAATCCACCCTTGAGTGGCACGTTTATTACCACCTTTGTTGCTTCGGGTACATGAATGTGCTTCTACCAATTTCTTAACCTGCACATTTATTAAATAAAGTTAAGGTAGTTAAGATAAACATGGATTTAAATTATGAAATTTCTTAAATTTACTTACTTCAAGGGTAACTCCATCTTGCATGATAGATGCATGAATTCTCCACTCACGTTCTCTCTTTGCACACCTTGCTGTGAATCGTCTTGGTTCGCTTTTCTCAATAAAGTACTCATATTCATTTATCAATGCATGATGGTTTAGAGCTCTTCTAAAATCAACCACATTTGAAAATCTCGAGTTTACTTTAATGATTGGATCTTCCTTGCAATACGAGTAAGTTTCGCCTTCATAATTTAAGATCTCATCTTCACTATCGGAACTAAGATGACTATGATAACTTTCTTCACTTAAAAAACCATCTGAATCATCCTCCCCATGTGGTTCTTCAATAAGATCATCTTGATTGCTATACAAAAAAAAATTAGAATTATTTAAAAAATTAAAGATTTAAATAACTACCATACATAACCAACTCAAAAAAGAAGTATATCTATGAATTAGTGTCTTATACCTATGTTGTATGTTATTTGTGCCAAGATTATTTTCTGTCGTCACATATACAGTTACTTCTTTCTCTTCCTCGTACATGGTAAGCATTACCATGAAGTTCTCGTCGGAATCAACTTCAATAAAAGATTGCTCCTTGGCATACTTATCAACAAAAAGAATTGAAAATGCTAGATCCTTTTTGGATGGATAATGCTTTATGACCTCTTCAATTAGGTGACAGAAGTTGTATGAGTATTTGTCCATATAGATACATTTTTGAGAGCCAAAACAATATCTTCTTGTATATGAGTTCTTCACTAATCAAACGAAAACTCCATATTTCAATTTCAGCTTGTACTTGGAAGTTAATTGCCTAAATACACAAATAATGTTACAAACTCAAAAATAGATTAACTACTTTTACACTACGAAATTGCATAAACATACTCGATTGTTGGCGAGTCGGTCATGTTCTCCCATGTTGGCCTTGAAGAATCATCTATTGTATCGTTCATCTTCTTTTACTGTTTTTGTCGTGATCACCAACCTCAAAAACACAATTAAACTAAACTAAAACAAAACCTTAAAACAAAACCTCAAAAACAGAAGTAAACTAACATTCTGTGCTTTAAAGTCATTGGACATTGTCAAAGTCAACAATTTAACAATTTTTGCTTCAATTTAACCTCAAAAAACAGAATTAAAATACTTTCTGTGCAAAGTCATCAAAGTCAAGAATGTTATAAGTCATCAAAGTCAACAATTTAACACTCTGTGCCATTGCCGACAATTTCAAAAGGCCAGAAGTTTAGGCAATTTATACATAATTTTGTTAGATTGTTTATTCTTATTATTTTTGCTGTTTCACATCATTATCATCATTAATAAATTCCTTTTACATTTACCAAGTTTCTAATTCCTTTTACCCTATGGCCATTGTCGACAATGTCGAACAGCATTATGTTTCTCAAGTTGGACAAGATCTCTTGATTCTATTAATTAAGTATGTCAATGATTCTATTGATTAACAATTAAACCCACTGATTCTATTGATTAACAGGTAAACCTAAAAAAACAATTAAACCTCTAAAACCTCAAAAGCACATTCTGTCATGATCAATCACTCAATAAATTCTAAAGAGCTAACTGTGAGAAAAATCGAGTAACAGAGAAGAAAACAAAATCACATTCGACACATTGATTAGAAACCGAGTAAGAGAATAGAGCCAATCACATTCGACACACAAAACCCAGAATCACATTCGACACAAAAACTCCAAATCTGTAACCTTGATCGAAAACCCGAGACACGGAACAGAGCCAATCGATGAAGGGAGATGTTTATGAACGATTGTGTGCTGCTAAACGATGCCTGCTGCTGATCGATGAAGGGAGATGTTTCATCTTCCGTTGCTATCTGTCGATGAAGGTGTTTGGAAAAGAAGCGTGAGTTCCAGAATTGTGATGATATGCAATTTCTTAAGTTTGGAAAAGAAGGGGTATGAATGTCATTAGCAAATATTTTTTTTTTTCAGGGTTAAAACTTTTATAAAATTAATAGAATTCTTACTTAAAAAAATTAAATAAATAATTTGGATATATTTGATATATTTAAAAGTTTTAAAGGGTATATATGATATTAAAGTTTTTAATTGGGTAAATATGGTATTATGAAGTTTTAGGAGGATATATATGAAATTCTTTTTTTGGCTTGAGTATATATATGATATTATGCAGTTTTAGAGGGACATATATGAAATTCTCCCAAAAAAGAAGTGAGTAAGGGTATAATGGTCATTAATTAATAAGCAAAATTAATCATGAGTTTTAAATGTTTAAAAATAATTAAACTAATGAATTTGGGTATATATGATATTAGTGATGTTTAAGAGGGATATATGTGATATTAATAATTAAAATTGGGTATATATGTTATTATGATGTTTAGGAGGGATATATATGATATTAAAATTTTAGCTTGGGTATATATGATATTATGAAGTTTTGGAAGGGTATATATGAAATTCTCCCTTCATTTTTCAACACCACTCTCTCTCTCTAGACTCTCTCTCTAGAAATTCTCTCTACCTTCTCTCTAGAATATCTCTCAACCGACCGACCGATTATCGAGATTTATACGTCATTGGAAAGATCTCGAGGAGTACTACAACAATCTACGGTTGCATTCGAGGTTTCGTACGAATTGAGGTAAGAATCGACCCTTTTAGGCTCTTACATTTTCGGTTTTGAAGATAGAAATTTCGATTTTATCATTTCTTGCATGAATAAAGCTAGTTATGCTTGAGTTTTAGCTAGAATATGATAGAGTATGTGTAATAGAATCGAAACTAGGATTAAAACATGACATATCCGTGATTTTAGGCTTAGAAATTGCATGTTTTAAAGTTGTAAAGATGAACAAACTCGAGAATGCCAAGAACAAAGTCGAAATGCAAGAACAAACTCGATTTTGGTACTAAATTCGAGTATATATTCGAATTTAACACATGGTCTTCGACTTTAGCCTCAAATTCGAAGGGGGGTTTCGAATTTAACCCTCAAATTCAAAGGGGGGTTTCGAATTTAACCCTCAAATTCGAAGGGGGGTTTCGAATATAACCTCAAATTCGAATTGGATGCATATAATTGTACACATGCTCGAATTTAATACATAGGATTCGAATTTAATGCCTAAAATTGAAAACCCACTCTCTAAACTCGAATATTTTGAATGAAACACATAGTCAACGCATAAAATAAATTCCAAGTGTTGGAAATTCGGATGAGGACCGGATTCGGATATGGCCCGAAGTTGGATTTGAATTTACCTTGGATCCGAGATGGGGATCAAATATTTCAAAACTTATAATTACTAGGTTTTATGAAATTAAACAGTTTTTGACGCGAGAAATTGTTGCAACTGACTTAACAGGTCCCTTGTGGTGTTGTTTAACCCACAGTGGGGTACATTGAGGATCCGGTTGAAAGCCCGAAGAGAAATAATATTACTTGAAGTTTAATAACGCACCCACTGTGAGTACATTAGATTTCGCATGTTTATATCTGTTTTATGTTAGCTTTGCCTGCTGAGACCTGTTGCTTCATTTATTGTTTGGATATCTACTAACTTGCGTAGATTTAGATGCACATTCATACTTGTTGCATGTCCGTTCGATTGTTGTGCATCTAGTGATGGACCGGTGGGTCGCATCGATTACTCTGATGTTACTGCGCTATATGACCTGGAGCTGATCCCTCCGAGGTTCTAGTAGGCAGTATGTCATCCCCAATCGTACGTTTGTCTCAGATGGTTTGTTTTATGCTGAGCTTTGGGCTCGAAGGGGCTGCAGCTCTGGTTCCGTACCTGGTGTACGAAGAGGGTATACGATGTTTGTCATCAGTGTTACCCTTGGGGCTTCATAAAGATTTATAAAATGCGTAATCTGTGTATTCACTAAGCATTCGCTTACCTCTCAGTTGCTTTATTTTTACAGGAAAGGGAAAATCTGCATATGGACCTTCTAGTTAGGTCGTGTGAGAAGTTCTTGGAAGATTCCTACTACTAAATCGGTAATTATGCTTTGGGACAGTAATGTAATATATTCTGGATGTTGTAATGATTTAATTGGGTGTGTAGACTTAGATTTGGTACCTTGTAGCACCGTAGGGTGTTTGACACTGTTGCACTACTTTAATTATGTATTTTAATGCTTCCGCACTTATATTAGGTGTTTCATAAACGGTGGTTGTTGTGGCAAGGGTGTCACAACAACCGCCTGGGTTTACATATCCAAAGTACCTAGACAGAGTGTCTCTTCTTGATAAGGCTCTGTATGGATTGCATCAGGCGCCCAGGGCATGGTATGAGACGCTATCAACTCATCTTTTGGACACTGTTTGTGAAGAGGAAGGGTGAACATTTTATCTTGGTACAAGTGTACGTAGATGACATCATTTTCTAGTCATCAGACGAGCAGATGTGCAAAGATTTCGAGAAGGTGATGAAGTCTAAGTTTGAGATGAGTGTTATGGGTGAGTTGAACTTATTTCTGGGTTTGCAAGTTGAACAAAGGAAGGAGGGTATGTTTATTAATCAGACGAAGTATGTCTACGATATTCTGGAGCGCTTCGGGATAGAGGGAACAAAGCTGACTGCTCACTTTAGCACACCGATTCAAGTGAATCACAATCTCGGACCGGGTACAGAAAGTGATAGTGATGTGGATCCGACTCTATATCGGGCCATGATCGGATCACTCATGTATTTAACTGCTTCTTGACCTGACATTATGTTTGCTGTGTGTATTTATGCTAGGTTTCAAGCCAATCCGAAAGAAATGCATATGAAAGCTGTGAAGCGGATTCTGAGATACCTCAAGTCGAAACCTAAGTTGGGACTTTGGTATCAGGCGGATGGTGATGTGGAATTGGAAGCATTCACGGATCCAGACTATGGAGGTTGCAGCTTGAACCGGAAGTCAACAACTGGAGGTTGTCAGTTCCTTGGAGGGAGACTCGTATCCTGGCAATGCAAGAAACAGACTTTGGTAGTCGTGTCAACGTGCGAGGCCGAATATGTAGCTGCTGGTAGTTGCTGTTCACAGGTTTTGTGGATACAACAACAATTGCGGGATGACGGTTTGACTTACACTCATACTCCTATTTGGATAGATAACCAATCTAATATTTCTGTAACAAATAATCCAGTTAGACATAGTAAAACAAAGCACATAGACATAAGACATCATTTTATACGTGATTGTGCTGAAAAGAACTTAATAAAGCTGGTAAAAGTGGCAACGGAAGATAATAATGCTGATTTATTTACTAAAACTTTTTGATAAGTCACGCTTTGAGTTGTTAGTTCAACTGAATGGTATGCGTAATCCAGAGTAACTTGACCTTAGTATATTTTCTTTCTTTTTATAGTAAGTTTGTAGTTAAGTAGAATTTATTTCCTTCTATAGTAAGTTAGTAGGTTTCTTTATTAGCTTATTTTCTTATATATAAAAACCAAAAGAAAAAAAGAGAAAACCATAAAAAGTTCAAAAAAAAGAGAATATCAGAAAATGAGTCAAGTCTTAGATACATAGGTTCAAAGTGACGAAAATTAGCACATTCGATACAATCTCTGAGTGTTAAGTTTTTCACACATAATGCACCTTAAACTCTAAGTGATATACATTTTCTTGTTTGATGTGTTGGTAGGCATGATACACAAAGGGAATCTCAAAAGCTAATAAAATATTCAAGAAAAAGTCATATGTGTAACTAAGTTACATGTGTGACTAACTGGTCTTAATTTTTATGTTAGAGACATACAGACAATGATTCTAAATGAGGTATGCAAATTTTCTGGGGGATGTATAGCCACATCAAATACATCTTAAAGAAAAGAAAAGAAAAGAAAAATTTTGATAGAAAGGAGAGAGTCAAAACAAGTCACTTTGTTGTACATAAGTACAGACCTGTTTCCTCTGGTTTGACTCGAGTTAGCAAGATAAGTCGCTTTGTTGTACGTCAGTACAGACCTGTCACCGCTGTCTTGCTAGCTTTAGATAAACCTTAAGACAAACTAAGACACTCTGTTGTATGTAAATACAGAACTGTGTCCGACGTTTGCCTTTTAAAGAAAATTTGCAATACCGAAAAGTTATAATCATTGTGTGTATGCCTTGATCATAAAAGTATGTCTGAGTATGGGACACGTAAGGTAGTTTCTTGATAAATAAAAAGGCAAAAGGATATTCCTAAGTGTAAAATGTTTAAAGTGAAAATCATACCAACAATTGCCTTGGAATGTGTATCACGACAAACAATCAAAGGAATCAAAAATTCCTAAGTGTGAAAGTGTAATACTGAAAGTGCATATTGACACAGCTATCTGATTGAACCTTCTTTGACTTTCTCGCCAAAAATATTCTGTTAGTGTATGTCGAAAATTTTGTAAAAGTATTTTTGAGTAGCTTAAGTTTAAGTTTTATTCAAACTTTATTTTACTTTATTTTTATTTTTATTCTATTCTAAGTAGGAAAAAGGTCAAAGTTACTAGGATGCTTGATTGGTTGAATAAACAAACATTGCGTGAAATATCTATTGCTTGGTGTAGATAATTTTGCAAGGTTTGTAAAATTCCGTTACACGAAAAAGTTGAATTTTATTCAAGGATTTTCAAAATTTTCAATTAAGTTCGAATTTAAGACATATTCGAATTATCCTTCGAATTTGTCAATAACTTCGAATTTATGTCAAGTTCGAAGGAGGTTTGTATAAATAGGTCAACAGTGAATCATTTAATTCACCTACATTCAATTTTATACCTTCGAACTTGTGTCCGACGATTTCGAACATACGCATTCGAACTTGTCGTTTCGATTCTATTCCTATTTCACGAAGTTTTGCTCGTTGTTCTCGAACCTACTCACACACTTAGGTATAGTAATTACTATTATACAAAGTTTGGGTAGTTTAGGACTCTTTTATGGCAAAAAATCGACTTTATTGGAAGGTTTTTGGGTTTAAACTTTGTGGTTCAAAATCACAAGTTTTAACCGGTGAAACTTCAAATAAAACACATATAACTACGATTAGAACCCAATAGGACTAGACTATACTATTTTTAAAGTCAAATGGGGTTAAAATCTTAGATTTTGTTTTGAAAGTGACCGACTTCGAACATGTTCATCATGTTCGAATTTGTTGAAGTATCTACAAGTACGAAGTCAGTCAAATTTGTGAAGACCACCCCTCACGGGGCGGTAGTCACGAGTCAAGGTCCCACGTCATGCAACACAATATCGATCATAACTAAGATAGAGTAATTAATTGCAGAATTATAAATTACAAGTACAAACATATTTGTGAGCTTTTTCAACGGACATAAAACAGTGAGCACCTTTTCGTTTCTCGCCTTTGATTTCTAACACTCGGCTGTCTAAAGACTTGATCCTGATAATTCGACGGTTGCAGATGATCGTAGCCTCGTTGTTCGTTAACCAGTCCATGCCGATGATGACGTCGAACTCTTTCAACGGAATCGGGATAAGGTCGAGGTTGAACACGATATTGTCAACAAGCAGAGTACAATTTCGGTATACAGAATCAGCCATAACATAGTTGTTACTGGCTGTCTCAATATCAATTATAACAGGAAGCTTTGATGGAGATTTGGATAATCTTTGTGCAAAAGAAGTTGATATGAAGGAACGACTAGCACCGGAATCAAATAGTACACGAGCAGGTATCGTATTTAACAGGAACGTACCGGTAACTACATCAGGGGTTTCTCTCGCTTCCTCAGCTGTTATCTGAAATGCTCGAGTTCTTGCGGTCGGAATTGCAACTGAGCTCTTCATTGTAGATCCTCCAGCGGATGATTGTGACTGGCATCGTTGTCCACTACGACACTGATACATGAAGTATCCGCGTTTTTTGCATTTTACGTATCCAAGTCCTCGCTGGGGACACTCTTCGCTGCTGTGGCCAATTCTGTTACACGCAAAACATGTGACGTCATCCGGATTACACAGTCCCATTTGTGATTTTCTGCATCTCTTGCAGAATCGTGGTTCGTTTGTGAGAGAATAGGCCTGGGCTTTCTGTGGCGAGCTGTACTGCTGAGATTGTTAGGGTTGCGGTTTGTTGGACATAAAGAATTTGCCAAACCTTTGCTTCTTTGGAGGAGAAGGACATGTCGGGTTAGCTGATGGAGCATAGAGTTGATCGCCGTACTCTAGGTATCCTCTCTCGTTCTGTCTTGCTGCTTCTACCATTTCTAGATAACCCTTATACTTTATCGCGCTCATCGGATGACGGTATCTCGGGTTAAGCCCTCCGCGGAATCGATTCATCTTTCTTTCTTCAGTGGCTACTTGATACGAGGAGTAACCACAAAGCCGTGAAAATTCATGTTCGTATTTATCAACAGTTTTGGTTCCTTCGGTCAGCTGCATCAATTGAACTTCCATCTTATCTCGTTGATCAATAGGACAATACTCTGCGTTGAACATGTCAAGGAACTAGTTCCACTCTAATGTCTGTATTATCTCCTCTCCATATATGCTTCTTTGAGTCTTCCACCAGGCACGAGCAGCACCAATGAACAACGCAGACGCATAACTTACTTTCTTAGATTCTAAGCAGTCGGAAATTTTGAAGATTTCCTCAGTATGGCTTATCCAATCCATTGCCTGAATTGGATTCACTGTACCCTCAAAGTTCAGGGCACCGCTGGCTTTGAAATCTTTAAATTTACAACCTTTTGGCTGTGCAATTTGGGTTTCAGGGTTTGAGTTATCAGAATCAGAGTCATTATTCTGGACTTGCTTTTCTTTTCTCTTATTCTTTATATCATCACGTCTCTTAGCTTCGGCCTCAGCTCTGGCCTGAAACTCTTCTTGCATAATCTTATTTTGTTGTTCAGAATGTTGGGCTAAAAGTTGTTGCATCATTTCAAACATTAGCTGTGGGGTCATGTTGTTGGGAATGTCACTTGATCCTGACATCTTTACTGAAAATTAAAATCATTAAACTATCAGTTCATAGACATAGATCTATGTACCCTTTTTCCCATCCTAACAGTCTGTACATCCTATCTCAGTTCAAACCACCTAAATGATTGATACATATGTATTGCTTCAGTTTGAGACCAAGTATTACTCACGTAATACTTGATTCACTCAAACTATGGGCTCTGATACCATCCTGTGATGACCACCCCTCACGGGGCGGTAGTCACGAGTCAAGGTCCCACATCATGCAACACGATATCGGTCATAACTAAGATAGAGTAATTAATTGCGGAATTATAAATTACAAGTACAAACATATTAGGATTAAGTTTAATACAAATTACAGTTTTTAAATTAAACTTATAAATGGTACCATCTAATCTAATACATTACATCATACAATCATATCAAGTCTACCCAAAACCACCACAATTGTCATCTTCCAATCAGTACCAAAAGGGTTTGCCGAGTAGAGGTCTATGAAAACTTCTGTCTTGATCTTGTAAGACCTAATAACTAGGTCCAGCAGGTGACTTTCCTTTATCTTTTCCCTTTAAAAAGTGTAAAGTAGCAACTGTAAGCAATGCTTAGTGAGTAAATAGATTTTCAAATTAACATGCATTATCAAGCGGATCATAAGTTCTAGCGTGATATGTCTTGACTGCCGCTACAGCCACTCATGATTGAGACATAGTAGTCATAGAGTCGGATGATGTGCAAGCCACGCTCATGCTTAAATCGTGGGGATAAGCCACATACTGGGCTAGCTACCAGTAAATCAACATGGTGAAACATCGGAGGGTCATTACCAAGTTCAATAGAACTGGTGAAATAGCCAGGTCTAGAACAATAGACCGACAAGGCTAATCAAGCTGAATCAATATGTCAAAGTATATGCAATAATGAAGCATACGTAATCAAAGTCATGATAGCAGTAATCTCATACAATATCAGAAATGAATAGTAAATCTCAAAGTCATATGAAGTGATAAATCAAATAGCTTATATGAAGTGATAAATCAAATAGCTATCATGATCTACTGGGCAACACCGAACCATAGTGTGCACAGGTCACAATCCAGCTGATAATATGAGTGTCAAATTAATCTAACATCAACAATATGTCTCAACCGGAAATCTAGCATGTTAAATCTGAATATCTATAACTCACAGGTCTGGGGTCTTTATCAAGTAGATGTATATATCCACCACCTGAGTTATCTCAGGATTTATCTTTGCTCTTTTAATCTATCAGATCTCTGTCAATTCTTTTCAAATCAGTGACCCGCTTTCAATATCTTTAAATCTTTGTATCTACGTTCAGTTTTTAACTGAACCTGTCCAAAATCATATCATATCATATCATTAGCTTTTAGCTTTAAAATCATTATTTTATCTGATTCTGATAACTGATCATTCATAAATCTTTCATTTGTTCATATTCTTTGTTTCTTTGAATTCTCAAGATATATATATATATATATATATATATATATATATATATATATATATATATATATATATATATATGTATATATATATATATGTATAAATATACATATCATATTGCTTTATTTATCAATATTTAATCATAATATTATGAGTCTTGTATTTTTAAAATATCATTTTTATTTGATTCAAAGTATCAAAAATATCATTCAGATTCGGATCCATTAGATTCGGACCATCCGGATCGGTCATCCGGCTTCGGACCAATCCGGATCAGGGACCCGGATACGGACCAGATGGCTAACCCGAATTAGGACCAACCGAAAGCTTAAAATCTGAAGTGTAATATCCGAAACAGGTTATCCGAAATGGGACATCATCCGAATTAGGATATTGGGACCGAATTAGGATCATCCGAAATATAGGGTCCGAAATGGGGCACCATCCGAATTCGGTCCTACCCGAATTCGGATCCCACACTTAGAATTTTTCCCAGAATTTGTTCTTGGTGTTCTTCATTTGTTCATACAGATTTTTGCTTAAAATTCACTAAACCCATTTATAATCAACATGCAATGTTATATATTGATATATTATCATATTTGGGTTGATTTTATACTATTTTCCCTATCAATAACATTATAATTTGATCAAGATCATCCAAAATCAATATTTTTGATCAAGAACACATTATTTTACAAAAATTCCGATTTTCACCTTATTTGGATGATCCAAACTAAAATTTTTTGTTTCTATTACATTTATACACTTAAATACATGATTATCTATAAGATTTCCAACATGCAACCAACAAATCTCAAATCATAATCTTAGGTTTTCGGTTTTTAACAAAACCGAACCAAACCTTGAAAAATATAAAGATTTAAGAATTATTACCTTGAATTCTTTGTAGATTCTTGTTCCTTGATGTTTGTTTGTAACTCCTAATGAATAATTTCTTCAATTGATTGCCAATTTATGATGATACTTGGTGAATTCTTGTGAAAAAGCCGATTGTAGAGAAAGAGTAGAGAGAGTGTGTGAATTTCTTAATGATGTGTTAAATGGTATTGATTGGAGTTTATATACATCATTTAGTTATATTTGCAATTTAACCCACTAAACTTTTGTATTTTATATCTCTTTTAATTTGATCATCTTTAATAATTTAAAATCATAAAATAAATATAAATTAATTCAATAATTTTCATTACTAAATTAGTATTTACAATTCAAATAATGTAATAAAATTGTATTATTAGCTCAAAAATGGAAAATTAAGTTGGGCCAAAAGTTAGGTTGTTACAGAATGGACTCCACCACGCACAAACTTCGTCCTCGAAGTTAGCTACGTTCGAACAGACTTGGATATATAGCTTTCATAACATCTTCAGATTACCAAGACTGATGCGAACCCTTGTGGTGTTTCCACTGGACGAGCACCATCTGTATATCTTTATTCCGAAGCTTTTTGGTCTTTGAATCCAGAATACATTCTGGCTCTTCAACCACTCGAAGCTTTTCATCAACTTGCAGATTAACATGTGGTATTAGTACCTCTCTTTCATCGGCTAAGCTCTTTCGCAAATGACTGACATGGAATACAGGATGTATTCCAGATAAGTCCGTTGGCAGTTCAAGACGATAAGATTGATTCTCTATCTTTTCAACGATCTTGAACGGACCAATAAATCTCAGAGCTAGCTTATTTCTCTTTATGAATCGCACCACATTCTTCATTGGGGATACTTTCAGCATCACCTAATCGTTAACTGCAAAACTTATTGATCGGTGTCGATTGTCATAATATGACTTTTGCCTGCTTTGAGCTTCAAGGATATTTCTTCTGACAAGTTGAATCTTTTCATGAGTCAACTGTAGAAGGGCAGGACCTGCTATTGGCGATTCACCTGTTTCGCGCCAACAGGTGGGAGTTCTGCACTTTTTTCCATATAGAGCTTCAAAAGGAGCCTTCTTGATCGTTGAATGATAACTGTTATTATATGAGAATTCGACCAAAGGCAAGTGGTCATCCTAGTTACCACCTAGATCAAGAACACAGGCACGAAGCATATCTTCAAGAGTTAAGATAGTACGTTCACTTTGGCCATCTGCACTTGGGTGATAAGCTGTACTCATTGAGATTCGAGTACCCATCCCTTCTCGCAGCGCTTTCCAGAATCTCGAAGTGAAACGACTATCACGATCAGAGACTATAGACTTTGGCACACCGTGACGAGATATGACTTCAGTGATGTATATCTGTGCCAATCTATCAAGAGAGTATGTCTCTTTCATCGGTATGAAGTGAGCTGACTTCGTTAATCGATCCATGACTACCCAAATGGAGTCGTGTTGTCTTTTGGTCATAGGCAATTTGGTGATAAAATCCATGGTTATATGCTCCCACTTCCACTTAGGAACTGGTAGTGGTTGCATATTTCCGAAGGGTTTCTGATGTTCTGCCTTAACCATTTGACATACTCTGCAGCTTTCAACATATAGACCGATGTCTTTCTTCATTCCTGGCCACCAATAATCAGCTTTCAGATCGAAGTACATCTTTGAGCTGCCAGGATGAATAGATAATTTGGACTTATGAGCTTCAGATAGAAGAGTGTTGCGAATAGAACCATATTTAGGAATCCAGATTCGGTTTCCCTTGAGACATTGAAGTCCCAAATGATTCACTGATAAGAACTGAAGTTGCCCTTTTAGATTTTCAGAACAGATATTTTCTTCTTTCAGTGCTTCAGATTGAGCAGATCTTATGTCCTCGATAAGATCGGAAGAGAATACAACAGGAGTCAGGGCATAGCAACACTTTTCCGGATATACTTTCCTACTCAAAGCATCCGTGACAACATTAGCTTTGCCGGGATGATATAGGATCTCGCAATCATAGTCCTTGATAAGCTCCAAGGACCGACGCTGTTTCATGTTTAGATCCTTTTGAGTGAACAGATGCTGGAGACTTTTATGATCAGTATAAAGCTGACACTTAGTCCCATAAAGGTAATGCCGCCAGATTTTCAGTGCAAAGGTAACGGCAGCCAACTCAAGATCATGAGTTGGTGCACTTTTCTCATAATCTTTCAATTGCCTTGAAGCGTAGGCAATAACCTTTCCCCTTTGCATGAGAACACAGCCTAAGCCAGTACCAGATGCGTCGCTATAGACGACAAAGTCATCATTGCCTTCTGGTAAGGCTAGGATCGGCGCTTGAATAAGTTTCTGCTTTAACGTTTCAAATGCCTCTTGCTGTTTATTAGCCCATACGAAAGGTGTATTCTTTCGTGTTAGCATTGTGAGAGGCACAACAATCTTCGAGAAGTCGTTAATGAATCGCCGATAGTGACCGACCAATCCAAGGAAACTTCTGATTTCGGAGGCATTGCGAGGTGTTTGTCATTTCTGAACAGCCTCGACTTTAGAAGGATCGACTGAAATACCTTCGCCAGATATGACATGGCCAAGGATTTGAATCTATAAAGATAATAGAGTTGAATTCAAGTTTTTATTTGAACAAAGAACTCTTAGGAATAACTCAAGACAATATAAATTATACATGTCTTAGCCAGAATTCGCACTTAGAGAATTTTGCGTAGAGTCTTTCTTTTCTCAATAACTCTAGCAGTTGACGCAGATGATTAACATGATCAGCCTCCGTTTTAGAATAAATCAAGATATCGTCTATGAATACGATAACTGACTTATCCAGCATCGGTATGCACACGTGATTCATGAGATCCATGAACGCCGCTGGTGCATAAACCGAAAGGCATTACGAGAAATTCGCAATGACTGTATCTTGTTCGGAAAGCCGTCTTCGGAATATCCTCATCTCTGACTTTCAATTGATGATACCCAGAACGAAGATCAATTTTAGAGAAGTAGCTTGCTCCTTGTAGCTGATCGAATAAATCATCGATTCTGGGTAGAGGATATTTATTATTAATAGTGACCTTGTTCAACTCATGATAGTCGATGCACATTCGAAGAGTTCCGTCTTTCTTCTTAACAAATAAGACAGGTGCACCCCACGGAGATGAACTAGGTCTGATAAATCCCTTTTCTAACAGTTCTTGCAATTGTTTTGACATTTCCTGCATCTCTGCAGGCGCAAGTCTGTAGGGAGCTTTAGCGATGGGAGCCGCACCAGGAACTAAGTCAATTCCAATTTCAACTTGACGTTCCGGTGGCACTCCAGAAATATCGTCAGGGAATACGTCTGGGATCTCACAGATGATTGGGATATCGGAAATGGATATCTTATTATCTTCAGAGACAAATTCAGATGAAACATAACACCGATAGGCCTCGTGACCCTTAGATAAATATTTGTGAGCTTTTTCAACGGACATAAAACAGTGAGCACCTTTTCGTTTCTCGCCTTTGATTTCTAACACTCGGTCGTCTGAAGACTTGATCCTGATAATTCAACGGTTGCAGATGATCGTAGCCTCGTTGTTCGTTAACCAGTCCATGCCGATGATGACGTCGAACTCTTTAAACGGAATCGGAATAAGGTCGAGGTTGAACACGATATTGTCAACAAGCAGAGTACAATTTCGATATACAGAATTAGCCATAACATAGTTGTTACTGGCTGTCTCAATATCAATTATAACAGGAAGCTTTGATGGAGATTTGGATAATCTTTGTGCAAAAGAAGTTGATATGAAGGAACGACTAGCACCGGAATCAAATAGTACACGAGCAGGTATCGTATTTAACAGGAACGTACCGGTAACTACGTCAGGGGTTTCTCTCGCTTCCTCAGCTGTTATCTGAAATGCTCGAGTTCTTGCGGTCGGAATTGCAGCTGAGCTCTTCATTGTAGATCCTCAAGCCGATGATTGTGACTGGCCTCGTTGTCCACTACGACACTGATACATGAAGTGTCCGCGTTTTCCGCATTTTGCCCATCCAAGTCCTCGTTGGGGACACTCTTCGCTGCTGTGGCCAATTCTGTTACACGCAAAACATGTGACGTCATCTGGATTACACAGTCCCATATGTGATTTTCTGCATCTCTTGCAGACGCGTGGTTCGTTTTTGAGAGAATAGGCCTGGGCTTTCTGTGGCGAGCTGTACTGCTGAGATTGTTGGGGTTGCGGTTTGTTGGACTTAAAGAATCTGCCAAACCTTTGCTTCTTTGGAGGAGAAGGACATGTCGGGTTAGCTGATGGAGCATAGAGTTGATCGCCGTACTCTAGGTATCCTCTCTCGATCTGTCTTGCTGCTTCTACCATTTCTAGATAACCCTTATACTTTATGGCGCTCATCGGATGACGGTATCTCGGGTTAAGCCCTCCGCGGAATCGATTCATATTTCTTTCTTCAGTGGCTACTTGATACGAGGAGTAACCACAAAGCTGTGAAAATTCATGTTCGTATTCATCAACAGTTTTGGTTCCTTGGGTCAGCTGCATCAATTGAACTTCCATCTTATCTCGTTGATCAATAGGACAATACTATGCGTTGAACATGTCAAGGAACTGGTTCCACTCTAATGTCTGTATTATCTCCTCTCCGTATATGCTTCTTTGAGTCTTCCACCAGGCACGAGCAGCACCAATGAACAACGCAGACGAATAACTTACTTTCTTAGATTCTAAGCAGTCGGAATTTTGAAAATTTCCTCAGTATGGCATATCCAATCCATTGCATGAATTGGATTCACTGTACCCTCAAAGTTCAGGGCACTGCTGGCTTTGAAATCTTTAAATTTACAACCTTTTGGCTGTGCAATTTGGGTTTCAGGGTTTGAGTTATCAGAATCAGAGTCATTATTCTGGACTTGCTTTTCTTTTCTCTTATTCTTTTTATCATCATGTCTCTTAGCTTCGGCCTCATCTCTGGCCTGAAACTGTTCTTGCATAATCTTATTTTGTTGTTCAGAATGTTGGGCTAAAAGTGGTTGCATCATTTCAAACATTTGCTGTGGGATCATGTTGTTGGGAATGTCACCTGATCCTGACATCTTTACTGAAAATTAAAATCATTAAACTATCAGTTTATAGACTTAAATCTATGTACCCTTTTTCCCATCCTAACAGTCTGTACATCCTATCTCAGTTCAAACCACCTAAATGATTGATACATATGTATTGCTTCAGTTTGAGACCAAGTATTACTCACGTAATACTTGATTCACTCGAACTATGGGCTCTGATACCATCCTGTGAAGACCACCCCTCACGGGGCGGTAGTCACGAGTCAAGGTCCCACATCATGCAACACGATATCGATCATAACTAAGATAGAGTAATTAATTGCGGAATTATAAATTACAAGTACAAACATATTAGGATTAAGTTTAATACAGATTACAGTTTTTAAATTAAACTTATAAAGGGTACCATCTAATCTAATACATTACATCATACAATCATATCAAGTCTACCCAAAACCACCACAATTGTCATCTTCCAATCAGTACCAAAAGGGTTTGCTGAGTAGAGGTCTATGAAAACTTCTGTCTTGATCTTGTATGTCCTAATAACTAGGTCCAGCAGGTGACTTTCCTTTATCTTTTCCTGTAAAAAGTGTAAAGTAGCAACTGTAAGGAATGCTTAGTGAGTAAATAGATTTTCAAATTAACATGCATTATCAAGCGGATCATAAGTTCTAGCGTGATATGTCTTGACTGCCGCTACAGCCACTCATGATTGAGACATAGTAGTCATAGAGTCGGATGATGTTCAATCCACGCTCACGCTTAAATCGTGGGGATCAGCCACATACTGGGCTAGCTACCAGTAAATCAACATGGAGGAACATCGGAGGGTCGTTACCAAGTTCGAGAGAACTGGTGAAATAGCCAGGTCTAGAACAATAGACCGACAAGGCTAATCAAGCTGAATCAATATGTCAAAGTATATGCAATGATGAAGCATACGTAATCAAAGTCATGATAGCAGTAATCTTATACAACATCAGAAATGAATAGTAAATCTCAAAGTCATACGAAGTGATAAATCAAATAGCTTATATGAAGTGATAAATCAAATAGCTATCATGATCTACTGGGCAACACCGAACCATAGTGTGCACAGGTCACAATCCAGCTGATAATATGAGTGTCAAATTAATCTAACATCAACAATATGTCTCAACCGGAAATCTAGCATGTTAAATCTGAATATCTATAACTCACAGGTCTAGGGTCTTTATCAAGCAGATGTATATATCCACCACCTGAGTTATCTCAGGATTTATCTTTGCTCTTTTAATCTATCTTATCTCTGTCAATTCTTTTCAAATCAGTTACCCGCTTTCAATATCTTTAAATCTTTGTATCTATGTTCAGAAATTAACTGAACCTGTCCAAAATCATATCATATCATATCATTAGCTTTTAGCTTTAAAATCATTATTTTATCTGATTCTGATAACTGATCATTCATAAATCTTTCATTTGTTCATATTCTTTGTTTCTTTGAATTCTCAAGATATATATATATATATATATATATATATATATATATATATATATATATATATATATATATATATATATATATATGTATAAATATACATATCATATTGCTTTATTTATCAACATTTAATCATAATATTATGAGTCTTGTATTTATAAAATATCATTTTTATTTGATTCAAAGTATCAAAATACATCATTCAGATTCGGATCCATTAGATTCGGACCATCCGGATCGGTAATCCAGATTCGGACCAATCCAGATCAGGCACCCGGATTCGGACCGGATGGCTAACCCGAATTAGGACCAACCGAAAGCTTAAAATCCGAAGTGTAATATCCGAAACAGGTTATCCGAAATCATAGTGATCCGAAATGGGACATCATCCGAATTAGGATATTGGGACCGAATTAGGATCATCCGAAATATAGGGTCCGAAATGGGGCACCATCCGAATTCGGTCCTACCCGAATTCGGATCCCACACTTAGAATTTTTCCCAGAATTTGTTCTTGGTGTTTTTCATTTGTTCATACGGATTTTTGCTTAAAATTCACTAAACCCATTTATAATCAACGTGCAATGTTATATATTGATATATTATCATATTTGTGTTGATTTTATACTATTTTCCCTATCAATAACATTATAATTTGATCAAGATCATCCAAAATCAATATTTTTGATCAAGAACACATTATTTTACAAAAATTCTGATTTTCACCTTATTTGGATGATCCAAACTAAATTTTTTTGTTTCTATTACATTTATACACTTAAATACATGATTATCTATTAAGATTTCCAACATGCAACCAACAAATCTCAAATCATAATCTTAGGTTTTCGGTTTTTAACAAAACCGAACCAAACCTTGAAAATATAAAGATTTAAGAATTATTACCTTGAATTCTTTGTAGATTCTTGTTCCTTGATGTTTGTTTGTAACTCCTAATGAATAATTTCTTCAATTGATTGCCAATTTATGATGATACTTGGTGAATTCTTGTGAAAAAGCCGATTGTAGAGAGAGAGTGTGAATTTCTTAATGATGTGTTAAATGGTATTAATTGGAGTTTATATACATCATTTAGTTATATTTGCAATTTAACCCACTAAACTTTTGTATTTTATATCTCTTTAAATTTGATCTTCTTTAATAATTTAAAATCATAAAATAAATATAAATTAATTCAATAATTTTCATTACTAAATTAGTATTTACAATTCAAATAATGTAATAATATTACATTATTAGCTTAAAAACGGAAAATTAAGTTGGGCCAAAAGTTAGGTTGTTACAAAATTCGAACATAATCCTCGAATTTGTTTTAAATTCGAATGTCTTTTTAAAATAAATTCGAACTTGTAGAAATTCGAATGTGTTGGATTTCGAACTTAGGTAAGTTTGAAATTATGCAAATTCGAAATTAACAAGTTCATTTTCATTTTCATTACTAATGTTGGTTGTTGTTTCTATGTGCAGATATGAGTGATCGAGCATTCTACAATAAACATAACATGGTTATGTCAGTAGATCGAGAGCTGCCTGAAGCTCAACTGTATCGTCATATTGTTGAATTTTTTACGCAAGCGAGGGTTGCTTATGCGTTGACTCATAATCTGAGATTATTCTGCCATACGTACGTCAATTTTGGGAGCATCTACAGGTAGATTGCTCAGTGACACCTACAGTCTTGCGTACCAGAGTTGGGGGACAGCCTATAGTATTTTCAGCAAATATGTTATGGCAAATCCTACAGCTAGGCACAGAGGACCAGGAGGCAGGGCCTATAGACTTTCCTGTTCATATTAGGCAAGCGGCATTTTTGCGTATGGGATATGCCCAGGATATTACGAAGGCTTCTTATGTGAAGAGTGGCTTAATAGGCCAATGGCGTTATTTGGTATATGTTTTTATGGTCTGGTTTGCATCGAAAAAGGCCGGCTTTGACTACATTGGGTCCAAGATGCAATCGGCGGTGATAGCCTTAGTATATAACAAGCGTTTTAGTTTTTCAGAGATGTTCTTCGGTGAGTTTGTGCATCAAATCACAGCTCCCATCCGAGAAAGATTTTTGATTTACCCGCGCTTCGCGATGATGATTATCCGCCACTTTTTGCCCAATCTTCCTCAACTTCCAGATACTCATGGTGTGGCCATTATAGATAAAAAGATTTTTGCTGATTGCTAGTCGCATAATGCGCGAAGGGCTGAGCAGGTCAGGCCACAGGTGGCACCCTTGTTCGGAGCAGTTATTGGCCAAGATTTTGTAGCTCTAGAAGGAGATAACTAGGCAGGTGAAGCTCCCCAAGAGCAACAACCACAACAACAACCACAACAACAACCACAACCGCAACAGCATAGGAGGCAAAGAGCTCCAGCTAGACTGTAACATCCGGCACTAAACCAGGTTAGCAACAATGAACTAATCTGTATTTAATAGCCAATTATAATCTAATCAGTGGTCATTAGAAACTAATCAAGTGATTAACAAGGTTTATTAGAAAATTCAACTCAATTTGAATCAAATTCATCGGTGCGATGAATCGGGAAATCAATTAATCCGATCGATTTACGATATGAGGGATTAATTCAACTAAGTACATAATTAAATTATGATTAGTGACACTAATCATACACTAATACAATTACTTAACATTAATTATGCAAGACTAAAACAATTCATTAAAACAATGCATCCAAAAGTATTTATGAAATTACAAGAAAAGGGAAATACAAGAATACATTTCTAAATACTTTTATACAAAAAAAAATGAAAATACATGTATAATACATGTATATGGCTGCCTATAGGCCATGTGTGTATTAGAGTTTGACTTCTATTTTTTTAATAATACTTTAAACACAATCATTTTGTTTAAAAGTGCACTCTACCTTTTTCATCCATGCTTTTCATCATTTGAAAGACCAAACACTTTGCCTATAAATAAGACCTCACTTCTCACTTCTTTTCCACACTTCAAACATCAAAAATCTCTCCTTTTCTCCTCTAAAAACCGGATCTATACACACACACATCACAAACCTTTTCATTCAAGTGTTCTTGGTGAAATTCAAGTGTTCTTGGTGCATATCTTGCAAAGATTTCAACTTCTACTCAAAATCATACTCTAAACACTTCAAAGTAAGTAAATACTAACTTATTTCATCTTACATTTATGTTTATATAAGTCGTGCATAATGTATATAATCACCAACAACAACAAGTTTCATAAAAACTCAAGTTTATAAATTTCTAGTTTTTGTTTTTAAGTTGTTTCTTTAAATGTGTTTATGAATATATGAACACATCATAAAAGTGTTAATATTATGAAAACAAGTGATATATATGTGTTTTATAAATTTTATAACTTTCATACAAGTAGTCTTTGAATAAACAACAAGAATCATAAGAGCTGGTCAGCATTCAGATATGGATCGAGGCTAGTCGTCAGCAGGCGAAAGATGACAAGAAGAGCTGGTCAGCATTCAGACGACGATGACTCAGATTTTGAGGAGGAAGATGAAGCTCCACTCGTGCCTAGGCATAGGGCGAGGCGGCATCGATTTATGTAGGGAGCTCCATCCACCTTAGCTCCTGAGCCTGTGTTACCAGCTGTTTAACCAACCACCGCTCCATCAACATCCACCTCCACTCCACTCCATCACCATCAACTACATTCACTGACAATCAGCGGTTCACAGAGCTGAAGGGAAAGGTGGATTTCCAGACAGTCCAAAATTTTCAATTGTCCACAGCTGTGATCAAGACAATGAAAACTCTCCTAGAGCAGTTAATGAAAAATCTGCAAGCTCAGTGGGAGAGTAGTTGCAGAGAAGCTGAGGTGTTGAGGAGAGAAGATGACGACAATGATCCCGATACTGAAAGAGAGAGTGAGCTAGCAGATCTTTCTCTAAAGACTGCTCAGCAAGCTCAAATTCAGGGGGAGCCAAGTCAGTCCGGTATGAGAGCAGGAGGAGGTGAAAGTGGAACTTCAAAGACTGTTGAGAGCGAGATGATTGGAGCTTTAATGGATATTGAAGATGAAGAGGTGATGTTCGATTTTGAGGATGAAATTGAAGATCTTGAAGAAGGTGAGTTTGTGCCAGAAGACATTGCAGACTGGAAATCTGATGATGAGGTCTTAGTTGACGAAGAAGATGAGGCAAATGAGATCATTGTTCAACAGAATCCTATCACAGATACATATACTACAGCTGAATAGAATTTGATAGACATTGATGCTTTCAAAGATGCTTTTAATGTTGAATAAGATAGTGAGGAGCCTGAAAGGGAACTTACGAATGATGAGAAAAGACAGCTGTGGTTTAGAAAGGAAGAGAAGAGAACTGAGCTGGCTGTGAAGAAGAAGATAAGATTGCCAAGTCCAGGAAGGTTGTCTGGAGGCATTCTTAGCTGGTTTTTCGATAGAGAGCTACAACTCTTTGTGCTGAAAAGACGAGATGGGCTGCAATATCTAAGGAGAACATTGAAAGTATTTAATACTCTGCCCAAATGCGAGGTCAAAGAACTAGCATGGAATAATTTGATAAACATAGGAGATGACCAATACGCTGAAGTGATAGCGCGAATTATAAGAAAAGAAGGTCGATCTGGAAGGTTTGAGAAGATAAAATCGAGGGAAGGAAAAAGAGTGATGGATGAATCAAGAATAGATCCGTTGACTGGAAAACCTTGGATGAAGATGTTCTATAAATCAGTCCGATGCTTAAAGAAAGTTCCGTTGAGGACAATGCCACAGGACGTTCTTGCGAACATGAAATGGTTGTATGTTGACAACGAAACAGCAGAGGCAGTCATGGAAGATCATGAGGACAATGTGATTTTGAAAGTGTATGATCCCCTGCATCTTGTAAACCTATCTCAAACCGACCTGCAGAAACTTCATGAACAACCTATCTACTTCCATGAATGTTGGAAATCGGAAGGCAGGAAGTATCAAAAGGTAGTCAAGGTATGTATAGAGAAGGGATTGTATGCCGGTAGTAGGGATGGCAATGGATCGGATATGGATTGGATGCAGTCATCTCCATATCCATATCCATTAAGTTTTTTATCATCCGCATCCATATCCATATCCATTCAAATTAATTTCATCCATCCATATCCATGTCCACTGGATGAAACGGGTAAGTGGATGTCCGTTGGATATTAGAAAAACTTTTTTTAAATTACTATAATGTATTGTTTTAACAATTGTCGTCACTGGCAATACATAGTTTGGTTTAAATAAAAGATTAATCCAAATATACTTCAAAACAAATACAAACAAAACATAAATTTTTTATAAATATTATAACACCAATCATTAGGTTTTTGAATAGAGAGCACTTTAGAAATTGAAGGCTAAATTGTTCGAACTAATTAGAACTTGGAATTTTGAAGTTAGGATATCTAATGGAGTTTATCAAGAAAAAGGATATTTGAGTTGTGAGTCAACATTTCGGGGATTTAACTTAGAAATGTGTATTTGTGAATGGTTTGCGATAGATTCCGGGGACGGAATCTCTTTAAGAGGGGAGGATTTGTAACATCCCATTTTTGAGATAATTGCGTGTAATTGTTTTAGTGGATAATTAAATAATTATATTTGTGTTGGACCAATGAGATCCCGAGTAGTGGATTGATTCGTGTCGGGTTGCGAGTTACGTGTCTCCGGGTTATAAATTTAGTGGATTAATTATATATTTGGGTTCGTGGAGTTAAATGGGTTAAAAGGATATTAATTGCGAAAATGTGATATTGGGTTCGGGTTAATGGGTTCGGGACCGGTTGAGATAAAGACGTACATATAGATGGTTACCCTTTTCTTTCCTTCTTCACTTTGCAAGAGCCCTAAAAGTGTATATGTGTGTGTTGTGTGAGCTCCAGCAGGGAGAAGCCATAGCCAAGCTCTAAATTAGCTTGTGGAAGCTGAGATTTAGCCTTACATCCTCATCATCTTGGTGTATAGGTGTTCTTGAGGCTTCAAGGAGGTAAGCAACTTCAATTGAAGTTCTTAATTGTGTTATGTGTTGTGAGAATGGTATAAATCAGTTTCTGAATTGCAAGGGTTATCATGTACTGGTTATATGTGTTTATTTGGGATTGAAATCGAATAAAAAGGGGTGTGATACTCCTGGTAGCCATGAAAATCGCAGGTCAAGAGTGCAGGGCTTCGCGGTGTCGCGGCGCGACCACCAGAGTCCCCGCGGCGCGACCAAGGGCCTGCAGGAGAAATCCGAAGTTAATCTTGTGAAAGGGATTTTGGGTCAAATTGTGTCGGGTTCCTTCGGGGTTGCTCGGGATGGGTTTTGTGTATATTCGGAGTCTTGTTGGGAGTGTTTTGAGTCGAGTTGTGGGTCAGGTTTCGGGTATTGATAGGGTTTCGGTTCCGTGGGGTTATCGGGTTGAATAGAGTTCGGGGTGTTGTGATTATGTGTTTAATGTAATTCGGGACTGTGTTTAATCGGTTGGGATCTGTGTAATTTCAGGGACAAGTCAGCGAGCCGAGCCGAGTCAGAGATTCCGGGATTAGTGGATCGATCAGGTGAGTACCCGAGTTCCTTTTTCAAACCCGGGACCGTTTTGCGAGTCGTTGTTGTATAGCTGTTGTTGTATGTGTATATTGTGCAATGTGTTTGAGACAGGGACGTGAGCCACAGGTATGATTCTATTCCTACATATGTGATATATGTGCATGAGATGAGATCCAGTCCGGGGGTCCGTGATGAGTTCCATACGGACGGTGATTCGTGATGTGTGATCGCGTGGGTTGACTGTCCCTAACAGTCCTTGGGGCGTGTATACACGGCAGGGCCTGTAGCCGGTTCGCGCCCGTGCTACAGGGTTGTGACTAACCACCGGTGTACACGGTCGTTAGTTGGGGAAGGGTCCCCCTCAGTGATATTGTGTGCAGGGCTTCGGATCTCATGTATGTGTTCATACCTGTATTGTGATGATGATTGCCCGGGATCGAGCTAGAGATTATTTGCGTGTATGTGCTACGTGTATGTGTGTTACGTGTATTCTGCGCAGAGTCTAACCCTCGAGTACTCACGAGCTTTCGAGCTTACGTATTCGAGTCTTCCGTGTTCAGGGTTTCAGTGAAGAGTTCAGTAGCTGGGTTTGTTGATCAGCGACTAGCCGTTATGTGAAGACTATTGCAGCTGCCTTTGTCATCAATTATGTTAGTGTTTGTGTCTTATGGGATATTGTTAACCAGTGAATGATGTGTAAACAATATTATGTGAAAGTTTTTAATTAATGATGATTCCGAGTTATCCTATGACATAAGTGTAATTGAGCTATTGAGATGTGCCACCTGTGTATTGTATTGACGTGGCATTTCCGGGATCGGGGAGGGTGTTACAGCATGGTATCAGAGCTTGTGGTTTGAAGTCTGAGTATCAATTAGTGGATGCTTAACTTAAACCTTGTTTCGATCCGTGGGAGATCTATTGCGATTGATATTAGTGGAGTTAACTAACCTGGCTTAGTGTATAACGCTGGGTGGTCTATCTATGGTTCTCAATTGTTTTGGTTTATGCAGATCAGTATGGCAGATCAAGGCGAGGGGTCCGGCACGGGCAAGCCGTCAGGGGATGAGTTCATTCGCAAGTCAGAGCTTCTGGGGGTATTGACAGAGTTTTACAGGCAGCAGAGAGAGCAAGAGCGAGAACAGGATCAGGGTATGGGACCACGTGCTGGGGGTGGTCAGGATACGGGTACAGGTGCCTCTTCATCTACGTCTCGGCGAGGGGGTTCGTTCAAGGATTTCATGACCGGGAATCCGCCAGAGTTTAGAGGTGGGGGTGAGCCAGGGATGGCTATGGCATGGGAGCGTGAGGTGGAGGCTGCCTTTAGAGTTGCGCACGTGGAGCCGAGAGATATGGTCGGTTATGCGACCTATCTGTTGAGGGGAGGGGCGTCACAGTGGTGGCAGTCTATAGAGTCAGCAATGACATCTTCTGCGGCGTATGCGATGACGTGGGATCAGTTCAGGGCTGTGTTCGAGTTACAGTATATCCCGAGAGACGAGAGGCGAGAGATGGAGCGGCGATTCCTTCACCTACAGCAGGGAGAGATGACGGTGCAGCAGTACGTGGACCGGTTCAATGAGTACTCCCAGTTTGCAACTCATTACATCGCCACTGAGCAACGAAGAATCGATGCGTTTGTTGATGGCCTGCGAGCGGATATCAGAGAGTTCGTCGGGATGCACGAGACTTCTACTTTTGCCAGAGCATTAGAGATGGCCCGCATAAGGGAGCGAGAGATAGCCAAGCAGAGGGAGGAGCCATCTTTTCAGAGTCGACGTGCGAGGACTCCTGAGCGGTCCTCGAGAGACCGGAGGCATTCCAGAGACGATTCCAGAGAGCGGCGTTCGGGACAGAGTTCAAGAGACAGGCGAGATCGGGATAGAGACAGAGACAAGGATAGGGAGCGGAGGTCGAGTGGACCGGGGCGGAGCCATAGATCGGATAGTCAGAGTCAGAGGCAGAGTTCGAGGTATACAGGGCAGAGTCAGAACAGCGTAGGGCAGAGACCTCAAGATGGGGGAGATAGAGGAGACAGTTCGGTTGGAGATCGGGAGTGCCCGATATGTCACCGTCGCCATAGTGGGCCGTGCGTGCCTAGGTGTTATCGATGCGGTCAGCGGGGGCATGCGGCCGCCACGTGTACTGTTCCAGAGCCGTTGTGCTTCCGTTGTGGGAGACCGGGGCACAGAGTACGAGACTGTCTAGAGCCGGGACCAGCGGTGCAGGGTGCGAGTTCTAGTGAGGCCAGAGCAGGGCCATCGTCATTCGGTTGTCATGATTCCAGGGCACGGGGTCGAGTCTTTCAAGCGACTACAGAGGAAGCTCGGGATACTGCTGATGTGATTTCGGGTATGTCTTTCTGAGCTTGCTTTGAGTGTGTGTCAATCGTGGGGCAGGTCATTGGGTTATGTCTGCGATAAGTGTATGTGTTCTGTTGCGTGTGACTGTTCTGTTATGTCTGTGATTATGTGGCTCAGTGATAGAGATGTGGAAGGGTTGTGTATGAGTTATATGGGATTGTGTTTGTGATTGTGGGATTCAGTGACAGAGGGGCGGGATTGTGTGTATGGGCTGAATGGGGTCGTTATGTTTGGGGTGTATATGTGAAGTCAATGTGCTAGATTCGGGTTTATTGCGATCTGGGCTTTCGAGTTCTGAATTGTGCTATGTTAGTGGATTAATCTTGTGGAGCTATGTGAGTTATATGAGTGATTATTGCGAATGTGTCGTGATGTGCTAGTGGATTATCATAATGATAGTGGACTTAAATTCTTGTGTGTGCCATCCATATCTATGATATTGTGTTTTATGAGATGCATTTATCGGTTGTGGTGAAGAGAGTTGAGAATTTTGTTGTGATAATGGATTGGCCTATCGAGAGTGGATCTAATTCCTTTATGAGTTTAATCATGTTTATAAGCTTGCGTTAGTGATTCGATGGAGATATCTTTATGTGTTGTGTTAGTGGATGATCTGTATAGAGCTATGCGAGTATGTGATGAGAGAGAGCGAAGATCGATGGATTGAGATGATATGTGAATCCGGTGGCTTATGAGGTAATGCCACGTGAAGACTCTGTGAATAGAGGATCTATCAGTTGCCGATATGTGAATTAGGGGATTTAATTGAGCTATTAGTGGATAGTCTAATTGAGTTAAAGATTCGAGGGAGTCGACTTGTTTTAAAAGCTGAAGTAGAGACGTGTTTTAGTGATGATTATGCCATTCAGAGTTCAAATGCGAATTTATCAAGAGTTGTTGGTATGTCGAGAGTTGTGAGTCAACATTTCGGGGATTTAACTTAGAAATGTGTATTTGTGAATGGTTTGCGATAGATTCCGGGGACGGAATCTCTTTAAGAGGGGAGGATTTGTAACATCCCATTTTTGAGATAATTGCGTGTAATTGTTTTAGTGGATAATTAAATAATTATATTTGTGTTGGACCAATGAGATCCCGAGTAGTGGATTGATTCGTGTCGGGTTGCGAGTTACGTGTCTCCGGGTTATAAATTTAGTGGATTAATTATATATTTGGGTTCGTGGAGTTAAATGGGTTAAAAGGATATTAATTGCGAAAATGTGATATTGGGTTCGGGTTAATGGGTTCGGGACCGGTTGAGATAAAGACGTACATATAGATGGTTGTCCTTTTCTTTCCTTCTTCACTTTGCAAGAGCCCTAAAAGTGTATATGTGTGTGTTGTGTGAGCTCCAGCAGGGAGAAGCCATAGCCAAGCTCTAAATTAGCTTGTGGAAGCTGAGATTTAGCCTTACATCCTCATCATCTTGGTGTATAGGTGTTCTTGAGGCTTCAAGGAGGTAAGCAACTTCAATTGAAGTTCTTAATTGTGTTATGTGTTGTGAGAATGGTATAAATCAGTTTCTGAATTGCAAGGGTTATCATGTACTGGTTATATGTGTTTATTTGGGATTGAAATCGAATAAAAAGGGGTGTGATACTCCTGGTAGCCATGAAAATCGCAGGTCAAGAGTGCAGGGCTTCGCGGTGTCGCGGCGCGACCACCAGAGTCCCCGCGGCGCGACCAAGGGCCTGCAGGAGAAATCCGAAGTTAATCTTGTGAAAGGGATTTTGGGTCAAATTGTGTCGGGTTCCTTCGGGGTTGCTCGGGATGGGTTTTGTGTATATTCGGAGTCTTGTTGGGAGTGTTTTGAGTCGAGTTGTGGGTCAGGTTTCGGGTATTGATAGGGTTTCGGTTCCGTGGGGTTATCGGGTTGAATAGAGTTCGGGGTGTTGTGATTATGTGTTTAATGTAATTCGGGACTGTGTTTAATCGGTTGGGATCTGTGTAATTTCAGGGACAAGTCAGCGAGCCGAGCCGAGTCAGAGATTCCGGGATTAGTGGATCGATCAGGTGAGTACCCGAGTTCCTTTTTCAAACCCGGGACCGTTTTGCGAGTCGTTGTTGTATAGCTGTTGTTGTATGTGTATATTGTGCAATGTGTTTGAGACAGGGACGTGAGCCACAGGTGTGATTCTATTCCTACATATGTGATATATGTGCATGAGATGAGATCCAGTCCGGGGGTCCGTGATGAGTTCCATACGGACGGTGATTCGTGATGTGTGATCGCGTGGGTTGACTGTCCCTAACAGTCCTTGGGGCGTGTATACACGGCAGGGCCTGTAGCCGGTTCGCGCCCGTGCTACAGGGTTGTGACTAACCACCGGTGTACACGGTCGTTAGTTGGGGAAGGGTCCCCCTCAGTGATATTGTGTGCAGGGCTTCGGATCTCATGTATGTGTTCATACCTGTATTGTGATGATGATTGCCCGGGATCGAGCTAGAGATTATTTGCGTGTATGTGCTACGTGTATGTGTGTTACGTGTATTCTGCGCAGAGTCTAACCCTCGAGTACTCACGAGCTTTCGAGCTTACGTATTCGAGTCTTCCGTGTTCAGGGTTTCAGTGAAGAGTTCAGTAGCTGGGTTTGTTGATCAGCGACTAGCCGTTATGTGAAAACTATTGCAGCTGCCTTTGTCATCAATTATGTTAGTGTTTGTGTCTTATGGGATATTGTTAACCAGTGAATGATGTGTAAACAATATTATGTAAAAGTTTTTAATTAATGATGATTCCGAGTTATCCTATGACATAAGTGTAATTGAGCTATTGAGATGTGCCACCTGTGTATTGTATTGACGTGACATTTCCGGGATCGGGGAGGGTCTTACAAAAAATATTATCTTTCTCTCTCTACCCTTTTTATTGTATCCACCAAAAAGTTTAAAAATGTTATCTTAAACTATTCAACTATCAAAACATTATTACAAACCAATCCAAATATAAATACTTCATCATTTTCCATGTTTTATAATGAAGATTATTTGTAAGATATTATATTTATAACGATGTAATAGTTATTAGTAGTTTTTTGTTAAAAAAGTTTTTGTTTACAATTCACAAGATTAATGGTTTTTTTTGTTTAAAAATGTGTTTTTGGTATATTTCGTATCAGTTGCATTATAAGTGTTTGATAAAATGTCTAAATGAAATCTTTCTTTTTTGTGTCAGTTCGTCCACGACACTCTATGTAGATTATCATATAATCTATGTAAATTATCATGTAATCTACGTAGAATATATGATACTTGACATTCTACATGACATTCTACGTATATTATATGATAATCTACGTAGATTACATGATAATCTACGTAGATTAATATTACTATTCAAAATCTATGTAGAATGCTACATAAAATGATATGTAAGAACACAGTAGATTATCATGTAACCTACATAGAATATATGATTCTTGACATTCTACACGACACTCTACGTAGATTACATGATAATCTACGTAGATTACATGATAATCTACATAGAATATGTTCGTCGATACCCTACATAGAATATGACAGATTCATTTTCCATGTTTTATAATGAAGATTATTTGTAAGATATTAGTTTATAATGAATGTAATAGTTATTAGATGTTTGTTGTTAAAAACGTTTTTGTTTATGATTCACAAGATTAATGGTTTTTTTGTTTAAAAATGTGTTTTTGGTATATTTTATATCAGTTGCATACCACGTGTTTGATAAAATGTCTAAATGAAATCTTTCTTTTTTGTTTCAGTTCGTCTACGACACTCTATGTAGATTATCATCTAATCTATGTAAATTATCATGTAATCGTAGAATATATGATACTTGATATTCTACACGACATTCTACGTAAATTATATGATAATCTACGTAGATTACATGATAATCTACGTAGATTACATGATAATCAACGTAGATTAACATTACTATTCAAAATCTATGTAGAATATTACATAGAATGATATGTATGAACACATTAGATTATCATGTAGCTTACGTAGAATATATGATACTTGACATTCTACGTAGATTACATGATAATTTACGTAGATTACATGATAATCTACATAAAATATGTTCGTCGATACCCTACATGGAATATGACAAATTCATTTTCCATGTTTTATAATGAAGATTATTTGTAAGATATTAAATTTATAATGAATGTAATAGTTATTAAATGTTTTTTGTTAAAAAACTTTTTGTTTACGATTCACAAGATTAATGATTTTTTTTTTGTTTAAAAATGTGTTTTTGGTATATTTTATATCAGTTGCATACCAAGGACAACCTCGGGAAATTGAACGAGAAGGCGGATGAAGCGATCTTCATTGGATATTCATCCAACTCGAAGGCATATCACGCATACAACACTCGCACCAGAAAAGTCAATGAGAGTGTGCATGTCACATTCGATGAAATGGCTGAACTGGCACCCGAAGTTGACCAATCAGGACCACGCATTACACCAATGCCTGGAGACTCTTCTCAATCTACTTATTTTTCTCCTTCTGATTTAGTTAATTTATTTGATCCGTTTTTTGTAGAATTTTTTGGTTCTAGTGCTAATACTTCTAATGTTTCTTCTTTTGTAGTCAACACATCCAACGATTCAACTGCGCATCAAACTCCATCTGATTCATTAACCACTTTATATCTTCCTCCATTCACTTCATTCACTGATACATCTCTAGTTGAATCTACTAATGAAATGCCCTCACACATAATACCAAACATTATTCCTTTAACTAATCAAGCTGAACCCGAACCGAAGCCAGTGGTACCTTCATTCGAAACCATCGACCATGACTCATCATCCATTCCCACACTCACCACTGAGCTTCCGTCCCTTTCACCCCTTCCACACTAGACGAAATGGACCTGGAGTCACCCAACTGATCAAGTCATTGGTGATCTCTCTACCGGTGTCCAAACTCGAAGGGCATCTGCTAATGAATGTCTCTTTGCGTCATTCCTTAGTATGATAGAGCCTGCTCGTGTGGATGAAGCCTTGAAAGACCAGACTGGATTGTGGTAATGCAAGAAGAGCTCAACCAGTTTGAACAGCTCAGAGTATGGCGGTTAGTTCCCAAACCCAAAGACCGAACCATAATCGAAACAAAGTGGATTTTTAAGAACAAACGAGATGAAAACGACATTTTGGTAAGGAATAAAGCTAGACTTGTCGCCAAAGGCTACCGACAGCAATAAGGCATAGATTATAACGAGACCTTCGCTCCAGTTGCACGGATAGAAGCGATCAGAATCTTCTTGGCGTACGCGACACATAAAAACTTCAAAGTGTACGAGATGGACGTCAAGACAGCCTTCCTGAACGGTGAACTCAACGAAGAGGTGTACGTTGAACAACCACAAGGATTTGTTGATGCACATAAACCAGACCATGTTTATGTGCTAGACAAAGCCCTCTATGGTTTGAAACAAGCACCTCGAGCATGGTATGACAGTGTTTCCAATTTTCTATCTCTGCTTGTTTCAGCAAAGGTGTGGTGGACACAACATGGTTCAGTAAAAGGGAAGACCAGCACATAATGCTAGTCCAGATATATGTCGACGATATTAATTTGGATCTACTGGCTGTAAATTCTGTAAGGATTTCTCATCCCATTAGAGTCCAGGTTCGAGATGAGTATGATGGGGGAAATGAACTTTTTCCTCGGATTACAAATCAAACAACTTGAAAATGAGATTTTTGTGAACCAGTCGAAATATACTCTTGATATTCTCAAGAAGTATAAGTTACACTATTGCATGAGTATCGCAACTCCCATGGCTTCAAATTGTAAGTTAGACACTGATCCTGCCGGGAAAAGTGTCGACAATACAACTTACAGAGGAATGATTGGATCCTTACTGTATCTTACGGCTAGTAGACCAGATATAATGTTTTCGACATGTCTTTGTGCTCGTTTTCAGGCCGACCCAAAAGAATCACACCTAACCGCGGTAAAACGCATTTTTCGTTATCTTAAGGGTACACCCGATCTTGGTCTCTGGTATCCAAAGGGAACCAACTTTGATCTTACTGCCTTTTTAGATGCTGATTTTGCAAGTTGTATAGTTTATAGGAAGAGCACATCAGGCGGAATACAGTTTTTGGGAGACAGACCGGTGAGTTGGTCCTCCAAAAACATAATTGTGTTTCAACATCCACAACATGAAAAAAAATAATAAAGTGAACAAAAGGAAGGAATCGAATGATGTGTGTGTATCCAGATTTGCATGTGTGAGCGTGAGGTGGAAAGGGTGTGTAAGTGGTGAGAGTGGGTTTGGTGGGTGAGGGTAGTGTAATTAGATGGCAAACTTTCAAAGAAGAGACCATGTGTCCATGTACTCATCAATTGGTCTAGAGCTCTTATAATCATTCTCATAATTTTCATATTCATTCTCACATATTGTCTTTTTATTTTTTTAATTTACAAATTATGAAATATTTTTCAAAGTGAGACTTGAACCAATAACATTTTAATAGTGGCATGTATATAGGGACAACACCTTATGTCGATAGGCCAAAGGCAGTTTAGTATTTGCCTCTTTATTTGATCTTTCTCTCCACACACATATTTGGGTTCAACAAGGAACCATTATACATCGGTAGAACTAAAAGTAAATTTTAGTATTTGCCTCTTTATTTGATCTTTCTCTCTCCCCACACACACACATTTGTGTGCAAGATGGAACCATTATATATCGGTAGAACAAAAAGTAATTTTTTTAAAATTTTTTTCTTCTATTTTTATGTTTAAATAAACATTATATGACTATTTAAAAAAGTGTTTACATGGTTTTGAGTTTTTTAACACCTCTAAAATGACATTTGAATGTAAGAATGTACTATACTTTGAATGTGAATGTACGGTGGTTGATGTGACTGCATGTTTTAACGTACATTCACAACTCGAAACCATTTTTAAAAATAGACTTTTAATGTGAATTTTAACAATTCTATGAAAATAAATATCAAAAAATAAAAGGGTTGGTTATTTTTGAGCATCCAACTTTCATATTTGTCTCATTTAACCACTAAACTATTTTTTTTACACATTTAGCCATTAAACTTGTTTTTATGTATACATTTAACCACTAAACTATTTTTTATCCATATTTAAGCACTTAAATCATATACATTTAACCACTATCACATTTTGTACACATTTGACCACTAAACTATCATAAGTTATACACATTTGATCATTAAACTATAATACTTTGTACACATTTAACCATTACTTTTAAATATTTTCCCAAAATAGAACATTAAACTAAAGTTTAATCGCTAAAATTTATACAAAAAATAATTTAATGGTTAAATGAGACATATATGAAAGTTGACAATAATGACCTTAACCCAAAATAAAAATTTAGGTTTTATTTTACCGATAGATGTTAATTTACTGGTTCCATGGATAGACGTGGTTCTACTATGAACCATATTACACACATATATAAAGGATATAGAACCTGTAAAAAATCAAATACTGATAGGAAATGTAAGAAGTTATCTCAACCACTACTTTATTATTTGTTTTTTGATGCATTATCGTCATTTTCTTTTGACAACTTTGGTTGACAAGCTTTTAAATTGACGGACCCATGTTGATTTTTTCTTCCGTCAACTTCATTTTATGTATTTATTCTATAGTTCAACACTTATTGTTGAATCTGGGAATGAGCATTTGGGCCAAACCGACTCAGACTGAAAAAAATCAAAAACTAAAATTAAGGAATTAAGAAAATCAAAAACCGGCCCAATGTTTGTAATACGGGTTTAGTCCGGTCCGGTTCTTGGACCGGTACAAGTTTATAAATATTTTAATGTTTTGTTTATCTTTTTTCCTCAACTATTTCTCTTTGTGAAATTATCAATTTTAACACCTTTTTTTAACAAAATAAAATATCAATCATACCTTACTTATATTAAGTTCTTTATATTTTATCTGTATAAAAAAAATTTTACATCGTTAAAAATACTTTTACATTATTATATATACGATAGAGCTCAATAACTATTACATATACTTTTTATATGATTTATAAATAATATTTAAAAATTTTGTTTCTTTGTGGACAACAAAAAATAACAATATAACATAAACTTTAAAATTGATAAAATAAAGTTTAAATTTCGGTTTGGGCCGGGTTAAAAACCGAAAACCGGTGGACCGAACCCGGAAAACCGAAAACCAAAAATAATGATTTTAAAGAAACCAAACCTAACCAATTTCATTGATAACGGTTTGGTCCGGGACGATTTTCGAGTTTTTTTTTTGTCCAAATACTCATCCCTAGTTGAATCATAGACTATAACATATATTCCGTAGATTCAACACATACGTTTTTTTAATTCAACATATTTTCGTGGATTCAACACACAATTTAGAAACATGGATGTTCAAACCCTTTAGATCTAAATTGGATTTTTCAAGTTTAAAAACATTCATAAAGACATTTTGTTTATGCTTTTATATATAAAGTTACACGAATATATAGACATTTGTAAATATAAAAATATAGAAAATAATCTTTCACCACACATTTTTTGTACATGATCATTATTAAATATATAACATTTACCAAAGTAAATGTTACTATTCTTAAGTTATTCACAGGAATAGTAAAATTAGAATAATAATATATAAATGTTTGTGTAATGTTTTAAAGAAAAGATTGGTAGCTCAATTGGTTAACATACTTCTCATGATATGAGAGGTCATGTGTTTAAGTCTTCAAGCCTACTTGATTGAAGAATATTGTAATAAATAATTAACTTAATTGGTTTTTTACATGTTGAGTTAAACTAATGTATTTTTATTTTAAAATATTACTTTAATATAAATTAAACTAAATTTCTATTAAACATTTTATTTCTTAAATATATTTTAAGAAAATATGTCTCCTATATCCATGTATATAGCTTTTTTAGAAATAACTAGTATTAAATATATAATTTATTTTATAAAGATAAACTAAGATTATTTACTCTATACTTTGATTTATTTTATTTTCACTAGGTTATTATAAAAGCAACACATATATATTTAAAAAATAAATAGTATATACAATATTAAAACATTAAGCAAATTCTTTTATTTTAAGTTAAAGAACATATTTATATTTTATGTTTTTTTTTATATATTGAAACTTGATAAAATGATATTTAATGGCTAGCTGACAAACACATCATCCTCTAATAATAATGGTTCTGTTTTCTATACACTCTCTCCAATACAATTGCATATTTATTATTGTTTTTATGATTTCTTTAGTTCCACCCAAACTCCAAAGCTAATTGTATGTACATAAAACATATAATGTGACTATGTGAGACAAGAATTTATGTCGATATATGATTCTCATGGTATAACTATTTGATGTCAACGAATGATATGTCTTATCATATAACTCTATATATTTTATTATATACAAATATTATGTGTGATACAACAAAATTTTTCTATAGTTTTACTTTTACACCCAAATATTTGAAAGTAGCAGGAAGCTTTCGCTTCATTTATATTTGAAAGATTAAATAATATAATTTGATTTTATCATTGCACTATATATTTTGATTTTATCATTGCACTATTGTATATTATTAATAAAATAATTTAATTAGCAATATTCTTATTATTTATTTTTTAAATTATAAATAATAATAAAAATAATGCATGTGTTAAATTATTTTTTCCATGATGGTTTATTTTGTGGTTTGAAAGTAGATCGAACAATAAGATGGTTTTTATTTTTACACACATAATCAATCAAAAACATTGTAAAACAAGAAAATCCAATGCTGGACTCCCTTTGGAGTAAAGGTTGGAGTTGGCGATACAAAGCGAAAGATATGTTAGAATCAATTTTCTCTCTTATGGCCGGATCTATTATGTGAAGATTCAATGTCAGAAGAGAAACTTTATTCAAAAAGGTTTTGATGGTGGTGGTATGAACAATTTTGAAATCGAACGTTGTATTCAAAGTCAATAACACATAATTTCAAAAATTGTAATATATTTAATAAAAATAATATAACATTTTGCTTCAAATATCAAATATGTATGTTAATATGTTTTTTTATATATTTTAATATTTTTTTGTATGACATTAAACCCCGCTGCGAAGCGCGGACAAATTTCCTCGTTCTATACATTTTTAAGTTTCTATACATGCTCAAAAAATCTGTAATGATATTTTATAACTTAACTCATAGAAGGGAGTTTGAATGGTGTCCGGCCATCTAAACTCACACTACAATGTGACGTATCTTAAAGGGTAGTTTGTTACTTTTTATTTTTTTAATGAAAATCACAAAAAAGTCATAAAAATAAATTTATTTGTTAATAATTCGATTAAGATACAAACACACATGACCTTAACGAGACTTGAATTTTAAAACATTTGGACATGATGGTTATATTGTGGACATAATGTTTCATGTTTGATACCATTAGACTAGATTTGTCGAATGGTCGGTGTATGTGTGATCCCAACAAAATAAAAAGTAGTCAAAATTATCAATCATCTCGTAGAGCTTCATGATTACTATTTTCTTTTTCATCGTCTATGTTATTATAAAATTTATGTTAGAATATTGTTTGTTTATGAACTTTATAATATAATATGAACGTGTGTAGCTCTTCTAATTTCAAAAGCTACCCTGTAACACCCGCAAATCCTTAAGCTAATTATTTAATTTTGAATCGTGCAATTGAATTATTTAATTCAAAAAAATGGGAGTTTAAATTATTCAATTCGGGAGTTGACATATAAATGATGAATTTTGTAGTTTTAAAATTAAGAGTTTAAAAAAAGAAGTAATTATACTTACACATATGTACGTAATAATAAAGTTTAAAAAAATATGAAAATCATGAGTGGGAATTTTAAGAAATTAAGGTTGTTGAGCGCCACCATCACCTTTATAACAACATGTTTACCACATCCTTCATTTATTTTCTCCATTCTTTTTTTTTTTTCCTTCAATCACCCATCATTATTTTTTTATGTCTTCAACACATCAATACATATTCAAGCAAACTAATAATATGATGAATTTAGTGCAAATTAGAAACTGAAAGTATTGGAAATCTACGTTCAATATTATTCATCAAAACCAACATCAACCTCCTATTCTTGAGGTAAATGACTTTATTCACGTTTTATAATTTGGCAATGTTTTGTTTGATTAAACATGAATTAGAAAAGAATTATATAATCTGGAATGATCATACATTGTTAGTTTTAATCATTAACTTAATTTCTTTTTTTGTATAAAAGCATCAAAATGTTCATCAACGGTGGTTTTAGTTTGTGCTGAAATGGAGTCCGAAAATTTATATAAAAACACTAGAAAAGTGAGTAGAAATTAAAATAAAATGATTCTAGATGATTAATTTCGGATTTGATAAGTTAAAATTGGATTTCATGATTGTTGGAAGATTTGTATTTGAGCAAAACATTAAGAAAGTAGAGATTTAAAGAGAAGAATAATAAGGTTTAGAAGCTTTGGTGGTCTTGCCGGAGTAAAACCGACCGGCACGGTGGTCGGCCGGCGCCGTCACGACCGTAGCCGACGACGGGAATGGTGACATCAGCAACTGGTTGCTGGAAAACGTAAGTACGTATGGGGTGAAGCCATTTGAGTTAACTGGGTCTATACTAGTAAACAGTGGGCTGCCAATTTACTATGGATTTAATTTAGCGATGAGCTACTAAATTAATATTTCATTTGGGCCACTTAATTAAAACTTTGATGCATATTAAGTGGTTTAGTTGAGTTTAAAAAATTGAAGTTTAGTTATATATTTGGGTTATCAATTGTTGGTTTACGGAATTACGTTAATTAAATTAATTAACTGAGCCAAAAAAAATTTTAAGAAAAAAAGAAAGAAAGAAAGTTTAATTAGTTATTTATATTCATATGTATAATGTTACAAGTTAATAATTAGTTTTAATAAAACGAGCTACAAACCGAATAATATACTATAGTTAAACAAAATGGGTTCAATTAATCTAGGTGGTGAATATGAATACAGTTCGGAGAATTTAACTAAGGAGTGAGTTGACTATAATTATTATCAATAACATTGTGTTTGGAGAATTCAATGTTATTATTTATGGGTATAGATTAGGGCTCTCAATGGATGGATTGGATTGGATTTGGATCATGATCCAACAGATCACTGATCCAATTAAGTGGATCATGGATTTGATCCATTAGCCAATGGATCATGATCTGATCTATGATCCAATTATTTTGACACATGGATCATAATCTAGATTAACCCATTTAATTTTTCAATTTTCAGCTATGTACCATCCTACCCTACCCCCTATCCTTCTCCAACCATCTTTCCTCCTACCTACCCTACCCACCCACTCCTACCATGCCTTACCTAACCCCCCCCCCCCCCGCTTCACCCTATTCCACGCACTGCCCACCCACCCCTTACCTACCCTATCCCTACCCTGCCTACCCTGCCACTACCTACCCTACCCCTACCTACTCTACCCTACCCCCTACCTACTACCTTAACCCTACGTACCCTACCCTACCCCCTACCTACCACCTTACCCCTACTTATCCTACACCTACCCTACCTTATCCTTACCTACCCTACCTACTACCCTACCCTACCCCCTATATCCACCCACCTACCCTACCCCAACCTACAACGCTTACCCTATCCACCCCACCGCTACCCCAGTATATATATGTATATATAGGTAGGTAGGGTAGGGGTAGTGAGGGGTAGGGTAGGGTAGGGTAGAATGTAAGATAGGTGGGATAGCGTTGGGGTGGATAGGTTATATTATATATATATAAAGGTAGGGTAGGTAGGGTTAAGGTAGTAGGTAAGGGGTAGGGTAGGGGTGGGGTAGCAGTGAGGATAGGTAAGGGGGTAGGGTAGGGATAGGGATAGGTGGGGTGGATAGGGTAAGGGGTAAGAGGTAAGGTGGGGTAGCGGTGGGTGGGATAGGGTAAGCGGTGGGGGCATGGTAGGTAGGTGGTAGGGTATGGTAGAGGTAGGGTAGGTAAAAGGTAAGGTATGGATAGGGTAAACCCACGGGTGGGTAGGAATAGGGTAGGGTAGGATGGGTAGGAGGTTGGTGGGTGGAGAGGGTAAGCAGTGGTAGGGTATGTCTAGGGTAGGGGTAGGGTAGATAGGAAGGTAGGGTAGGTGAGGTAGGGTAGCATTGTAATGTTAGTCATATATATATATATATATATATATATATATATATATATATATATATATATATATATATATATATATAGTAGGTAGGTAATAATAATAATAATAATAATAATAATAATAACAATAATAATAATAATAATAATAATAATAATAATATAATTGTGAAAAAAATTATGTAAATTTGTTATTATTATTATTATTTTTTGTTAAATGGATCGACCCAGACGGATCATGGACTGATCTGTTTATTGATCCATCTGAATGGATCATTTTTATTGGATCGTTAAATGGATCGTTGGATTGATTTTATTGATCCATGATCCATGAAGTATATAAATGGATTTGGATTGGATCGGATTTGGACCGAAACCAATCCATTGCCAGCCCTAGTATAGATAGTATAATTTAAATAAAATGAAACTACAAATAAGTTGAGATATCCGGATTTAGTCCTTGAACTTTGAATAATCGAATAATCAATAGATTTAATAACTCAAAGAGTTAAAAATATTGATAAATAGCGAATGCACTTCCGTATCAGGATTCTAGAAACTTGAATGAGACGTGTGACTTTCGATAGTGCTTCAGCTGATATCGGGTAATAGCTTGGCGAGTACGGATTGCAAGCACTGTGCGTAATTGATTTAATTTCGCAAATGATCATACATGATATGTTTGCACTAGATATCTCATTCGTTTTTATTTCCATGACCATTATTTAACTACCATGCTTAGCCTTGAAATGTTGTTATTTATTTAGTTGCCTTAGTCGATATTTGAGAACCCTTTCCCCGGTATGCATACTGTGTATTATGTGGATTTAGTGAGATTGTTGTGTGCTTCCGAGTTGTATGTCGGGCGAGCTGCATGTTTTGTACACGTACTATCCAAGCAAGTCGTACGTCGTGTACTTGTTGTCAGGCGAGCTGGTAACTGCACAATATTCGTGTATTCTAAACCGAGCGAGTTGTAATGCTACACATGTTAAATTTTTAGCCGATTTTTGTGTTGATCAGGTTATATATGCTTGTCTGTGCTTTTAAATCTGTTACTCGCTAGGCGACGGCTTATCCCTGTTGTGGGGACAACTTTTCAGGTGTGATTGATAAAAGTAGAGCATCAGGATCTAGAGTTTTAGGATTTATGGTATAAGAAGGACTTCACTATTACTATAATAATTATTGAGCCTGTAATTGGGATGGGAGGATCCCTAGACTTTCGATTTGGTTGTAAGGATTAGATATTTTACTTTTGTGTACTTTGAATGTTATAGTTTGAACTTAGAAAGATTTTATTTTGATACTTCGAAGTTTATGTTACAGATTTTAGTAAAAGCGCCACGTTATTAGAACAGGACGTTTCAATTATCAAAGACATGTTTGGTTTAACTGAATTAAGTATCTCTTAGGTACTTAGTCTTAAACTGTAGGATGCATGATCACTATTAGCTTAAGTTATGATTATACGAGTTTGACTCTACCCTAATGGCCTTAGAAATTGGGTACAGTTAAGACAGGGTTTAACTGTAACCTTCATAAAATACATAAAAATATGCCCTTATGAGCAAACAAGAAATTAATCAAGCATGAAATATAACGAAAAGTTTAATTTAATTTTCAGCACCATGGCTGACGAGGAGAGTCACAGTATTCCACGCGAGAAGCGAGTCATTGTAGAGTCAGAGGATATCGAGCATACTGATGGGCAGGGCCGGCCCTGGGGGGGGTGGGGGGGGGGGGGGGGGTGGCACGTGGGCTACCGCCCAGGGCATCAGGTCAGGAAAGGGCAATATTTTTTCTGTCTAATATGAGTTAGGATTTTAGTGGTCCTAAACTAGTAAATAGCGGGCTGCCAATTTACTATGGATTTAATTTAGTGATGGGGTATTAAACTAATATTTCATTTGGGCCACTTAATTAAAACTTTGATGAGTATTAAATGGTTTAGTTGAGTTTAAGAAATTTAAGTTTAGTTATATATTTGGGTTATCAATTGTTGGTTTACGGAATTACGTTAATTAAATTAATTAACAGAGCCAAATTTTAAAAAAAAATAAGGAAAGAAAGTTTAATTAGTTAAATTTATATTCATGTATATAATGTTACAAGTTAATAATTAGTTATAATAAATTGAGTTACAAACATAACAAAATACTCAAGTTAGACAAAATGGGTTCAATTAATCTAGGTGGTGAATATGAATATAGTTTATGAATTTAACTAAGGAGTGAGTTAACTATAATTATTATCAATAACGTTGTATCTCGATAATTCAATGTAATTATTTATGGGTATAGATAGTAAAATCTAAATAAAATGAAACTACAAATAAATTGAGATATCCCGATTTAGTCCTTAACCAAATTAGTTTGTGAGTTAATCACAAAAATGACACATGGTTTGTATCCTTATCATTTTCTTGGCACACAAAATATCTTCCTGTCGGACTGTCATCCAGTCCATACCCATGATCACATCAAAGTTGTTGATCTCAATAGGCAGTAAGTCAATTAGGAATCAGTAACTGTTAATCTCGAGTACACACTCTTGATAGACACGACTCACTAAGGTAGTACTCCTGTCTACCTGCTCAACAATCAACTACACATATAACACAGTATGGGCAACAATAAAGTAAGCACAAAATGTCACAGACACATATGAGCGATCTCCTCCAGAATCAAAATAAACTCGCGCATGGAAGCCGTTCAGAATATACAAACCCGATACATCGTCTGGAGCGTCTCTGGCCTATTCTGTTGTGGCTTGGATCACCCGGCCTCTGGCTCTCGGTACCACATCTCTGCGGATGGTGGAGGAAGATGGCTCTACCCGAGTAACGCTTGTACATGCCCCTGGAACTGCCTGTGTTGGCTTTGGACAATCTCTCATTAGGTGCCCCGGCTTCCCACATCGGGATCATAGTGCCTCACTGGCAGTACAAGTAGTCGCAGTATGGCCAATCTGGCCAAATCTAAAGCACCGAAACTGGGCGATCGCACAAGGCCCAGCGTGTCGGCGATGGCATGATGTACCACTAGCACACCTATGTTTTAAATATAAAATGGAGATAAATAAACTAAAACTAGTGGACAAATAGGCAAGTATTTACTATCGTTTGCTAGCATAGCTTAGGTAAGTCTGGGTTGTCGAACTCAGGGACAATTGTTGGATAATGATAATAAACCATCAGTTAATGGTTTGTGATGATTATAAGTGGATAGTTTTGAAAAGTAAACTTAGATTCAAGAACAAAATAACATACTTCAACGGTCAAGAAACTATTTAAACAAGAAGTTTTGGAAAGACAATCTTGAAAAGGTAATCACGTGGGAATGCTCCCCCTAAACACTGGATGACTAAACATTACAATCAGTTGGATTAACTATCATACGAATTCAAGAAGTAAAACCATAAATATCACTCAAATATGAATTCACTCCTTAAATTTTACAACTAATGATAAGCAAACAAAGATCACTCAACTACCAACTTATCACAAATTGCAATGCAAGTAATGACAATAAAATTATAAAGATCACTCAACTATAATTTCATCATTCCACAATCAATAATAAAAATATAAAGATCACTCAAATATATTTTCATTACTTAAAAATGCAAACTAAATACTCACATATAGTTTTTCTTGTTACGAAAGGTGTTTATGATCTCACAAATCAAAACACTGTCTAAATCGAGACTCACATCAACAATATAAACAATGTTATAACCTTAATTAAATACATGCAAGTTTTACCCTTTGTACTCTCACAAGCTTAAAAGACTCAATGAAACAAACACATTATTTCATTAAGAACAAAAAACTAGTTAAACACAACTCATATTGTGGAAAATCAAGTATTTATGATAAACACAAGCGAATACATAATCAAAGATACAAATCTTCTTTCAATCAAGAAATAACTATGATATTTAATCCAACAAAAATTAAAACCCTCCAATCTTTAGGGTTTACAGATCCACATGATTACAAAATAATTACTCCATAGAAATGGAGAAATACAACTTGTCCATCATAAACATAGAAAGATTACACATATATAAACGAGTTAGAGATGTGAAACTCCCCTACCATTGATTCCCAACATTGTAAAGATGTTTTCCTTGAAGATTTCTTCCACACAATGGCGAAAACAAGCTTCCTTCCTTTCCCAAGAGAATTTTTTTTCGTGTGTGAAGTGGTGAGAATGTCCAAGAATGATTAAATGCAAAGAAATATGGGTTTTTATAGCCTGAGGAGGGCACGCCGTGCCTATGAGTTGTCGTCCTCTAATTGGCACAAAAAACTCTGAAATGATGATTTTCAGGAGAGCACACAGTGCCTAAAAGTAGGCACGTTGTGCCTTAATTCTTGGAGCTCTCGGATAACATGTCATGAAAACAAAGTATGGTGTGCCTGGAAGGGCACGCCGTGCCTTTTTAAGGGCACACGGTGTGTAACACCCGAATATTTAAAGAGATAATTAATTATCTTTGATAGCGTTTGATTATCATAATTATGGAATAATGAGAATTTATTTGTGAAGTACCAAATAAACCATATTTTTGGAAATAGTAATTATAAATTTTTCATAATGACAGATAATATTAAAACTATCAATATACTTCATAATTTAAATCGATGAATTAAGACATGACAATGATAGTGTGTAAATAAGGTAAGAAGTTGTTATTTATAAACTTATTAATTAACAGAGCTTTATGAGGGGAGGGGGTTTATGGCTGATCTATACAAGACCAGTAAGACGTTACGGTTACACAAGAAGGTGCTGGGTAGTCGGTGATGCCTGGTTGGTCGATAACACTCATAGAAAGGGATGGAGAATAGAAGAGGAATTCAACAAACAACACACTTAATTTTATTTCTTCAAAGAGTGGTGATCAATAAGATCTCCTTACAAAATAACTTTCACTCAACAAGGTACATCTAGAAATGAAAGACTACTCTTCCTTTTATAGACCAAGGAAGCTTATCTAGAAAGATTACATTGGATAAGAAAATCTAAAACAAACAATCAAAACCACACAATTCAAAAGGATAAGATAAGATGGAATCTTATCTTTTACACATAATAAAGACAAATCTGTCATGTAGGCAGAGCAATTATTCAAACTTGTGATGACGTAAGCGCTTACGTCAACTCCACCGAGAATCCGGATGTGATGGATCATCTTCATATGGATCGTAGTGGGGACCTTCTGAATTATCTTCGTCTTGAAGATTCCATAGAGCGTAATGCACAGTGAAATTTAGTTCTCCATAGTCTGAACCTGAATCTGATCTATGCTCGTCATCTTTGCTTGTCCAATGCTCAAATGCTTCAATCCATTTTGATGATACAGGATGCTCTAAAGACCAACAGTTTCCTGCAACCATTATGTCCAGCGGTATAGATCCTGGGCATTCTCCATTTATTTGCGCCATATATTCTCTCATGAACATGTAAAGATGACCATCAGCGTAGATAGGATTTATATGATGACCGTCATGGATGATAACCTTTGGTGAATGGGATACCAGCGCTTGATCATGCTGTGTTGCTGTTGGTGATGAAAACTTAGCAGGTCTTTTGAAGCTAATGGTAGCATACGTTCTTGAGCATTCAGAAAATAATTCTACCCACTATTCTGGTGTTTGGAACCATAGAAGCATAGAGAATAAATTCTTTGCACTATCGAGGTTGTCCTTTCTGGAAATGAAAGATGTAGGCCATCAGTTTGAGCATGTGAAAAGATAATCCTATGGCATATGTTTCAAAGAGGTACCAAAAGAAACAGAGGGCTTCTTTGGGTAGGTTGTATAGGTCATGGATGTAGAAAATGCTAAGGAATGGGTAGTCTAGATGAAACATCAATCCTTTGATAAATGCTCCATGGTTTTTTAGTAAAACAGTTAGAAAGGTTTCGTAATTCAGGGTAGCCCTTTCCCTGAACGTGAGCTCAGCAATGATTTCGGCAATCTCCTTTGGGAGATCAGATATTTGAAGATGATTTAGTTGTGCAGTGATGGACGATGAACCTTCTTCTTGTGGCATATCACGGGGTTGTCCTTTTAGTTCCGCCATTGGATGGATACTGAATACTGGTATGATACTTTGGGATATCTTGCCAATTTCGTTCAGTCCATTGCTGTATTTATACTCCTTCGGGGGTCTGGATAGAAAGTCTGCGAGGACGTTGTCTTTTCCTTTGATATGCTTGGTAGTAAACTTCCACTGTGAGAACCAATTAGACCACCTCAAAAGTTGTGCCTGTGGAAGCATCTTTCTTTTGAACTGGAGCATCCGCGGAAATGATGACATATCCATCTCTACTTGGAATTCGTGTCCTATCAAGTGGAACTGGAACTTTTCTATTCCTCTCTTGACAGCGAGAATCTCTTTGAACGTAGAGTGGTAATGCTTCTCAGAATCGTTGAACGTGCCACTTTTGTAACTACACACTTCTCTGGCATTATTCTCGTTGAGGACGATTAAGACAACTGCCCAATGTTCGTCGCTTGCGTCCGTCTGAAGGATTCTTTTTTCTGACGAAGTGGGAATCTTCAAAGGGAGCATCTTGTCAGCTAGCTGCTTTATAGCCTTGACAGCTAGGGTCTGTTCTGAAGACCACTGTGAGGGATTCTTCTTCAACACGGGGAATAAGTGTTTTGTATGATCAGATAGTTTTGGTAAAAAATCTGCCATATAATTCACTAATCTAAGAAATTATTGAATTTGGTTTTGGCTCGTTAGTGTGTCTGGGAACTTATGAAGTTCTTGCAAAACATGTGGCTGAGGTTGATACTTGCCATCTGATATCTTCATCCCAAGGAAATCAATTGTAGTAACACCAATTTCCATTTTCTTTTCTGATAGCATGATACCATACTTGGTTACCAAAGCATGAAACTTTGATAGCAGCTCCACATGTGAATCGTTATCTTTTGAAAACAACAAGATATCATCAATATGAACCAGAACGTTAGATAGAATTGGCTTAAAAATCTTTACCATAGCTTTTTTGTAAAGAAGACGGTGCGTTTTTAAAACCAAATGGCATAACTTTCCACTGGTAATGATGATCAGGGATACAGAAGGCTGTCTTTGGCCTATCTCAGGACGAATACCTAATTGCCAAAATCCGGACTTAAGATCAAACTTAGACAGGACTTTAGCGTTTGCCAACGACTAAAGCAGTGCCTTCTTCTATGGGAGAGGAAACTTGTCATCTGCCAAAAAATGATTGAGCGGTTGATAGTTGATGACTAGTCTTAGCTTTCCTCTGACTTGTTCACTATGCTTGTTTACGTAGAATGCTTCACACGCCCATGGGGAGTTCGTAGGCTCAATAATTCATTGGTCAATGAGTTGACTGCATTCTTCAATTGCAAGCTGATAATGATCTGGATTCATACCTGGGTGGCTTGCCTTTTTGGGGTTAACATCCTCATTCTGTTTGAACGGTAGCGCAACAAAGAATGACTCGTTAAGCCATAGCGGTGATGAATGCTTTGTCAGGGATTCTGTGTGTGTAGAAGCACATGAGGTTTGGACAATCTGCTGCTTCAAGGATTCAAGAGTAGGAGTAACCATCATATGAAGTTTAGGAATTGTACTCCATGGGATCATGAAACTTTTGTAGCTTAATCCTTGAGGTGTTCACTTCAGATTTGGTAGCTTTGAAAGCAAATCAAATCCGATGAGCATATCTTTGCCATGAGAGCTGGATCCTAGCAGCTTGTGTTTGATCACACATTTGGGGAAAAGACGGATGTATACAAGGATACTGATCTTGTCAATCACAAACTTTTCTCCATTAGCAGCTAAGAATGTTTGCTCATGTGGTCTCCAATAACTCGTAGGTAAGTTCTTTGGATCTAGAATGGAGACTGCTGAACCAGTGTCGAACAGTGCTACAACTGGTATTGGTTTTGCGTATGATGATGTCCGAAGATGAACTTTGGCAATGGGAACTGGTTGACTTTGTTGTAATGGCAAGACATGAGGTGCATGACTGGCCATAAACAAACCTATTTCAGAATAATCTGATGATTCTGAATCCGTTGAGTCTTCATCTGATGAGCTATAAGAATAACGTAATGTACATAACGTTCTATCATGTGGTTCATCATCAAGAGAGTAGACTGACTCAATATCAGAAATGTCAACTGTCTCTATTTTGTTGAGAGTCTGCAACAATGCCATTGATCTTCTTTTATCTGGACAATTTTTGGCGAAATGTCCCTTTTTGTTACATACGTAACACTTATCTGAATTTCTACCTCGCTTGAATTTCCTTCTTGGGAACATCCACTTTTTCTTTGGCCTGAAATTCTTCTTTCTGTGAGAATCAAAGATTTAAAAAATCTTTTGGATTGTTATTTCTTCTTTGTATGAGAACAATCACACGTGATTTGTCTTTGCACTTAATCTGCAGATGTTTGTCGTCACATGCTTTGCCTAGTCGTCTTCCAGTGTTCTCAAACTCTACCAGGAATTTTTTCTGGTTGCAAAGTTTGGCTAGAGCATTGAGAATGAGTGGATACAACTCACCAAGAGAGGTTTGTGCAACTGTTGCATTCCTTGATTCAAGAAATCTGTATGCCTCATTTCCAAGTGATTTAGGGAATGAATTCAAGAATACCTGTTTGAGGTTAACATCATCTATTCCTTGAAGACAATAGAATCTTTCAGACATTCTATTGTAGTGCTTTTCAAGATCTTTTTTGAGGAAGGAACAACACTTCATTTTGAGGAATTCTTCTCTTGCGTGTATAGTATGCTCAACTGGATTGCCAATGAATTCTGAGTAGATAACACTCATGAATTCTTCCGGAGATTGAGACTGATGCATCTGTAACTGGCGATACTCTCCAAGACTGAGATACCAGTCACGGAGTCTTCCTTGGAGTCTTGCTGCAAATCGTCTAAGAACCATATCAATGGTGTAGAACTGAAGTTCTGCAGACATCCAAGTTAGCATTTCCACACTTCTTTCTCTCCATCTTGATGAAGGGATATCATCAAATGTGAACTTCTGTTTAGTGCCTGACTTTGGTGGGTTCTGCCTCCTGGGTGGCATTTCTTACGTTTCTGATTCTCCTGAGTCACTGTCACTAACAACGTTTTGGACAATAGATTCATCTTCGTCATTTCCTGCCATGAACAGATGTTCAAATGCTTCAGAGGGATCGAAATCCTCGTTTGGTTGTGGAGAAACTGGCATGACAAAGGATGGTGTTGGTGGAGAATCTTCACAGAGGTTCTTGAGAAATGTTGTAACTGGGTTACCAATTGCAAGAACTTGTGGGTCTTTTGAAGAGGGTGTAGCTTTATCTTCAGATGACTTCTCGTAAGAAGTACTTGGCTTGTCTGGCAATGCTACAGCTTGTGCTTTTCCTTTTGCCTTGTTTTTAATCTGGGTTTGTTCTTTTTCTCATAATGCCAACGATGGTGATCTTTGAGATGAGAGTTGCGGGATTGGCTATGGGTCAAACGACGTACTGAGAAAAGGTGTAGATGGTAGTCTCCAAGGATCATCAGCAAGAGTTACCAATCTCTTTTGTTTATGTTGTTTCTCAAGGTCAAGTAACTGAATCTTGAGAGACTTCATTCCTGCTTCTTTCTTTGAGAGGGTTTCTCTTTCATAGGCATATATTCATCCATGGAAACTCTGTAATGTTCTTCCAAGCAATCTTTACAGTTGCATACATCATACCATATGTGATCTGATGTAGGTAAGGCTGGAGAGACCATATTTACGGTAGGAAAGACCGATGGTGGCTCTGCTGCTTGTGCAGGTGAAAACTTGACTTCCACTTGTCCGTTTTCATGTCTATTAAAATCAGGAGCCATGGTGGTTTGTACCGGTGCTTGATGGATCTGTTCGTAATTCATTATCAATTTTTCTGGTAAAAGTTTTACCAGTTCTTCTCTGGACAACTGCCTCGGGACATAGCTACATGTTGGCGTCGCCTTTGAATCTATCTCAAGGAGTAAAGCATCTCCTGAGTTGTCTCTTCCTGGAACCATAATATCTAGTGAGTGGTTCTGTACCCTGTATGCCATTTGGTAGTGGAACGTTGCTTGAAATGTATTCACCTGTTGGGTGCCTCCGATCTGGATCTGTGCTTTTAAGGCTGTGAGCAGTGAGGGGTCATTCAACGGCATATTGAAATTTGGGTAGAAAGTGACAAAGATTGTTCCAGCGTTCAAGGTAGTTTGGATTGTACCAATACAAACATGTTGGTATTCTACAAATCTTGTATCCACTAATGCTATTCTTGAGAAAGCCGGAAGTCCTTTTCTTCCATGAAACGTTAGAGCAAGACGGATTTCTCCAAAGTGGATAAGGGTGTAACCTTGAGCTATACAGTGACGTGGGAGATCTGATGGGAGAGATAGTGTATCTAAGTGTTCTGCTGAAGAAGCTGGGAGTTGGTATGAATCAAACTTTGAAGTTTGAACATATTCTTTAACGACTTGATTGGTGGAAGATCCAACCAATTTTTTGACTCGTCTACTGAAAGAATTTGTTCGTCTGGAAAATACACGGTAAGGGTCTACGTCTGGCATCTGGGTTAGGGGTATTTTCAGATTCTGAAACATAAGATATTTCATATAACTGATCTATCTTAGATGCAGATGAGGAGCGGAAACTGGATGATGACGAGGAGGAAGGAAACAGTTCTGAACTCAAAGCTTTGGCTTAATAAAAAATCTGGCTAAGAAAATAGCAGATCTAAACTTCTTATATAGAAATCTGAATTTCTTTTAAAATCTACCTCAGTTCGAAAGGACTCTACTGCGGTCACATTGCCGACTTACAATGTCCACACAGAACTCTTTTGGTATGAACTAACAAGCAATTCAGAAACTAATAAGCAATTCAAGATCTAAACTATGATCTATACTGGACAGTTCTATAATTTAAGACTAAAAGTTCAACAGTTCTCTGATGTGAAGGATCCGTTAAAAATGGCAGTCACAGAGCATAACAACGTGAACATTAGTAAGAATAAGAACACGGGTTTAGGTAAGGAACGAAGGGTAATGGCTCTGATACCATAGGAGGGGAGGGGGTTTATGGCTGATCTATACAAGACCAGTAATACGTTATGGTTACACAAGAAGGTGCTGGGCAGTCGGTGATGCCTGGTTGGTCGATAACACGCATGGAAAGGGATGGAGAATAGATATTTCTAGTATTGCTAGATATCACAATATACTTTGCGTATTTTGTAAATAAATATTTGTTGTGGAGGGGGGGGGGGGGCTAAATGAAGAAAGATGAATGTAGGAGGGTTTGGGGTGGCCAAAGGCCAAACCCCTTGTATCTTTTCTTTTTTTAAACCGTGACCAACACTCACACCTTCATTTGTATGTGTGTTTTTCTTCAAATTGAATGAGAGAATAAAGAAGAAGATGAGTAGCAATGGCTTGAGGTGGTGATCATGAATTGAAACCCAAATGTTGTTTGTCATCAATTCTAAATGAGGTATAACTATCTTTCATTGTTGTCTTCTCCATTTTCACTTCTCTTCTTCATTTTAGAGATGAAAACCCAAAATGGGTTTGTGTGGGTTTGTTTGGTAATGACTCTAATCCTTATGTATGTTGTAGTATGTTGTTATTTAGTTGTTTTGTAGCCATAATATGTAGATTGTTGGGTTGGTTTGGTTGATTTTGAGCTTAACCCAAACCTAGGGCTCCAAGGGTGAAGTGTGTTTGATTTGTTGTGGTTCATATTTTGGATGCTCAAAAATAATTCAAACAAAGTAAAAGTTGTATTAGAAGCATTTTCAAGTATTGGTTCGGATTAAATGTGAATAAAAACTCAAATTGGTGTTGTAATTCTAAACCGCACACCAAGTGTTCGATGAAATGCCTCAAGTGTATTTTCGCTTAAAATTGGTGTGCGGACGACCCATTATGATTTGTAAACCATTTGGTATCAATTGTTATTGATATGATTTGAATTGAAATTTTTAATATGTGTCAAATTGAGAAACAAAAGGCAAAACGTACATGCTTTTCGAGTTTTGCGGACAACTTGGACATGTTATTTTGTAAAATTCATATAAATTTACTCGAAGCTCTGTTTTGGACGTGCCATACATCATTAGAAAGCCAAGAGAGTTTTCTTTAATATAAAATAGTCATATGAAGCTAAATTGGATGTTAAGAAGGTCAAAAACGCATCGGATTGCTGCTGACCTGCAGTTGACAGAAATTGTGATGTCAAACTCTATCAATTCAGATAGAATTGGTTATAGATCCGTTTGGGATGATTCAGGTTGGATATGAAAGAAAAAAGAGTCTGCTTTATCTAATTTTAAAATATGTTAAGATAACTTAGTTTCCAATAATGCCAAAAGCTCGTTATGATTATGAAATTTGCGTTCCTCTTGGGATTGGAAAATGGAAGGAATTTCAACCTATAACAAGGTTAAAAACCTATTTTCCATATCTAGATATAAACGAAAATATGAGACGTTTGGTCTTGATGATTTGATTGTTTTGTTTGGGATGTTCATGCAACTTTTAATATGATATTATAGGTCATATGTATACATAATTTGGAATACTTTTGAAGTTCCAAAGTACTTGTGTGACGTGAAGAATCCATGTTTCGGTTTGGGGCTTAACTTGAATCGAATTTTTTATTTGGGACGATTGTGAAGGCTGAAACCTTATTGCTGATCACTGTGAGTTCTAGTATTAATATTTCATAACGTTCCATGCATGTTGGTGGCTATGTCGTTGCATGCTACACTTGAGACTTGATTGTTGTTTCATGATCATATTTACATGTTTCATTTACAGTGGTGTGAGATTTGGAATATATGTCACGTTTGAGATGCATTGATTCCTATCACTTTGATCATCTTTCATTTGACCTCATCTGGATATCCATGGAATGTTGGACTAGATCTAAGTCTAAATTGAGCAAATTGTTGGACTAGCTCTAAGTCCAAAATGAGAAAATCGTTGGACTAGCTCTTAGTCTAAATTGAGCAAATCGTTGGACTAGCTCTAAGTCCAAATTGAGAAAATCGTTGGACAAGCTCTAAGTCCAAATTGAGCAATACGTTGGACTATCTCTAAGTCTAAATTGAGCGATACTTTGGACTAGCTCTAAGTCTAAATTGTGCATCCATTGATATGATAGTTTGGTGTATCATTTGCGGTATTCACATGCATTGTTCATTATGTTTTATTAATCTAGCAACTCACTCAATGTAATGTTGACCCTTTAGTTGTTAATATTTTACAGGTCTTGAGTTTTCTTATATGGAGCCTCTAAACTTCCTTATTGTTTGGTTATCCTGAAGCTAATGGTATTGAGACCACCGGTGCTGGTACACATTGATTGCTGTTTGGGTAATTGGGTAAATGACTTCCCAGACTTGAATACTCGTTTCACAGGATCTTCACTGGTCCCATTGTAGAAATTCATATTTGGTAGTTTGTTGGCATCATGTTTGGTGCGTTAATTGTAAAAGTTTTAAATTCTGTCATAATTCTGCAAGTATCATGCATCAATTATTGTTAAATACTACTTCAAATTGTATTATGATTGTATGGGTGTTTCAATTTGGTATCAAAGACGTGGTTCATCGCTTGAGTATAGTGCACGATACTCAACCTTGAACCAGTTGTTGAAATCTGTATTGATCCACCTAGGCAATAATATTTAAACAACTTTTAGTTTAATTTTGGCGTAGGATGGGGATAACATGGGTAGAACTTATTGATAGTAAGTTATAATACCTGTATAGTGGCTTATTATATTCACTTCATTAGTGATATTATGTCATGAAATTGTATAGATCGTAGTGGATGAGATTGATGTAGCTTCTAATTTTTGTGCTACATGAAGGTGAATTATTTCACATATGTGATAATTCTAAATGTGTAAAAAGTTTGATGAGTTCTGTTGGTTTAAGTCTAAAGTTCAAGTTAAGAGTCAAATGAAGTTCAATGTATTTTGGGATTAGTTCTTGTATTTTTGAATTGTTTTAAAGGCTTAAAAAAATAATAACCCAAACAGTGTTAAAGTTATATTGGATGTGATTTTTGAGTGGTTTAGAACTACATGGAGTTTTGGGATTTTGGATGTCAAACCCATAACTTAGATGTATTGGTTTAGATGACTCATCGAGTTGACACTTGCTACCCTGAAATTGGATTTTGAGCACTAGGGGCTTATGTAAGGGTTTCATACTTGTTTATTACTTGTGGTGGAATAGTTTAAAGGATTCTAAAGTCGAATCCCAAATTCGTGTTTCATAAGGTTGGTTATAGATCTTGTGGTAAAGTATAATGGTCATCATAGAAACTTATGGGTGTGTGTAAAAGTATAACAATTGTGATCGATAGTTATGTGATTACCTTAAAAGTAGATAACTACTTGTGTGCTTTAAGAAACCTATTAAATCTCATTCAAGGTAGATGACAATTTCAGAATGGGATTGTATAGTGTGAGTCCTAAAATAATATATGTAACCCTCATATTTCTATGTTGCTACATGTGATATATTATGAAATTTAGACATCGTGAAATGGTTTAATGGGAATGGAAAATAGATACATCCTCGCACACATTTATGAACTCGTTAATATGTTGCATTTAGAAATGACATGTAAAATTAGTCATGGGCGTGCATAATAAACATAGGTGGCAACAACCTTGTAGAATTCATGTTGTGATTGACTATGAATCTTTTACGCCATGGTTAAACATGACAATTTGGTTTAAACCAAATGGTATGCTAAAGAGATTGTTTGCATGAAAACATAAGTTTGATTGTATGATAAATACTAATGGAGTGGTATGAGTTAAATGAACTATGTGACACAAGTGTATGCACTAAATTTTTTTTTATTAGATTAATCATGATGAGGTTAATGATATTACATATGATGAAAATGAATGTGAGATTGAACCTAAATAACAACAAACTATACTTAAGCCATGTAACATATTGTGATATAGGTTACGAAATAACATAAGAGATTAACATCATGATAGGTAAAGTGTTGAAATTAGTTATCAATCTTTTGATGACTTGTTTGCTTATGGTATTTGCATATGTATGTCTTGTTGATTGATATGTTAAAGTAAATGAAAACATGAATTTTTTGGAACATGAACTTAATTATACTAGATGATTTATTTTAATTCAATATGAAAAAAAAACTTCTTCTAAACTATTCACACTTTTAAGCTTTGAACTGGGTTAATGCTATAAATAGCTTAAATATTATGATCACAAGTTAGGATAATCATGATGAGATGCATATGAGAATTATACTTTAAAATTAGTATGTATGTGAATTAAAATGGTATGAATTGTGATATGTGTGGCAGATAAACATTGTAACTGTTATAAAACCCTTGAACAATAAGACAAATATAGGTAATTTTTTCACATAATTGAGCGGTAGATCGTTTAATATTGACACACGCAAAAATTAAAAATCATAAGTGTCCGAAGTAATATGAATATAAGGTGTGATGTTTAGAATCTTGAGAATGAGAAGAATATTATAATGTCATGCAGTGGTATGAATGTGTCTATAAAATAAAATATGCATGATCATGCTATAATAATGAAGCCGATTATAATAGGAATTTGAAAAGATGATGAACACCAAGATTTTGATTTGGATGAAAATTGATGTATATATATTAAATACTTATGTAAATAAGAAAACTAAAGATGAGAACTGATGTTATGAAGTTAATGATTGAATATGATACACACTGTAGGTCCCAAAAGGTCTCCCAAGTATGTTGCTGTAAGCTGTAAAGGGGGGGGGGGGGGTGAATACCGCTATTAAAAATTACAACACACTTTTCTCAATTGTTTGTATGTATATATCATCAAGTGTTAATTACAAACAAGTTTGAACTGCGAAATGGTTCAAACTGAGATGACAGAAAAATAACAGATAACTAACTAATCTAAGACTCACTCAGACTAGTTACAGTAAATACACACACTAAGATGCACTCACTGTTTTATAAGACAAATAGACAGCTTAAACAAGAACAGCTTGGACACACTAGACTATCCTTGTTCTAAACAGACTTTGCATGCATGAAAAACACAATTCTTTGCACGCCCAGGATATCTCTTTCTTGGTTATCTCTCATTCCTTAGAAGCTTCCTTTTATACTCTCTCAGAGAGTCACAGAAAAGCTTCCTCAATGGTTAAGGAGATAGTGGAACGCCTTTGCTAACAGACATGGCGCCTTTTCTGCATATTCTGACAAAATAGCACTTGTCTCTATATTGCAGAATCTTTGTCTTTTTCATTTTGTCTCTGTTGCAGATTGCTTTAACTAAAAGGGGAATGTCAACTTTAATCCTTTCCTCTTCTTGTAAAGCCATTTTAATATAAGAAATGGTCTTTCACCCATTTCAATCTTTGTCTTCGTGTATCTAAACAGCTTGGGCAGTGTTAGCAGTTTCTGAGTTTTCACTTTGTCTTCGACTTGTAAACTGATCTTCTCATCCATGACATTACATGATGACATGAAAACATATTCCATAAAGTGTATAACCTGTTCACAAAGAACATGTTCTGTTCACAAAAAACAGAACACTTAGATTTTGTCCATGTTGCTCAACGGGTATGAGCGGCGTAGACAGTTTATGTCCAACCTGTCCAACAGATTAGGACAGCTTGGACAATGTGCCTTGGTTACAACAAATGCAATAAGGTGAGCAGCTTTGGGCTTATATTGCAAATCACTTTTAGGATTCAATTAGGCATAAATAGGCCTTAAATTATACATTTAGGTGTATCATACAGGTTTGATCAAAGATCTCCCCCTATGATATAGAACAGGTTTGATTGAGACCTTTTTGTGCCTAACACTCTCCCCCTATTTGCAATAATCAGCCTAATCTGACACTGTTAACTATCACTATATATTTTTACATTACATTTGCTGAAGTAGAATACAACATTGAAGTAAAGTAAAAGATCAGTTTATATATACACTGATATTGATTTAAAACAACACAATTTTTTACAGAAGTACAACTGATGTACTGAAATAAATTACAACTAATGTAATATTGTACAACATACGTACAGAGAAAAGTTTCAACATGTTTGGACTGTTGATGTTGGGAGCAAATAATGGTAAGTCTGTCCACCTAATGGACAACTTCCATTCTTCATCTACTCAACAGTAGATGGAACTTGAAGCTGAGGTCATGGCCCAAACAGGTGTTCATAATGTTCCATTGTCTCATCAATTTCTTCAATTTCATGCCTTAGGAACATGAAGTCTGGACTTTGGAGTTCTCCCCTTTCATAGAAACCTTTGACTTGTTCCCAGATGATAGCCCTCCATCTTGAATGCTGTTGAAAAGCATTTGATAGTCTGAAAGCTATGACTTGCTTGAGACCAACCTTGAAAAGATCAGAAGCCCTCTGGAAACACATTTTCTTTGATAAGGGGTCCATAAAGAACACCCCTAACTCAGGCTCTTCTATGAATTTCTGTCCTTAGGCTCAACCCCTTTTGGCAGACTGTGATCTACCCTTTTGACTTCAAGAGCTATCATCCCTTGATCAATCATGATGATGAGCTCTTCAAGCTCTGTATCATTTCTCTGTCACCTGGGCTTAATCTTGTGTTCGACTAGTGAGGTACCATTGATTTGTTCTTCAGGAATCAAGCCTAGGTCTTTAACTTTTTTCCATCAGTTTTTTGACATATGCCCTGATAGTTTAAGCAGATTCAGATTTTGATCTGCTCAGGGCAACAGCCAATTCAACCCGTTCCCTGTACCCCTTACAAGCAATATCAGCAGCTTCATAAGTTTCCATTTCTGGACCCTTAGCACCTAGCCTTGTAATCTGAAGCTTCCACTGTTTACCTTTTCTTTGACAATAGATTCCTTGGCAAGTCTTCTGTTAGCAACATGAAAGAACTTTTTCCTTGCCATATTATAAAAATGGAATTGGGTTCTAGCTGATGAGGATACAGGCTTTGATTTGGTCACCAAGACCTGTGCACCTTTTTCCTTCTCACCTTCTTTAGCTATCACTGACTCATTTGCAGCCTCCATTAGTTTTCTTTGTACATCCAAGGAGGGCATTTTTATCTTTTTAGCCTCCGTGGCTGCAAAGGCTTTAGCAGCTTTAGCTGAGGCTGTTTCCTTCTTCTCTCTGTTAAGAATCTCAAGCTGCTCTTGTTTCCATTGATAATAGGTGTCCAATGTAACACCCATTTCTTTGGCTTGGGATTTGTCAAATTTAAGCTGAGCAGCTTTGAGATAGTCAGTGTCCACAGAAGTTTTTTCTCCCTTTGCTACTCTAGTCTGAGCAGCTTCCATTTCTTCTTCTTTTTCTTCTTCTTCTTCTTCTTCTTCTATTTCTTCTTCAGTCTGTTCAAGAATCAAATGCCTCCTTTTGCTTGGCCTGTCCTCAGGAATGGATTACTCCCCCTTAGATGGTGCAGGGCTTGGAGATCCAACCAAAGTAGGCTAAGCAGTAGTTGCAGAGATAGTTGAAGTACCTGCAGCAGCACTAGTTTGAAAGTGTTCTGCTGCTTGACCCACCGAAGTTGATCTCTCCTTAGGAGGAGGTGAAGATTTCTCCCCCTTAGATTTTGTCTTCGAGGCAGATTTAGACTTCTCCCCCTTTGAAGGAGATGGCACAGAGCCTTGAAAAATAGGACTTCCTAAAAGAACGGATCCACCAGACTGGGTAGCAGCAGTTTTGGAAATAGGCCTTGAACCAACCAGGCTATGCACTAAGAAAGGCAGATTGTCCTTGACCTCTGCTAGCTGGATAACACAGGTTTAAAGAGAAGAGGAATGAGTTCAAGAGTGAGTTCAAGAGTGAGTTCAAGAGTGAGTTCGAGAGGAATTAGAGTCTGTAAACACTAAACCTTGAAGCTGTGCAGGAGTGAGTTCAAGAGAATCTTTCATAACCATCAAAGTTTGACGCCACAATATTTGACAGGGAGACTGATATCGTCCAATTCATACATGTTTTATCAGACGATATCTTGTATTTTACATCGTAATTTGGTTTTTATTCGTCTCCAATAAAATCTTATAGGTTCATGTTTTCATTTCAGGTTTTTGTTGAGTAATTGAAGTGAAATGTGCCAAAACAAAGCATACTCGGCGAGTTCATCACTTACTCGGCGAGTTCTAAGCTCAACAGAATGGATTGAACTGCACTATGCTCGGCGAGTTCATTGCACCTACTCGGCGAGTACTCCGCTTTCCAGAACTGAAATTTAACCCCATACTCGGCGAGTTGCTCACTTACTTGTCGAGTAAGCCTAAAACCCTGATATTCTCTGATAAATGCTGTATCAAGCCAGATCCAACAGGAAGTCGACAACACATGAACTCGGCGAGTTCATATCATCAACTCGGCTAGTTGGTCTTCCTGGAACTCCAGTCAGAAGGTGACAACACTTGAACTCGGCGAGTTCGTTGCTCATACTCGGCGAGTTCCTCCCAGGCTATAAAAGGATTTTTCCTGCTCATTTAATGGGGACGAATTTTTATCAAATAATTTACACACATACTATCTGTTTTCTTTGAGGAAGAAGGAAGGCAAAGAAGGGTTCCAACTTGAAGTTTTGATTCAAGGGATTGCATCTTCATCATCATACACCATTAGGGGAGTTTTTCGTATATTTAAGTTAATCTTAATGTGTGAAATGCTTGCTCATTGTAAGATGATGTTTTACTCCACTAATATGGAGTAGTTTTGCTATGTAATCATTTGGGTAACAAACCCTAGAGATTGGATGATTTATGTTTTATAAGTGATTGGATAATATGTCTTAGTTTACTGATTTTGAATGAAAATCTTATTGTTATGTTTAAGACTTGTTAAACTTGCTATGAACGCTTCATTATTTCCATAACGAGAGTTTGAAATAGTTGGTATTTATTTTTGATGAACGAAACATTTTGGTGTAGTTGAATATTTCTACTAGAGATGGTGAAAGAGTGTGTTTAATAGGTATTTTTATAATAATGAGAGGGGATTTATGTTTTTATGAGAATATAACATGAGTTTTATGTATTCGGTGTAACCGAATCATCGTTCAAAGTTCGTAAACTTATTGTGAACATTCGATTTTGCATGACTCAAGTTTCGAACATTTAAAAAAGGTTTTCGTGTTCACGTCGTGAGTTATGGGATTATTGTGCTATAGCGAGAGACCTATATAGCTATATGATCATTGTTCACAACTTAAATTGATATTGTATTCATGAATAAGAGATTTGAGTGGATATGATATCGGTTGTTATGATAAAATAGCATCAAACATATCTTAGAGATTTGTGTGTTTGTATCTTTGGGATCATAACTGATATGTTATTCAGTTTGCGCTTTTAATTATTCATCCGTTGTTTAGGGAGAGTGATCGCATTTGATTACACGTTTCGTTTTATCAGAATTCTAAGTAATTAATCTTTTCTTCTGCTTGTGTTTGTTGTGTTGATAATCTTTTGTCATTATTTAGTATATACGCAGTTTAAATCAACCTTTAATCTTAGCTAGTTATTAATTGACGACTTATTATCATCATTCCACCAATTGTCCCTGAGTTCGATATCCGAACTTATGTAAGTTATACTAGTATACGATAGGAAATATTTTCCTATTTGTCCGCTAGTTTTAGTTTATTTAATTCCATTTTATAATTAAAATTAAGGTGTGCTAGCGGCACATCAAGTTTTTGGCGCTGTTGTCGGGGGACAATAATGGTGATTTTTAGAACGGTTGAACGTTTCTATATTACCGATCCTTTTGGGGATTTATCCCCGAGAGTTAATTTCATTATCTTTAATTCATTGCATTACAATTTCTTGTTCTAGATCACCCGTTGGTTTCCCTTTCTCTTGTAGGAGTGTATGAGCCGAAATCTCCTCTCGGATTTAACCGAACCATTGACCGATCTGGAGAGATTAATTCGAAGGAAGAATAAGCAAAAGGAAGGAGAACCCTCGGTTGAACAAGAATCATCATCGACACCACCGACCGCATCCCCAATTATAGTAGAGGATCTTGAGGCTTCGGGACAAAGAACCGAACCAAAAGTCGAAGCAAAAATGGTGGAAGAAGATAATCGTACCATGAGGGAGCGTTCCAAGGCGACCAACATCGGGTCGGGATCAGCATTCATACGCCGTCCCGTTCAAGCGGCACATTGTGAGATCAAAACAAATTATCTCCAATACTTGAATCAAATGTGCCCCTTTGATGGACTTGACTCAGATGATCCAAACTCGCATCTAACTCGATTCTTGGACGTTTGCGACATGATAAAGATTCGGGAAATGCCCGAAGAATCCTTGTACCTTCGTTTATTCCCTTATATGTTGAGGGGAGCCGCTCAAACGTGGTTTGAATCACTAGCACCACAATCGATCACAAATTGGGAGGAACTTGTAGACCGGTCCTAATGCGGTATTTCCATCCCTCTAAAACTGCTCTTTTAAAAAATGATATCTGTAATTTTTTGCAGGAAAGAGAGGAATCATTGTACGAAGCGTGGGAAAGGTGCAAAGGTCTTTTGAGAAAGTGTCCACATCACGGGTTGGACACCTACAATCAAGTTTATACATTCTACAACAGGCTCTTAATCTGAACAAGGCAAATATTAGATTTGAATGCCGGTGGATGTGTTATGGACAAGAAACCTACCAATGCTTACAAAGCAATAGAAACTGCGGCCACTAACACTCATGAGTGGCACTCTTCAAGACATAGGATCGTGCGCGGTGCTTTGAAGCAAGGGGATGATGTGAGTTAACTTAAGGATGAGATGGCTAAAATGGGTAAACAAATAGTTCAACTACAAAACCCGAGAGTAGCAACTCATGTGTTTTAATTGTGTGACGGTCCTCATACCGCAAATGGGTGCACCAAAAGGATGACACTTCTCAATAGACAATCCACTATTAAGTCTATTAAAGAAGTGTGTAAACTTTGTGGAGGACCACACACGGCGAGAGAATGTGCGAACGACGATGCGGCGGAAACGTTAGAAGAAGATGTGTTGTATTCTTATGGTGATCGATTTGACAATCCAAGGGGAAAGCTAGCATTTCAACCACCACCTCAACAATACTATAATCACAATGTTGACAATCGGAATCATCCAAATTTCCGATGGCGTCAACCAAATGACCAAGCTCCGGCAGTACCGACGGGATTTGAGGGTGCTAGTTCTTCCAACCCGAACAAAAGAAACAACTCATACCAACCTCGTCATCCAAACACCGCCCAATATCAATCCCGACAACCAAATCAACCAACCATTACATCGCAACAACCACACCAAGCTACAAATGCCACCACTCCATCAACCGAAACCAAGCCCACCCTTGAAGATATACTGATGGGACAACAAGCTTCCATTCAAAACCTCGAAAAGCAAATGGGGCAACTCACTCAATTACTTCTCGATAAGGAAAGGGGAAAGGGTACATTGCCTTCCAACACGGAAGTCAATCTAACAGAGCATGTCAAGGCCATCAATTTGAGGAGTGGTAAAATTCTTGAACCTGTTTCTAATTCAGTTTTAGATGACATTGTTGTTGATGATTCACAGGTTGAGCCAGAAAAAGAGGCTACAAAGGATGAGGCAAAAACTTCAAGCCCACCAAGTACCGTGCAAGTCCTACCTCCTTCCACGAAAGAAGTCCCGATCGCCAAACCGAAGGCACCTTTCCCGAGTCGGTTAAAACGGGAAAAGGATGAGGCTCAATTTCACAAATTCCTTAAGCTATTTAAACAATTGCATATTAATTTACCTTTTATTGATGTTATCTCACAAATGCCTACTTATGCTAGGTTTCTCTAGGATATCATCACCAATAAGAGGAAGCTCGAAGGAATTTCGATCGTGGTCATGAATGAGGATTTCTCGGCGGTGCTACAAAACAAACTACCTCAAAAGCTAACGGATCCAGGGAGTTTTACTATTCCTTGCCACATTGGTAGTTTAGTTATCACGAATGCACTTGCGGATCTTGGGGGAAGCATAAATTTAATGCCCACATCTTTATATGAAAAATTGCACTTGGGAGATCCGCAACCGACCAAAATGAGCATTCAATTGGCCGATCGGTCAATAAAGTATCCAAGGGGAGTAGTCGAAAATGTGCTTGTAAAAGTTGATAAATTTGTGTTCCCCGCGGATTTTGTTATCCTAGACATGGAGGAAGATAGCCGTGTATCCTTTATTCTAGGGAGGCCCTTTTTGGCCACTTCACGAGCTATAATAGATGTGTTTGATAAAAAGCTCACTTTGAAGGTCGCTAATGAGTCTGCCACATTTTCAATTGATAAAAACATGCAACATGCATCATTTATTGACAAAACTTGTTACCACGTGCACGCATTTGAAGAAGCTTTTGATTTTGATTTTTCATCTCTTTTGTCATACAACGCCAAGGACATCTACTCAATGGATGAAGGGAAAAAAGTCATTGATTTTGAAAAAATTTTGGAGGAGTCGACACCATTGTCGACCATTGACCCACCCCCTTTCCTTTGGATATTGATTCTATCTCTCATGATCATAATTCTTGTCTGGTCAAATCATCTCTTGAAGACCCACCAACTCTTGAGCTCAAAGAACTCCCAAGCTATCTCGAGTATGCATTCCTCCTTGAGGAGTCTAAGTTGCCGGTTATAATTTCGTCAAGTCTTTCGGGCGACCAAAAAATTAGACTCCTCAACACTCTTCTAGCCCACAAAGGGGCTATTGCATGGAAAATTATCGAAATCAAGGGTATTAGTCCTTCATTTTGCACGCTTAAAATTTTAATGGAAGAGGACTACAAACCCGTTGTCCAAAGATAACGTCGTTTGAACCCGAACGTGATGGAGGTAGTAAAGAAGGAGGTAATTAAGCTTCTTGATTCCGGGTTCATATATCCGATCTCGGATAGCCCGTGGGTGAGTCCGGTTCAAGTCGTGCCCAAAAAAGGTGCATGACTATCGTTCATAATAAAAACAACGAGATCATTCCGAAGAGAACGATAACGGGATGGCGTGTATGCATCGATTATCGCAAATTAAACAATGCCACCCGTAAGGATCACTTTCCTTTGCCATTCATGGATCAAATGTTAGAACGATTGGCCGAAAATAAATTCTATTGTTTTCTCGATGGGTTTTCGGGATATTTTCAAATCCCCATCAATCCCGAAGACCAAGAGAAAACAACTTTCACTTGCCCATATGGAACTTTCGCTTATCGCCGGATGCATTTCGGGTTGTGCAACGCACCCGCTACATTCCAAGATGCATGATGGTAATTTTTCATGATATGATTAAGATTTTATGGAAGTTTTCATGGACGATTTTCGGTCTATGGAGATTCATTTGATTCATGTTTAGCCAGTCTTGATTCCATGTTAGCTCGATGTGAGGAAACAAATCTTGCGTTGAATTGGGAGAAGTGCCATTTTATGGTACAAGAGGGTATTGTCTTGGGACATAAGATCTCAAGTGTGGAAATTAAGGTTGATAGAGCTAAAATTAACACTATCTCAAAGCTTCCTCCTCCCACAAATGTGAAAGGCATTAGGAGTTTTCTGGGTCATGCGAGGTTTTATCGTCGTTTCATCAAAGAATTTTCAAAGATCACACGCCCGATGACCCAACTTCTCGAAAAGGACACCCCGTTTGTCTTTTCCCAAGAATGCCGTGATTCCTTTAATCTCCTCAACGATAAGCTCACACACGCTCCTATCACGATAGCTCCTGATTGGTCCCAACCTTTCGAGCTTATTTGTGATGCTAGTGGCCGTTTTGGGCCAACGAGTCAATAATCACTTCCAACCAATTTACTATGCAAGTAAGACTCTAACGGATGCTCAAGAGAATTATACTACTACCGAGAAGGAACTTCTCGCCATTGTCTTTGCGTTTGATAAATTTCGGTCCTATCTAGTTCTTTCCAAAACTGTCGTTTCTACCGATCATTCGGCTCTTCGGTTCTTGTTCTCCAAACAAGACGCCAAACCTCGTCTTATCCGTTAAATTCTTCTCCTCCAAGATTCGACATCGAAATCAAGGATAAGAAAGGAGCCGAAAACCTCGCGGCCGATCATCTCTCCCGTCTTGAAAATCCAAATCTTGAAGGGCTTCATGATTCATCCATTAATGATAAGTTTCCGGATGAGTCCCTGATGAAGCGCGTTGTTGATTCTGAGGCTCATTGGTTCGCCGACATTGCCAATTATTTAGCTTGCGGTACATTAGTTAAAGGCATGTCGTTCCAACAAAAGCGAAAGCTTTTCTCCGATGGCAAGTATTATTTTTGGGAGGTGTGGCACCCTTGCCACAACAACCACCAATTACAATACACCCAGGATTAATCATCAACATGCAATAACATAATGATCTGATAACCTAAATTAAGTGCGGAAGCATTAAAACATAAATGAAATAGTGCAACAAGTGTTAAACACCCTACGGTGCTATAAGGTACCAAGTCTATGTCTACACACCCATACATTTATTACAATCATCCAGAATATTACAACATTGTCTCGTAACATAAATTACCGATAAAATAGTGCCGAATCTCCAAAATCTTCCAAACGACCTAACTAGAAGGTCCAGCAGTAGATTTTCCTTTGCCTGTAAAAATACAACAACTAAAACGTAAGCGAATGCTTAGTGAATACATAGATTACGCATTTTATAAGTCTTTATGAAGCCCAAGAGTAATCCCGACGACAAACGTCGTATACTCTCTTCGTACACCAAGTACGGACCAGAGCCGCAGCCCCTTCGAGCTCACAGCTCGGCATTTAAACATACCATCTGAGACAAACGTACGATCGGGGATGACATACTGCCTACCGGGCCTAGGAGGGATCATCTCCAGGTCATATAGCACAGTGACATCAGAGTAATCGATGCGACCCACCGGTCCATCACTAGATGCACAACAACCGAAAGGACATGCAACAAGTAAGAATGTGCATCTAAATCTACGCAAGTTAGTAGAATTCCAAACAATCAATGAAACAACAGGTCTCAGCAGGCAAAGCTTACATAAAACAAATATAACCATGCGAAATCTACTGTACTCACAGTGGGTGCGTAATTTATCTTTTAACCGATATTATTTCTCTTCGGGCTTTCAACCGGATCCACCAAGTACCCCACTGTGGGTTAAACAACACCACAAGGGACCTGTTATATCAATTACAACAATACCTCGTGTCAATAACCATTTAAATCCATAAAACCATGTTTTGTAAGTTTTGCAATATATTCCCCCTTTCGGTCTATGTCCAAATCCATATTACAATTGAGTTGAACCCATCTCAAGTTCATAACTTGTCCTTTGAATAATTCTTGCCATTTTATGTGTTATTTATGAGTTTCATTCATAATACTCGAGTTTAGGGAGTAGCATTCTAAATTTTTAGACATTAAACTCGAATTTAATGGGTTAGATTCGAAATCAAGCATCAGATTCGAACCATATAGTCAGATTCGAACTAAGCTTCGAATCTAGGCTTAGATTCGAACACACACCCTTCGAATCTAGGGTAGATTCGAACACCCCAAAGCATAAATTCTACTTCCATTCGAGTTTAGGGGATAGATTCGAACCCCATGTTTTAAATTTGAAACCATGCTCGAGTCTAAGTGATAGATTCGAACTAACCCTTCGAATCTAGGGTAGTTTCGAAACCCCATTCGAATCTAATGATACACACTCGAAAACACACTCGAATCTAGTACAAAAATCGAGTTTGTTCTTGCATTTCGACTCTGTTCTTGACATATTCGAGTCTGTTCATCATTTCAGCTTAAATCCTTCATTTCTAAGTCAAAAATCATGCATATATCATGTATGATACCTAGATTCGATTCTACTATGCATATACTATCACATTCCAGCAATGTTTCGAGTAAAACAGGCTCCAATTTGCATAAAATGATAGATTCGAAATTTCTAGTTCTTCAAAACCGAAACAACAAACTTAAAAGATTCGATTCTTACCTCAATTCGTATGAAATCAGAAATCCGTTTGTAGATTGTTGTTGTACTCCTCGATACCTTTCCGTTGACGTATAATTCTCGAAAATCTGACGGTCGGTTTGTGATATATCTTAGAGAGATGTAGAGAGAAAATTTCTAGAGAGATGAAGTAGTGAGAGAGTGTAAACTAGAAAATGAAGCCTATTGCCCTTTATATACTACTTTCGTCATTTTGCACATTTCATCACTCGACTTAACCGGTTCCATAAAATACTGATTTAATCTTAGATTTATCATAAATAACTTTTAAATTCATAATACTCCACAAAATTGATTCTGAGTTCAATTTTCTTAAAAATAGCAACAAACTTGCTAAATATCCAAATACATAATAATCGCCCAAATTCAACTTAAATATATATAAGTTTTCCACTTAATTAACCAAAATACATCAAATTAAATCCGTGGATGTTACAGCATGGGCTCCACCACGCTCAACTTCGTCCTCGAAGTTACTCGGACTCAAACAGTTTCGGATACTTTCTTAACATTTCTGACTTAGTTTCCCATGTATGATTTGCTCCTTTATGATGCTTCCAACGTACAAGCACCATTTCTATCTCCTTGCTTCTCAATTTCTTCATCTTAGTATCTAACACACACTCCGGCTCTTCAACATACCGGAGCCTTTCATCAACTTGCAGTTCAGTATGGTCGGCCCAATCCTCGTTACTAGAAGTAAATGACTTCCGAAGATTTCCAACGTGAAACACCGGATGTATACCCGACATCTCTTCAGGCAATTCCAAACGATATGACTGATTTCCTACTTTTTCGGTTATCTTAAATGGTCCGACGAATCTCGGAGCCAACTTTCCCCTTTTAACAAAACGAGTAACACCCCTCATGGGTGATACATTCAAGTAGACCCAGTCATTCACTTCAAAATTGATCGGCTTGTGCCTCCGATCATAGTAACTTTTCTGACGATCCTGGGCCGCTTTCATGTTCTGCCTAATCAACTGTATCTTCTCGTTTGTTTCTTGAAGCAAGGCCGGCCCAGCGATTGGTGTTTCACCCGTTTCTCTCCAACTTGTAGGAGTCCTACATTTCCTTCCATACAAAGCCTCGAACGGAGCTTTCTTGATTGTCGCATGATAGCTATTATTGTACGAAAACTCTATTAGTGGCAAATGATCATCCCAGTTGCCACCGAGATCTAACACACACGATCTCATCATGTCTTCAAGCGTTAAGATGGTCCGCTCACTCTGACCATCAGTTTGCGGGCGGTAAGCTGTACTCATTGCTATCCTTGTCCCTAACCCTTCTTGCAAAGCCGACCAAAAATTTGAAGTAAACCGGCTGTCCCGGTCCGATACTATGGACTTAGGAACTCCATGCCTAGAAACAATCTCGTCCATATAAATTTTAGCCAACTTTTCTAAGGAGTAACTTTCTCTTATCGGTATAAAATGTGCGGACTTAGTTAATCTATCGACTATCACCCAAACTGCATCATGTTGGCGCCTAGTCTTCGGCAGTTTTGTAACAAAATCCATAGTAATGTGCTCCCACTTCCATTCCGGAATGGGAAGCGGCTGCATACTGCCGTACGGTTGTTGATGTTCGGCCTTTACCAACCGGCAAGTCCTACATCGTTCAACATACTGACCGATATCCTTCTTCAATCCCGGCCACCAAAAGTCTGCCTTTAAGTCGTTGTACATCTTTGTGCTCCCGGGATGTACAGAAAACTTAGATTGATGTGCCTCCTCAACGATCACATTTCTCATACCACCATATTTCGGCACCCAAATTCTTCCGTACACACCTTTTATACCAGACTCGCTTGTTTCCATATTCTTTAAATGTATCCTAACATCCTCAGCACCAATATTCTCCTCTTTCAAGGCTTCTTTCTGAGCAGCCTTGACATCATCAATTATCGTGGAGGTCAGCATTGTAGACGTCATCATATAACAGAAATCCTTAGCATAAGCCTTTGGGCTCAAGGCATCGGCTACCACATTAGCCTTTCCGGGATGGTACAGTATCTCACAATCGTAGTCTTTAATAAGCTCCATAGACCTACGTTGTCTCATATTAAGTTCCTTCTGGCTAAAGATATACTTCAAGCTCTTATGGTCCGTGTAAAGTTGACACTTAGTACCGTACAGGTAGTGCCTCCATAACTTCAAAGCAAATGTTACTGCGGTCAACTCCAGATCATGAGTCGAATAATTCTTCTCATGCTGTTTCAACTGTCTTGAAGCATACGCTATAACCTTCCCACGCTGCATCAATACAGCGCCTAACCCTAACCTTGATGCATCAGTATAAACCACAAAATCGTCATTGCCTTCCGGTAAGGCAAGTATCGGAGCCTCGCTTAACGCCTTCTTCAGAACCTCAAAGGCATCCTGCTGCACAGTTTCCCATATAAATGGTGCATTCTTCTTGGTTAATGCAGTTAAAGGAACTGCAATCTTTGAGAAATCCTTTATAAACCTCCTATAATATCCTGCCAACCCCAGAAAACTTCTAACTTCAGTAGCTGAACGAGGCGGCTCCCAGTTCTTTATTGCTTCAACTTTGGCTGGATCCACAGAAATCCCAGCCCCCGAAATCACATGCCCTAGAAACTGTATATGTTGCAGCCAAAACTCACATTTTGAGAACTTGGCGTACAACTTTTCTTTCCTCAACAACTCTAGCAGCTCCCTGAGATGCTCAGCATGCTCAGCCTCAGACCTAGAGTATACTAGAATATCATCGATAAACACTATCACCGACTTATCCAACATCGGTCTACAAACCCTATTCATCAAGTCCATAAAGACAGCTGGGGCGTTAGTTAATCCAAAAGGCATTACCAGAAACTCGTAATATCCATACCGAGTCCTGAATGCTGTCTTTGGCACATCTTCCTCTCGAACCTTCAATTGATGATATCCCGATCTCAGATCAATCTTAGAAAATACACTAGCGCCATGTAACTGATCAAACAAGTCGTCTATCCTCGGCAGAGGATACTTGTTTTTAATCGTCAACTTATTCAGTTCCCGATAATCTATGCACATCCTCATCGTGTCATCCTTCTTCTTTACAAACAGTACCGGAGCTCCCCATGGCGATGAACGCTGCCGAATGAAGCCCTTATCCAACAATTCTTGCAGCTGTGTCATCATTTCCTTCATCTCGGTTGGGGCAAGACGATAAGGAGAACGAGCTACCGGTGCAGCTCCGGGGATCAGATCAATTCGAAACTCAACTTGTCTCTCAGGCGGCACGCCAGACAAGTCTTCCGGAAACACATCCGGGAATTGTAAAACAACCGGCATATCGGCCAAAGTTCTCTTCACTGCCTTAGCATCAATCGCATATGCTAAGTATGCATCACATCCCTTTGCAACAAGCTTTCGAGCTTTTGCAATAGTCAGCAAACACAGATCCCCGCTTCTCCTATCCCCATATATACATATCTCACGCCCCTCCGGGGTAGTTATCTTTATCATTCGGCTCTTACACACTATATGAGCTTCATTCTCGATCAACCAGTCCATTCCGACTATCACATCAAACTCGCTGAACTCTATCGGAATCAGATCTAAATTGAAGACTACATCTTCAATTACTAACGTGCAATTTCGGTATACATGATCTACCTTAATTAAAGTATTGCTAGCAGTTTCAATATCAAGTATAGCAGACAACTTAGACAGTGGCATAGCAAGTCTTTGTGCAAACACAGTAGAAACAAACGACCTATTGGCACCCGAATCAAATAAAACTCGTGCTGGCATAGAATTAACTATAAACGTACCCGTGACGACCTCCGGGTTTTCCCTTGCCTCCTCTGTAGTTATCTGAAAAGCACGAGCAGGTGCCCTCTGTGACTGACCCCGGCGGTTAACTGAACCACCACTCGAACCTCCAGACGATCGTGTTGATGATGGTGCAGCAGCTGTTGGAGCATTCTTTCTACAGTTCCTGCTATAGTGACCCCACACCCCACACTTATAGCAACCATCACCCTTCCTTGGGCAATCATTCTGAAAATGTCCCAGTTCTCCACAGCAAAAGCAAGCACGTCCGTTAGGGCACTTGCCAAAATGTTCCAAGTGACATTTGTTGCAATATTGTGGCTCGGTGTTGATAGAGTATGCACGAGCACGACCACGATCAGAAGAACCAGATGGTCGGCGAAAAGACTGCTGTGATGAGTATTGTGAAGACCGGGAAGATCCCGAGTATCCTCCCTCCCTTTGGCGCTTCGGCGGTGACGGCTGTGTTGGATTGGTGGAAGCAGCAGCAGACCCGATCGAGTAACCCGACATAATCAAGATCTGTTCTACATTTCTGGCAGCCTCAAGTAAGCCAGCAAATGTAGGGTAGCGGACGTTGCTCATAACCCTCCTAATCTCAATGTCAAGACCAGCCTCGAACCTGGTCACTTTCCTTTCTTCGGTGTCCACCTGATGAGGTGCGAACAGACTTAACCTCGTGAATTCTACAGCATATTGGGACACAGTCTTAGTCCCCTGTACCAGTGCCATAAACTTTGCTTCCAACCTCCGGCGCTCATCAACCGGACTGTACTGCTGAGTGAATAGGTCCTTGAACTCAGCCCAAGTCATATCAGAAACCTTTTCTAACGTCAACGCATTCACCATTGCGTTCCACCACATGATGGCATCATTCGTGAACATAGCAGTTGCATAACGAACCATATCCTTTTCAGCACAATCGCTGATTCGGAATGTTCTTTCAGTAGCTGTTATCCATTCAAGTGCGGCAACAGCATCCCCTAAACCGTTAAACTCCACGGCCCCATTTCCTTTGAAGTCCTTGAAACGACAACCTTTGGGCTTGTTAGACGACCCAATGTTGTCATCTCGTTCCTCGTTGTTACCCCCTTCCTTCTCCTTGTTCTTTCTCTTATCCTCCCTTCTCTTAGCTTCGGCCTCATCTCGAGCCCGAAACTGATCTTGTATCATCTTGTTCTGCTCAGCCATCATGGCTAGCATCATCTCTCTGGTTTCT
>JAANYP010007868.1:0-14058 GCA_020465985.1 Centrapalus pauciflorus | reverse complement strand
TGTTCTTGCATTTCGACTCTGTTCTTGACATATTCGAGTCTGTTCATCATTTCAACTTAAATCCTTCATTTCTAAGGCCTAAAATCAGTGTTATATCAAGTATGATGCATATATTCGATTCTACTATGCATATAGTATCATAATCCATCAACATTTCAAGCAAAACAAGCTTAAATTTGCATAAAATGACAGATTCGAAAATTGTGTTCTTCAAAACCGAAACCAAAATCTTAAAAAGGTCGATTCTTACCTCAATTCGTATGAAATCTGAAATCCGTTTGTAGATTGCTGTTCTACTCCTGGATATCTTTCCGATGACGTATAATTCCCGAAAATCCGACGGTCGGTTTGTGATTTATCTTAGAGAGATGTAGAGAGAAAATTTCTAGAGAGATAGAGTAGAGAGAGAGTGTAAACTAGAAAATGAAGCCTATTGCCCTTTAAATACTACTTTCGTCATTTTGCACATTTCATCATCCGACTTAACCGGTTCCATAAAATACCGATTTAATCTTAAATTTATCATAAATGACTTTTAAATTCATAATAATCCACAAAATTGATTCTGAGTTCAATTTTCTTAAAAATAACAACAAACTTTGCTAAATATCCAAATACATAATAATCACCCAAATTCAACTTAAATATAAATTTTCCACCTAATTAATCAAAATACATCAAAATAAGCCTGAGGATGTTACAGCATGGGCTCCACCACGCTCAACTTCGTCCTCGAAGTTACTCGGACTCAAACAACTTCGGATACTTTCTTAACATTTCCGACTTAGCTTCCCACGTGTGATTTGCTCCTTTATGATGCTTCCAGCGTATAAGCACCATTTCTATCTCCTTGCTCCTTAATTTCTTCAACTTAGTATCCAGTACACACTCCGGCTCTTCTACATACCGGAGCCTTTCATCAACTTGTAGTTCAGTATGGTCGGCCCAATCCTCGTTACTAGAAGTAAATGACTTTCGAAGATTTCCAACGTGAAACACCGGATGTATGCCCGACATCTCTTCAGGCAATTCCAAACGGTATGACTGATTCCCCACTTTTTCGATTATCTTAAATGGTCCGACGAATCTCGGAGCCAACTTTCCTCTCTTAACAAAACGAGTAACACCCCTCATGGGTGATACTTTCAAATAGACCCAGTCATTCACTTCAAAATTGATCGGCTTGTGCCTCCGATCATAGTAACTTTTCTGACGATCCTGGGCCGCCTTCATGTTCTGCCTAATCAACTGTATCTTCTCGTTTGTTTCCTGAAGCAAGGCCGGCCCAGCGATTGGTGTTTCACCCGTTTCTCTCCAACATGTAGGAGTCCTACATTTCCTTCCATACAAAGCCTCGAACGGAGCTTTCTTGATCGTAGCGTGGTAACTGTTGTTATACGAAAATTCTATGAGTGGCAGATGATCGTCCCAGTTGCCACCGAGATCTAACACACACGATCTCATCATGTCTTCAAGCGTTAAGATGGTCCGCTCACTCTGGCCATCAGTTTGCGTGTGGTAAGCTGTACTCATTGCTATTCTTGTCCCTAACCCTTCTTGCAAAGCCGACCAAAAATTTGAAGTAAACCGGCTGTCCCGGTCCGATACTATGGACTTAGGCACTCCATGCCTAGAAACAATCTCGTCCATATATATTTTAGCCAACTTTTCTAAAGAGTAACTTTCTCTTATCGGTATAAAATGTGCGGACTTAGTTAATCTATCGATTATCACCCAAACTGCATCATGTTGACGCCCAGTCTTCGGCAGTTTTGTAACAAAATCCATAGTAATGTGCTCCCACTTCCATTCCGGAATGGGAAGCGGTTGCAGACTGCCATAAGGTTGCTGATGCTCGGCCTTTACCAACCGGCAAGTCCTACATCGTTCAACATACTGGCCGATATCCTTCTTCAATCCCGGCCACCAAAAGTCTGCCTTTAAGTCGTTGTACATCTTTGTGCTCCCGGGATGTACAGAAAATTTAGATTGATGCGCTTCTTCAATGATAACATTTCTCATACCACCATACTTCGACACCCAAATCCTTCCGTATACACCTTTTAATCCAGACTCGCTAGTTTCCATATTCTTAATCTGTACTCTAATATCCTCAGCACCGACATTTTCTTCTTTCAAAGCTTCTAGTTGGGCAGCTTTGACATCGTTAATGATCGTGGAACTTAGTATAGTGGACGTCATCATATAACAGAAATCCTTAGCATAAGCTTTCCGACTCAAGGCATCGGCTACTACATTAGCCTTTCCGGGGTGATAAAGGATTTCACAATCATAATCCTTTATTAGCTCCATTGATCGTCTCTGCCTCATATTGAGCTCCTTCTGACTGAAAATATATTTCAAACTCTTATGGTCCGTGTATAATTGGCACTTAGTCCCGTAAAGATAATGCCTCCATAACTTCAATGCGAATGTTACCGCAGTTAACTCGAGATCATGAGTCGAATAATTCTTCTCATGCTGCTTCAACTGTCTTGAAGCATACGCTATAACCTTCCCACGCTGCATCAATACAGCACCTAATCCCAACCTTGAAGCATCGGTATACACCACGAATTCATCATTACCTTCCGGTAAAGCAAGTATCGGTGCTTCACTCAAAGTCTTCTTTAAAACGTCAAACGCCTCTTGCTGCACAGTCTCCCAAACAAAAGGCGCATTCTTCTTCGTTAAAGCAGTCAAAGGAACTGCAACCTTAGAAAAATCTTTGATAAATCTCCGATAGTATCCTGCCAACCCCAGAAAACTTCTAACCTCAGTAGCTGAACACGGCGGCTCCCAGTTCTTTATTGCTTCAACCTTAGCCGGATCTACCGAAATCCCGGCTCCAGAAATTACATGCCCTAAAAACTGTATCTGTTGTAGCCAAAACTCGCACTTTGAGAATTTGGCGTACAACTTTTCTTTCCTTAACAATTCCAACAGTTCTCTCAGATGTTCAGCATGTTCTGCTTCAGACTTAGAATATACCAGTATATCATCAATAAACACTATCACCGACTTATCCAACATCGGTCTACAAACCCTATTCATCAAGTCCATAAAGACAGCCGGGGCATTGGTTAAACCAAAAGGCATAACCAAGAACTCGTAATGCCCATAACGTGTCCTAAATGCTGTCTTAGGCACATCCTCTTCTCGAACTTTCAGTTGATGGTACCCCGATCTCAGATCAATCTTAGAAAATACACTAGCGCCATGTAACTGATCAAACAAGTCGTCTATCCTTGGCAGAGGATACTTGTTCTTAATCGTCAATTTATTCAGCTCCCGGTAATCTATGCACATCCTCATCGTGCCATCTTTCTTCTTTACAAACAGTACCGGAGCTCCCCACGGCGATGAACTCGGCCGAATGAAGCCCTTATCCAACAATTCTTGCAGTTGTGTCATCATTTCCTTCATCTCAGTTGGGGCGAGGCGATAAGGAGAACGAGCTACCAGTGCAGCTCCCGGGATCAGGTCAATTCGAAATTCAACTTGTCTCTCAGGCGGCACGCCATACAAGTCTTCCGGAAACACATCCGGAAACTGTGAAACAACAGGCACGTCGGCCAACGTTCTCTTTTCAGCCTTGGCATCAATAGCATATGCCAGGTAAGCGTCACACCCCTTTGCAACAAGCTTTCGAGCTTTTGCAATGGTCAGTAAGCACAGATCCCCACTTCTCCTATCCCCGTATATACAAATCTCACGCCCCTCCGGAGTAGTTATCTTAATCATTCGGCTCTTACACACTATCTGGGCTTCATTCTCGATCAACCAGTCCATCCCGACTATGACATCAAACTCACTGAATTCTATCGGTATCAAGTCCAAATTGAAGACTACATCTTCAATTACTAATGTGCAGTTACGGTAGACATGATCTACTTTTACTAAGGTGTTACTAGCAGTTTCAATATCTAGTACAGCAGATAACTTTGATAGAGGCATAGACAATTGTTGAGCAAACATAATAGACACAAACGATCTATTGGCACCCGAGTCAAATAACACTCTTGCAGGTAAAGAGTTAACTATAAACGTACCCGTGACGACCTCCGGATTTTCCCTAGCCTCCTCTGCAGTTATCTGGAAAGCACGAGCCGGTGCCCTTTGAGACTGACCCCGACCTCGGTTAACTGATCCACCGCTTGAACCTCCCGAAGACCGTGTTGTAGATGGAGCAGCAGCAGCTGGATCGTACTTTCTACATTTCCTACTGTAGTGTCCCAATACACCACACTTATGGCACGCATCTCCCTTCCTGGGGCAATCACTCTGATAATGGCCCAACTCACCACAACAAAAACAAGCACGTCCATTGGTGCATTTGCCGAAGTGTTCCAAGTGACACCTATTACAATATCTCGGCTCGGTGTTGATGGAGTAAGCACGAGCACGACCACGATCGGAAAAGCCAGATGGTCGACGATACGACTGCTGAGGTGAGTACTGTGAAGACCGGGAAGAACCAGAATATCCTCCCTCGCGCTGGCGCTTCGGCGGCGACGGCTGTGTTGGGTTGGTGGAAGCAGCAGCAGACCCAGTAGTATAGCCCGACATGATTAGAATCTGCTCTACATTTCTGGCAGCCTCAAGTAAGCCAGCAAATGTAGGGTAGCGGACGTTGCTCATAACCCTCCTTATTTCAATGTCAAGACCAGCCTCGAACCTGGTCACTTTCCTCTCTTCAGTGTCCACCTGATGAGGTGCGAACAGACTTAACCTCGTGAACTCCACAGCATATTGGGACACCGTCTTAGTCCCCTGTACCAGTGCCATGAACTTTGCTTCCAACCTCCGGCGCTCATCAACCGGACAGTACTGCTGAGTGAACAGATCCTTGAACTCAGCCCAAGTCATAACAGAAATCTTCTCCAATGTCAAAGCGTTCACCATGGCATTCCACCACATAATTGCGTCATTAGTGAACATAGCAGTAGCATAGCGAACCATGTCCTTCTCAGCACAGTCGCTGATTCGGAATGTTCGTTCAGTTGCTGTTATCCATTCCAGCGCGGCAACAGCATCTCCTAGTCCATTAAACTCCACAGCCCCATTTCCTTTAAAGTCCTTAAAACGACAACCTCGGGGTTTGTTAGATGACCCAGTGTTGTCATCTTGTTCCTCATTGTTACCCCCTTCCTTCTCCTTATTCTTTCTCTTTTCCTCTCTTCTTTTAGCATCGGCCTCATCTCGAGCCCGAAACTGTTCTTGAATCATTCGATTCTGCTCAGCCATCATGGCTAACATCATCTCTCTGGCTTCCTCAGGTGTCATTCCTCCAGACATGTTCTGAAAATATAAACATATAACTTGTTTAGTAACATGTCATAAATTTAAAGACACCATTCATTTGTCCCGTATGATAGTCAATTTCTTATAATTACTAGATCATAACCTATCTTAGTTCAGATCATTACTTAGCATCACTACATATCATCACCTAATGTTTGAGATCAAGACCTCACGGACACTTGAATCTCAAACAACTGCTCTGATACCATCTCGTGTGGCACCCTTGCCACAACAACCACCAATCACAAATCACCCAGGATTAATCATCAACATACAATACATAATGATCTGAAAACCTAAATTAAGTGCGGAAGCATTAATATACATAAATGAGATAGTGCAACAGTGTTAAACACCCTACAGTGCTATAAGTTACCAGGTCTAAGTCTACACACCCATACAATTATTACAATCATCCCGAATATTACAACATTGTTTCATATCATAAATTACCGATGAAATAGTGATGAGTCTCCCAAATCTTCCAAATGACCTAACTAGAAGGTCCGGCCGCAGACTTTCCCTTTCCTGTAAAATAAAGTCAACTGAGGGGTAAGCGAATGCTTAGTGAATACACAGATTACGCATTTTATAAATCCTTATGATGCCTACAAGAGTAGCACCGACGACGCACGTCGTGCACTCTCCACGTACACAAAGTACGACCACACAAGAGCCGTCGCTCTACGAGCCCGCAACTCGTCTTTTAATACACTACTGAGACCAACATAACACCGGGGATGACATACTGCCTACGGACCTGGAGGGATCAGCTCCAGCGTCTTATAGAGCAGTAACATCGGAGTAACAGATGCGACCCGCAGGTCCATCATAGATGCACAACAAACGAACGGACATGCATCAAATAGGAATGTGCATCCAAAATTTACGCAAGTTAGTAGAATTCCAAACGAATAATGAAGCAACATGTCTCAGTAAGCAAAAGCAATCAATAAGCAGATATAAACATGCGAAATCATATGTACTCACAGTGGGTGCGTAATTAAAAACTCTTATCCAATTATTATTTCTCTTCGGGCTTTCAACCGGATTCCACCAAGTACCCCACTGTGGGTTAAACAACACCACAAGGGACCTGTTACATCAATTACAACAAATTCCTCATATCATTATCCGTTTAATTCATAAAAATCAAGTCTCGTAAGTTTTGCAACGTTTTCCCCCATTTCGGGTCTACATTCAAATTTAACCCATAACTAAATTTGAAACCCATTTCAAGTTCACAACTTGTCCTTTGAATAATTCTTGCCATTTTATGTGTTGTTTATAAGTTCCATTCAAATTATACAAGTTTAGAGAGTATATTTCTCAATTTTAGGCATTAAACTCGAATTTAATGGGTTAGATTCGAAATCAAGCATCAGATTCGAACCTTGTACATCAGATTCGAACCTAGTACATCAGATTCGAACCTCCCCTTGTCAGATTCGAATAGTCCTTCGAATCTAACATCAGATTCGAACACCACCCTTAGAATCTGATGGTACACATTCGAATCTAATACCAATCTCGAGTTTGTTCTTATATTTCGACTCTGTTCTTGACATATTCGAGTCTGTTCATCATTTCAACTTAAATCCTTCATTTCTAAGGCCTAAAATCAGTGTTATATCAAGTATGATGCATATATTCGATTCTACTATGCATATAGTATCATAATCCAGCAACATTTCAAGCAAAACAAGCCTAAATTTGCATAAAATGACAGATTCGAAAATTGTGTTCTTCAAAACCGAAACCAAAATCTTAAAAAGGTCGATTCTTACCTCAATTCGTATGAAATCTGAAATCCGTTTGTAGATTGCTGTTCTACTCCTCGATATCTTTCCGATGACGTATAATTCCCGAAAATCCGACGGTCGGTTTGTGATATATCTTAGAGAGATGTAGAGAGAAAATTTCTAGAGAGATAGAGTAGAGAGAGAGTGTAAACTAGAAAATGAAGCCTATTGCCCTTTAAATACTACTTTCGTCATTTTGCACATTTCATCATCCGACTTAACCGGTTCCATAAAATACCGATTTAATCTTAAATTTATCATAAATGACTTTTAAATTCATAATAATCCACAAAATTGATTCTGAGTTCAATTTTCTTAAAAATAACAACAAACTTTGCTAAATATCCAAATACATAATAATCACCCAAATTCAACTTAAATATAAATTTTCCACCTAATTAATCAAAATACATCAAAATAAGCCCGAGGATGTTACAAAATCTACTCTCTAAACTCGAGTATTTTGAATAAAACTCATAAACAACACATAAAATGACAAGAGTTATACAAAGGACAGAATATAAACTTGAAATGGGTTCAAACTTAATTATGGTTTGGAATTTAAACATGGACCCGAAATGGGGGGAAAATATTGCAAAACTTACAAAACTTGGTCTTATGAATTTAAACGGTTTTTTGACTTGAGGTATTGTCTCAACTAATTTAACAGGTCCCTTGTGGTGTTGTTTAACCCACAGCGGAGTACTTGGTGGATCTAGTTGAAAGCCCGAGGAGAAATAATATCGGTTAAAAGTTTAATTACGCACCCACTGTGAGTACAGTAGATTTCGCATGTTTATATCTGTTTTATGTTAAGCTTTGCCTGCTGAGACCTGTTGATTCATGATTTGTTTGGAATTCTACTAACTTGCGTAGATTTAGATACGCATTCTTACTTGTTGCATGTCCGTTCGATTGTTGTGCATCTAGTGATGGACCGGTGGGTCGCATCGATTACTCTGATGTTACTGTGCTATATGACCTGGAGCTGATCCCTCCTAGGCCCGGTAGGCAGTATGTCATCCCCGATCGTACGTTTGTCTCAGATGGTATGTTTAAATGCCGAGCTTTGGGCTCGAAGGAGCTGCGACTCTGGTCTGTACTTGGTGTACGAAGAGGGTATACGATGTTTGTCATCGGTTTTACCCTTGGGCTTCATAAAAATTTATAAAATGCGTAATCTTTGTATTCACTAAGCCTTTGCTTATTCCCCAGTTGTTTATTTTTATGTTACAGGAAAAGGGAAGTCTACCGCCGGACCTTCTAGTTAGGTCATTTGGGAAGATTTGGAAGATTTGAAACTGCTTAATCGGTAATTATGGTTTGAGACATTGTTGTAATATATTCTGGATGTCGTAATAATTCATTTGGGTGTGTAGACTTAGTCTTGGTACCTTGTAGCACCGTAGGGTGTTAAACACTATTGCACTACTTTATTTATGTATTTTAAATGCTTCCGCACTTTATCTAGGTTATCAGATCATTATGTAATTATGTATTTTTATGTTTGATGTTTAATCCTGGGTGTTTTGTAATTGGTGGTTGTTGTGGCAAGGGTGTCACAGATATTGAGGGCATGATGGATATGGGAGTGTCTTAGAAAATCCATCATGTCATGGAATGGTTGAAGTTCAGAGTGCTTTAGAGAGTAGGGAAAGCAATTGTGTTCTTTGACAAACTCCATTGAAGATTAAACGGAGGTTTTAGGGTTGCAAAAAAGAGTGTGTGAATCGTTCAGAGAGAAAAGAAGGCCGTGGTATGAAAGTTTGTAACTGGTAGTTACAACTGAACGAAACGGGGACCTTTAAAGGTTTTTGAAAAGGTTGGGTCCCGCGCACACACTTGAGAAATTACCTAAATACCCTGCACACTTTGACAGATCAAGTGAATAACTAACAGTCCGAGAAAATGAACTAGCAGCTTGAGAAAATACTCAAGCTGTTAGTTGAAACTTAGGCATCTTTTAATGAAACAGTGACTCCCCCTTAAATAAGCATATGAATTAGATAATAACGAAGACAAGTTAATCCATGTTTACCATACCAATGTTTGATACCAGGAAAGTGAACCTTCCTACATCAAAAGGTTTTGTAAATAAATTAGCTAACTGATCATCAGTATGTATTTTGGTAACTTGAATTAACTTCTTCTCATTACAATCCCTTATAAAGTGAAATCTGATTTCTATATGCTTGGTTTTTGGGAATGTCACTGGGTTTTGCACAATGCTGATTGCACTTGAATTGTCAATATAAACAGGAGTGGATAAGAAGTTCATACCATAGTCTCTAAACTGATTTTGAATCCACATTACCTGGGAGCAGCAGCTTGCAGCTGCTACATATTCAGCTTCAGTGGATGAGGTGGAAACAGTGGTTTGCTTTTTACATTGCCAAGAGACCAATCTTGCTCCTAAGTATTGACATCCACCAGTTGTGGATTTTCTGTCAATGTTGCATCCTCCATAGTCACTGTCAGAGTAGGCTGTTAATGTAAGAGGAGAGTCTTTAGGATACCAGAGGCCTAAATGAGGTTGGCCTTTTAGATATCTAAAGATTCTCTTAACAGCAACCAGATGAGAATCCTTTGGTGAGCATTGAAACCTTGCACAGATACAGACAGCAAACATAATATCAGGTCTAGAAGACGTTAGATACATAAGAGATCCTATAAGAGATATGTATAAATGAATGTCCATATTTATGCCATCTTTGTCTGTATGGAGCTGCTTGTGAGGATCCATTGGGGTGCTTGCAACTTTGGTGTCTTGATACCCAAACTTTTCCAGTATATCTTTAACATACTTTGATTGACTTATGAAGAGACCAGTGGGCTTCTGCTTAACCTGCAATCCTAGAAAGAAAGTGAGTTCTCCCATTGAACTCATTTGAAACTTTTTGTGCATTAATGCTTCAAACTCTTTGCACAAACAATCATTTGTTGAGCCAAAGATGATGTCATCAACATAGATTTGGACAAGCAGAATCTCAGCTTTGATGGACTTAGTGAAAAGTGTTTTGTCCAGAGTGCCTCTCTTGAACCCATTCTGTAGAAGGTATGATGACAGAGTGTCATACCATGCTCTTGGGGCTTGATGGAGACCATAGAGAGCCTTGTCTAACTTGTAGACCCTGTCTGGATACTTGTAGTCCTCAAAACCAGGAGGCTGACATACATAGACCTCCTCTTCAATTGTCCCATATAGAAAAGCAGACTTCACATCCATTTGATACACTTTAAAACCTTTGAAGCTTGCATAGGCCAAAAATAGTCTGATGGCTTCAATTCTTGCCACTGGAGCAAATACATCATCATAATCTATGCCTTCTTCTTGAGTGTACCCATTGTGCTACTAGTCTTGCTTTATTCTTGATGACTATCCCTCTCTCATCTTTCTTGTTTCTAAACACCCATCTTGTACCAATTGCTCTCTTTCCTTTAGGAAGATCAACCAGTGTCCAGACATTTTGAATCTTGAATTGTAGCAGCTCTTCCTGCATTGCCTCAATCCAGGATGAATCTTTCAATGCTTCTGATGCCTTTTTAGGTTCTAGTTGAGACATGAAACAGGCATGTTCAAAAGCAGCTAGACTGAATTCAGGAACTGCTTGTTATGCAGCAGCAGTCTCATTGTGAACCATTTTCCTTGTTTGTACAGGAGTACTTGGATCACCCAGTATTTGATTGAGAGGATGATACTTGTGAACTCTGAGTGTAGGATCTCTCTCTGTCTGAAAAGAAGATCCAAGATTTGTATCATCTCCATCAGGACCAGTGAATGGTTCAGCTTCTGGAACAGCTTGACTTGAATCTGGGACTGTTTCCCTTTGTGTTGGAGCTGTTCTCTCAGGACTTGGGGGTGGCACTTCAGTGTCTGGATTTGTATCATGTTGAGCATTCAGAACCCCTGGAGAATCACATGACAGAAGTGGTATAGTGGTGTATTCATCCCAATTGGATGAATCTGCAGCAGTATGAAACTTTGTGCCAACAGCTTGAGAATTTGTATTGACAGCATGAGAATTTGTGTTGACAGCTTCAAACCTGTTTGCATCAGTTTCTGCAGTATACTCAACAAAGCTCAGAGAATTTGTTAGTGAATCTAAATCAAACAACCAATCAGGACCAGTGCCTTTGACATTTGCAGTATTTTCATTAAATTCAACATTGGCACTTTCTTCAATGGTTTTAGACACACTATTATATACTCTATAGGCTTTGCTTTGATGTGAGTATCCTACAAAGAATCCTTCTTCAGCTTTACTCTTAAACTTCCCTAAGTGAGTCTTAGTGTGAAGAATGGTGCATGGACAACCAAATGACTTGAAAAAGGCTATTAAGGGTATTCTATTATGGAATAACTCATATGGAGTTTTCCCCTGTGATTGAACAACATGAACCCTATTCAGAACATAACAGGCTGTATTAACAGCTTCTGCCCAGAAAGTCATTGGCAGTTTTGAATCAGCTAACATTGTTCTAGCAGCCTCAATTAATGTTCTGTTCTTTCTTTCAGCTACACCATTTTGCTGTGGTGTTCTTGGTGCACTATATTGTCTAGCAATACCTTTGGACTCACAAAAACTGTTTCGAATGTGATTTTTAAATTCAGTTCCATTGTCTGATCTTATCACCTTAACTTTTGAGTTGGTTTGGTTTTCTATCTTAAGAATAAATGACTTAACTAGCTCAGCAGTTTCATCTTTAGACCTAAGAAAGTAAACCCAAGTAAATCTGGTGAAATCATCAACAATAACTAAACAGTAAGCTCTTTTATTCAAACTCAAAACAGATGTTGAACCAAATAGATCCATATGAATCAGCTGAAGAGCAGATGAGCTTGAACTTACTTCTTTGGACTTATGAGAAGTATTGTGTTGCTTGCCTTTAAGGCATGCTACACATTGATCATCACATATGAACTCCTTTTGTGGTAATCCTCTTACCAGATACTTTTTGACTAAAACATTCATTGACTTGAAGTTCATGTGACACATCCTTTTATGCCAAAGAGCAGACTCATTGGATGATGCTTTGGATATCAAACAACTTAAAGTATTTGATTTGGATAAGAGATCTCTGTCCAAACAATAGACATTGTCCTTTCTTGGTGTTCTTAGTAAAACAAGATTTTCAGGAATTTTGACATATTTTGAAAGAACAATGCACTCAGAATCTGTAAACAAAACAATATTTTGTTTGTCACAGATTTGAGAGACACGTAATAAAATATACTTAAGCTGTTCAACATACAAAACATCATTGAAAATCATGTTGCCTGCATTAACAGTACCTTTACCTGTAACCTTACCTCCTTTTGAGTTGCCTCCAAATGCAATAAATCCTCCATCAAAGCCTTTGAAATTTGACAAGCACTCAGAATTGCCTGTCATGTGCCTAGAGCATCCACTGTCCAAATGCCATCTTGTTTTAGGAGGTGACCTGTGGTTGACCTGCACAAATAAAAGCTTAGCTAGTAGTGGAGTAAACCCAAACCAAATTGGTTTTGGGTTGGCCTTGTGCATTGACATAACTAAATACTATTTTTGACTTTGTATATTTAGTAAGATCCACTGATGGGGTCTTTGGAGAGTATTTAGTGATTATATGAGGTATCCAGGTATTTTGATCATATTTTCTTCCAACAGTCTCAGATGATTCATTAACAGTTCCAGATTGATGCTTAGCAGTCTGATTTGTGTTTGTAGTGCTAACAGCTTCAGAATTTGCACTAACAGCTTCAGAATTTGGCTTAGCAGTCTGATTTTTTGTATCAGCAGTTTGATCTGAAGATTTGTCTTTGACACACCATATCTGTTTAAAACTTAATTTAGGTTTTGCCAAAACTTGTTTTAGGTGTGTGGACTGTTTTTTGTTAACTTTTGAAAACCTGTGATCAACTGTTTTCTTTAGAATCGTTGTAGCAGAAGGTTTGACCTTTGAATTTTTTACATGAGTAGGACTTGATTTTTTATGAATCACAGTCTGTTTTGCAACAGCTGGTTTATAAAAACAATCCTTGGCCAAGTGATTCTTCCTTCCACAGTGAAAACACCTTTTGACTCTTTGAATTGGAGAACCAGATTTATTTGACAATTTCTGGTTCTTGTTCCTCTGATTTCCCCTTACCTGCTGTTGTTTGGGAAACTTTTGAACACCATGCTTTTGGCATGTGCAGACTGGAACATTTTTACCCCTTTTATTATTCTTTGAAGAAGATGCAGTGTTACAGTTATAATGTACAGAAACTTGTGGAGCAGCATTGCATACACTCATCTTCTCTTTTCCTTTCTTACTGGGGGCTTGGATCTCTATAGGTGAACTCATTGTTTTGTGTTCTTTCTCAACTGCTGTGCACTCACAGTCTCTATTTTGAATCTGATCTTCTTTAGATTCAGGACTGTTATCAAGGATAGGATCTACAGTAGTCATAGACTCATCTAATGGTTCATTGACAAGCCTGTCAGCCACTTCACTCATTGGATGGATGTATTTGTTGTTGTATGAAGGTGGGAACCTGAGATTTTACCCTATCTTTAAATTGAACTTCCATTAGGTGTTCCAGCTTTTGATTTGCCAATTTGAAATTACCAAGATCTATATTGACAGATTCTAGTTTCTTATTAGCCTCAAACACCTTTTGTTCAGTCTCTTCTACTTTTTTATTTAGGGATTCTATTTTCTTATTTAGCTCCTTTTTCTCCCACTCATGATATGTTCTATCATGTCCCATTTGAATCTCATTGTCCTTATAGTCATTGATCTGTTTTTCAAGATCTTCTATGGCTTGCATGTACTCATATCTCCTCTCTTCCATCTTAGCTAGAGTTTTGCACATGCTCTCATTATGATCTCTGTACTTTTTAATCATATTTTTGCATGATTGAGAACAGAGTTTAGAATTTACCTCAGATGGTAGTTCAGTAGAGGAGACATTTGATGTTTCTGCCAT